>JAODLC010000047.1:10910153-10946443 GCA_026781145.1 Hippopotamyrus pictus
TTTATATCAAAAAAAAAAAAAAAAAAAAAAAAAAAAAAGAAACCACACACACACACACACACACACACACACACACACACACACACACACTGAGAATACAGACAGCCCATGTACTGAAAAAGTAAAAATAAAATTAGATTTTAACCTTTATTCTTGTGTGAACTTCATATATGTCAGGAATGCTGCCAAAAATAGTCTTTATCTCCTCCTGGGCCAGAATAGGACCACCGACAAGTCCCCCTTTCTCTAGAGGATGTTTGAACAGCTTAAAAAATAAAAAAACACACAAATTTCAAACAAGTGGTGGTCCTACAATTTTGGCTGATGATATGACGACATCATGGTTATTAATTTATAAACACTAGGAAACTACTAGAATCTAAATTAGTGGAGGGGAAATGGGAGCAAAGGGGTGAGGGGTGGAGCCTTGATAGCAGAAGAGTCACGTGACAGAGTCATATGACATCCAACCCAATCATATGCGGGGACAACTGAAGGGAAGGCGGTCTAGGACGAACCTGCAGGACGGTTGTCAGGATGTCCACGTAGTTGCTCTCAGTCTGGTACAGCTCCCTTGAGACTTGCCACCGGGCAGACAGCTTTGGGGGGGGCACAGTGCATTTTGATGGCTTCTGGTTCTCTGTGAGGGTCCCACCCCAACCACCAAGTAGGGAGGTGGAAAAAAAAACAAACATCTGTATTCATGTCTTTGTGGGGACTGTCCATTCATTTCTATGGGCATAGCCCTAATCCCAGCAATGACAACCTTAACCCCTACCCAGCCCTAACCTAAACCATAAATAACCAAACATTGATTTATTGATTGCAGGGACAGATTTTTCTAAAACTGAGTTTCTCCTTGCGGGGACCGAAAAAATGATCCCCACGATGTCAAAGCATTTGGTTCTCACAATGCAATAGAAACAAGACTACACACACACACACACACACACACACACACACACACACACACACAATGCATAAGCAGATACCAGCCATTCACTCATTCACGCAGAACTTAATCTGACAGCTCTAACACTTTACGTTACATAAACCGCGGGACACGAAGTAACACGCTCTGGGTCCCACTTGACGCTGGCAGGACGTCGCTCCGGTTATTATTACCAAAGCAGGATAAGTCCTGCATCTGCTCGTCCAGGTGTAAATGAGTTGCTAATTAAAAGGATCTCAGAAGCCAACCTGCGCTCACAGCACATGGGGGGGGGGGAGGAGCCTATAAATGACCGCACAGCTCAACTAACTGACCTCACGTAAACACAGCAACAAGGGAGTCACTGAACTGGGCTTGAAGTTAGGATGCATCCTCAGTCTTAACTGACCTCCAGAAGGCCTCGCTATTACAGCATGGCGTCATAAAAGCTGCTGATTAACACATTGTCTCCTTCGGCCATCAAGGCTAACCCTTCCTTAACCCGCTCAACGGGAGGCTCTGTTAGCAAAAGCCCTCGATCACAGCCTCCCGAGATGCCTCCGGGCTAAACAGCCCGTGGCAGGGGTCGACTGAGCCGCTCCTACCAGCAGACTTTTGACGGGTATCAGGGAGCAGAAGCATGATCTCGTCCGCCTCTCTGCCTGCTGGGATTTTAAGGCACTTTCATCAAGCGGCGGGAGCAGGCCGCCCCACAGCGACTACGCACTCTGAGATCAGCAGGGAACAGCAAGCCATGCCTCTCACTGAAGGCCTGCTCGGCGCAGCCACTCGACACATGAGCCCCGGGATCGCCTTTCAGTCACGTTCATCGTGCAAGAGTGGCGAGAGGTGGGCTGAAGTGGCAAGACTCTGGGGAGGCTGGAGAGGAGACAGTTGAGAGGGCAGCACCTACCCCCAGGAGACCTGGCCGACTCGGGGGCGTCGGACACGTCCTGCGGCAGGCCTACGGGTCCCGAGTGGTCGGCGGATGGCCGCTTGCACGGTGGGAAGGACGGCATCGCCGTCTCCTTGGTCAGCTGGGCCAGGGTGTCCTTGAGCCGGCGTTTCTTGCGGGGGCAGCCAGGCGCGGAGAGCGAGAGCAGGGACACTGCCTTCTTCATGGCAGGACCATCAGGCTGCGAGGAATAGACCAGTCCGGCTAAACTGGCCAGTCTGTCCGGCTGACATCAGTCCAAAATGAACCTGGAGACTCTGCCCGTTTGTGCAATTCCTGAAAACACCTGATGCACATGCAACACGCCCCCCTGACCTGGTTGGCATCAATCCCAGCATGCCACCTGCTCACCACCTTTCAAAATTGCCTCACCTCCCCTGATGCTAATTATGCAGCTAACGGCATCATCTCGAGGGTTTGCACCTGCAAGGGTTCCAAGCAGAAAGACCTTAAAAATGCATGGTGTCTGCAGCCGGGGGTCGCACCTTCTCGTAGAAATACATGGACTCGCCAGCTCTGGCGTCCATCTGGATGCTTCCCCAGAACCACTGGGGGGGGGGGGAAAGTTAGCATGTTAGCATCTCATGGTGAGTCTCCGGGAACGTCGGTGACGATATCGCAGCCAAGTTGGGTGAAGGATTTACCTCCTGCTTCACGACGTACAGCTTCTTCGACGGCTCGAACGGGAGCTCCTTGACGGTGTTCTCCTCCACGACCACGTGCGTGCAGCGCTCGTCACCGACCTCCAGGTGACCACCACCTTGGCAAGAAAAGCACAGCGAGAGTTCCATCAGAGATGTATCAAAATTGGGCACTTCCTTAAAAGGCAAAAAAAAACGGCAGCGAGGCAGTATGCAGAATCAAAATGGAGTGAAATGTTGACTTGAGCAATGCTAGTACTCAAAGCTAGGAATGCTAGTACTCAAAGGCTCAAAAGGTTTTAGTTTGCAATGCAGCTCAGATCGTTACTTGGAGCATAAGTTACTACACCTGGAGACTCAGGTGAAAAATCAGTCTCTAATTGAAAGGTTACTCAGGACTGAAAAGGCTGCAAGTTTAGACTCTCCCATGCCGCTGATGTTTTCTGCAGAACGTCACAAAGGCCTACCGTGCTTTAGAGTCCTCTCCTCCATGTTGGCCTTCTCCTCCTCAGAGAAGCCCAGGAAACTGAGCACGCAGTCTTGAAAAGGGGGGACTTTGAACTCGGAACGGAAGTCGTCGGCGTCGGCGTCGAATTCGCTTTCGGAAAACCGGAAGTGCAGTTTTGGGGAAGGAATTAAATGGGAAACCTGAAGTTTAGCTTCTAAAAAATGGAAAAATTCAAGAAGCCCTGAGGTAGGGCTGTCGGTACCCTGGTGGCGGGGGCCGGTACTCACGCGTCGTTTCGCTGTGCCCAGGCTGCGTGGATCCAGGCCGGGGTGACGATCGGGGTGCCCATGCACACGGCCAGCTGCCAGGAAAAAACCGCGGACAAGCCGAGTCTCGTTAAAAAAAAAAAAAAAAAAGCCCCAGAAAGATAATGAAGGGACCTCCGCGGCAGAAAATCGAGAATTAAACCGCGAGTCCAGAACGGGCCCCGCAGCACCTTTTCTGAAACCAAAGAAACCTCTCGGAGGGGAAGCAGGGTTATGACCTATCAGGGTGAGAGAAATCGGCGAGAGACGGAAATCCTGCGGTACGCCGGCATCGTCACGACGACCATGACACCCGCTCACCCTGTACTTCTCCCCGTGGGTGGAGTGCGCGATCAGGTGGGTCACTTTGGAACTGAAATCCTTCCGGATGGTTCCTCCCATGTGATGGACCAGGCTCACCAGATCCACCTGTGCAGAGAGGGTGTCCGATAAGGCTGCTTTCATGTACAATCGCCCCCCCCACCCCCACCCCCACAGACCGATTACAAAATTAAGCTTTATTATGCTTGTCGGGACTTCAATAAAAATTGTCTGCACAATTTCGTTGCAGTTTAAAGAGTCTAATTTGCAGAGAACTAAAAACAAAATCAGTAAAGAGGAAATGTACAATTTAACCAAGTTCATCATCTTAATCCTTCAATTGGTGTACCATAATAATCCAAAACCGTGCGTAATAAATAAATAAAATAAATAAATAAATAAATAAATAAATAAATAAAGAACTTGTCTGTTCTTAAAGGCTCCCTTGAAGCACTTTCCATCACTCATGGGGACTGGGGGCGACCGCGGAGGGTCAAACAACTGGTGCGATCATGTCGCCCGGACTGTACTCACGACTTCGTCCTTCTTGCGGAAGCCGGTGAAGCAGAGCGAGAGGTTCAGCATGGCGGGTGAATAGAGCGGCCGTGAGCTGAAGGGCAGGGGCTGCAAGAGAGGAGGGCGTGACACAACGTGGCCCCATCTTCAGCGCTGAGACCACCTGACCCTAACCCCCTATTCATCCATCAGCCTCCTGAAAGACTTTCCTGCAATGCTAACTATCCTTTTTCTGACCTGCAAGTTCAAATATAGAAGCATCACTTCAAAAATATGCAGTTACACCCGGCTCATGGGAGTTTCTTACGCAAAAATATTCTGAGAGCAGAAGGAAAAAAATGATTAGTTATCTCCTTGAACCAATCAGATTGTAGAGGTGGGTCCAAGCAACTAAGTGAAACCAACCAATCAGATGTCTTGGTCCAGCCTCCTCTAGTTGCTTGGACCCGCCTCCTCTATAATCTGATTGGTTATCTCCAAGAACAAATCATTGTTCCTTCTTCCCTCAACATTTTTCTGTAATTATAACTCCCATAACATAGCTGGGTGACTGGTCAATCGATTCACAGCTAAACTTTTCCAGCACAACTAAAGCAGGCAGCTCAACACCAGCATTCTAGCCCCATCATAATGTTCTGATCCAAATGGACAAAAGCCAAAAAGCAGGTAGCGATCGCCACTCCGCCGCTCATAACTGCTCAACCGGCACAGAACCTGATCCCCGTCCTAGGAAACGCAAGGTACCAGGCAGTGCCCCTCACTGGATGGCATTTCAGTGCATCGCAGCGCATACAAACACCACAGGCAACTCAGATGCCAACCTTGTGCGTTTCTGGACTGTGCGAGAGGAGCGAGGGGTGGGGGGGAAGCAAACTCCACACAAGGAACCAAGGGCAGGAAGTGAAGCCCCAGCCTTAATGACGTGAGGCCACAGGGCCACCATGTGACCCTATCTGACCCAATTAGCTACAAGCAGTGCTTCAAGCAGGGAAAATCAAATGTGAATACTCCCCTTGTTATTCAGTGCTGGGATGCAAGAAACACGCCTGACAGACAGGGCGGGATACTTTTTGCCTATTTTCCCCCCAAACAACTGAAAGTGCCGGTTCTCAATAACCGAATCACGACCAATTAATCGAAGGGTGCAGCCTCCACCTGGGTGTCAAATCACCCTAAGCCACCCCCCCCCCTTCCAGCACCTGCCCCTCTAGAAGTCTGTGCAGATCACCGATTCCTCGTACTCAGAACAAAGACAATGAGGTGCCCGTACAGAGTCCTGATGAATATTAGCCCCGTCAATCCCTGAGTACAAGACGTAGGATTCTTACCTCCTCTCTAGCTGCACAGTGGAGGAGGACAGGGGGGCCCACTATCCGGTGGTCGTTCTTGTACAAATAGTCAAAGTCGAGGCACTTGAAGTCACGCAGCACGAACACGGTCTCAAACTCTGCGCTCTCGCCGTCGCCAAACTCCTTGGCATTGTCCGTCTTGAGATAGGGCCCATTAACGGCCTGTGCAGACATTAACATTAAGGGGGGGGGGGAGCTGACTGCGCACTGCTCTGCATTGGAAAATGCAGCACCAGCCTTGCCCCGTGGGCCCAAACATTCCAGTTGAGTGCAGCCACTTCCCAAGGTTGCTGAGTAGCACGGAGGTTACAAGTCTTCAGAGCGGCAGCGTCTCAAAAACAGAGGTCGGGCATCCTAGTGCCGTCACGAGAGATAAGGGTCTCAAATGGTACCGTGCCGCGTGAAAACCGGCCCCGATTAAGGCGTCTTACCGAGCAGGGGCTCTGGCGTTAGGGGGAGGCTGGGGATTAGGGAGCGGCCTACCATATTAACGACGGATTTGATCAACTTCTCGCCGGATCTGCCCCCCAGGCCGTGGCTATTAATCTTCACCGCGGGGACCTCCATTATCTGGATGTCCTGCAGAGACCAAGGATTAACAACACTGCTTCAATTCACAAACAGCCCCCATCTAATTAAATAAAAAAATAAAAAAAAAAGGTCATATGCAAAGTGAAAAAAGATTATATAAAAACATGAAGTTCAACACCATTGGTGGCCGAACGCCGAAATATTGTGCAGAAAGTCTTCATGCTCAACATCTGAATCACATCCATGTCTAACTTTGCTTTTCTTATACAAGTTAGATGTGTCCCAGCGGATGTGTCCCAGGTGTGGACAGAAATCTGTAGTTTATGTACCACATGCAAGGAAAACAGTGGCAGCATTTAAGCAAAGCTCAGTTTCACTCAGTATTAAATCTAATCAAAAGGATGCAATATAATATAAAGGATCAACAAAGTTCAATAAGGGGGGGCGGGGGCATCCACCAGCAAAATTACACAGATAAAAATAAAAAAAAAACACTTCCCCGCATAATACCCCCCTACAAAAGGAAAAGCATAAGTAAATAAAAGGGGAGTGTGACTACAGCAGTGGTGGTACATTGGAAGCAGAGCAGAAGGTGTGTAATTAGTTCCGGTGCCCTCATTACGTGTGTAATCACGAGTACTGCCCTCATGGGAATAAGGCAACCCCTGCTTTAATATGCTGTCATAATGGACATATTTGATTGGTCAAATATCAGGGCCGGGCAGCTCTGCTTAAACCTATCAGGGCGCAGAGTGTCTGGCCCTCAGCACTGCAGTCAAACAGCAGGAAACATCCACCCTACAGTCAAACTCCACTCTCCCTGGCACAGTCAGCTCAATTCCAGTTATTATGAAATGGTGCCCTTTCCAAAATGCCGGCCCCTAATCGCTCTCGTTTGCCTCTAAACCAGGCTTCCACAGCTCCAGTCCTGCAGGACCGAAATCCAACGCAGAGTGCAGATTTCCCTGCTGAAACACAGCCACTAAACCTGCTAATTGGTTGATTTAAGATGCGTCTCAGCAGGGAAATCAGCAAACTGTGCTGGACTCTGGTCCTCCAGGACCGGAACTGAGGAACCCTGATCTAAAGAATCACATCAGCAAAAAAAAAAAAAAAAAGATTAATAAAATTAAATTGCATCCCAATGCTTCACCTACAGAAAACTGCCCATAAACGCATTATAAATACCACACACTTGTTACCACTCTTGACTGCCCCCCCCTAAATGAAATGCTCAAAAGGTACACACACATTGCAATTTCTCAAATGGCTTTTCTAAGGACCTTTTGAAGTGATTACGTACTGCTTGACGGCAGTGTTCGATGCTATGTGCCCATTTACAAACATCTGAATTAAGGGTGTGTTGACAGAGTACCAGGAAGAGCGGCCTTTGCCCTCATAAATGCATACAGTCAAGGGGCCCACAATGCAATGCTGCGATAATGCAAACAAACAGTGCGCATAGTTAGCGACCCGCCTGGTTCATACCTCCACCGCTCTCAGCAGTTTCTCATCACCTCCTGCTTCTCCGACGAGGACAATTCTGGCAACTTGTGGGAGAACATCTAGAAAACAGAGAGATTACAACACTGAAGACTGGATAAATAGAGTGAATGTTACAGCAGGGCCTCCAACTCTCACGCATCTGGCCTGACACTCACAGGCTCTCACGCTTATGCAAGAAATCTTACGGCAAATCTACATTATTCCATTACAAACCTAAAATGAGCTACGTCAAAAGCGTCGGGGCAGTCTGCAAACCCTACAGAATTTGCAAGGTAATAAAACTCGTACATACATGTAAATTCATGTGCATGTGTGCGCAGACTTCTATTGAATTGAAAATCTCACGCAAGCCAGCTGACCAAAGTAGGCAACCCTGGTTACAAATATCTAGATGCTTGGATAAAAACTGTAAAAACACCACTGGTTTCTTCTTTAAAGATCCAGCTTAAGAAGGCCTGGGTTCTTCCCAATAAATATTTCACTTACATTCAGCATCTTCCGGTGACAAGGCGAGAAACAAATTCTCTCTGGACGTTTCCGTCATCCTTGAGTCATAAACCGAGGAATCAGCCAGTAGATGCTGGGGCATGCCCAGAGTCGCAGGACAAACATCGGCCATAGCGGAGTCCCGGTGTTAACACCGGCACTGGGGTGTCAGCCTTCTTCAGTAACACAAAACAGCCTCGGTCATCAAAGAGCCCCTCTTTTTTGGGAAGAAAAAGAAATCCATGTGACTGAATTATCATACTACGTGTTACAAAATAAACACTTTTGTTTAGACACGCGCTGCCCTGCATTTCTGAGCAATTCGTTTCAAATAAACGAAGATAAATGCTTGCAAAAATGCGTTCTGATTTTACATTTTTGACTATTTAAACAGCTTAACACAGACACACACCTACCTACCAGCAAACTGCAGCAAAACGATGATCAGATCTAAATCCGCGAAACTGAAAAGAAGTCATAAAACAAACATTATGCTATTATGTTTTATTTCTGCACTTGACACAAATAAATATTTACGTACGTATGAATAAATATTTAGGTATAGAAAAAAATATTACCAGATTGACGAGGAAAACCGCATTTACTACATATAAAGTTTAGAAAACTGTATCCCAAATTGTCAGCTGCGTGTTTTAACTAAATGCGTTCTTCCTAACACAGGCTGCACACCTGAGTAGGCAGTAAAAATATGAGCTTGTAGCACTCATATATGCTTTTTTTAAAAACAAAAAAGCCAACATAGGCGGTTCAATAAAGAGGAGAAGGTTTTGGTACTAGTAAAGGGATATGAAACACGTGCACCCAAAGGAGCTACACAAACAGAGCTGCAGACACCTGAGTGCGAGAACAGTCTTTCTCTGTGCCATTATTTGCTTTAAAAAAGTTCTCACTTAAATTGTTTTAAGTGTTTTAAACGTATCCGCCCAAATAACTCACCAAAACACTGGACCGACAAAAGCAACCACTCTATTATACAAAGTTACTAATTCTGAATAAAAAGGCGTTTCGTACAACCTGGCAGCTTTTTAAAATCCACGCCGAGGACCCCGAGCGGCCGACGGTACCCGGTTTAGTCGCAGGGTGTGTAATCAGACTCTTAGTCGCCCGTCATTTTCCGCTGCTCTGCACCTACATTCAAAAAGCAGCGCAGCCATCGGGCTCGCGGCGCGATTGGAGAAGCGGCGACGCGCCCTACGCAAGTAGCGCGGCTTTTATGGTCATGCGACTGATGCCTCGCGCAGCGCTACGCATCCTTCGTAGTGATAGCGACGCTCTTTACGCAGTCGTCAGGACTCGTCATATTTACTTGAATGCAGTATAAAACTTAGTTATTCGAAAAAAGCATTAGTTTTGTAAAGTGCGCTGTTTTTGTCTGCTCCTTCATGGGATTGAATGTCCGCCCCACTTTAACCCATGTGTGATATGAAAATGTGACTTACGTAATGTTATCATCAGGGCTGCCAACTCCCACGCATCTGGCGTGACTCACACGCTTTCGGACTTTCACGCTCACGTAAGAAACCTTACGGCAAATCGATATTCTTCCATTATAGACCTTAAATTAGCTGCATCAAAAGCGCTGGGGTAGTTTAATTGCCAACCCTACAGACTATTTACAAAGTAATAAAAGTGTTACATACATGTAAATGTGTGTGCAGATTTGTCTCGAATTGAAAATCTCACGCCGGCCATCTGACCAAAGTTGTCACCCTGACTTATTTCAACCGCTTGTTTGCCCTATTACTGCTGTAGCGCATGTATCACCAATGTCCTTTTTTTTTTCGTTTTCCTCTGGGTCACATGAATGGATTAGTAGAGGGAGTCCGCATGGGGAAGTGATTGGTGACAGTGGACATGAGCCTTTAAGTCTACAGATTGTCGTATCCTGAACACTGCAGAACTTCACCCAAAAATACATTGCATTGTATTGTGTTTATGAATGTAAAAACGTAAAAGATCATTCACGTTTCCTTTTTAGGACACAACATGCCAGAAAGGGCTCACCACGTTTAATAATAACGATGATTGTGTGGTCCTCAGAACAAATGACTTGACCCCTCCTGCATCCAAGGCAGGCCACTTTTTAAAACTCACTTACACAGTGGGATATTGATTGGAATAAAGGGTACAAGGCAAGACCCATTCTGGGATTTGAACTACCAGCCTTAAGAATGAAAGTCCACAGTCTTTGCCCCAGTGGTACCAGTTACCCCAAAATGAAGATAGATGGGAAAAAGTGGCCTTGTTAAGGGAAATAATACATTACAGCATGAAAGTGATCGGTTTTATATTCAGGGTGCTTGAAAAAGATGGGATTCCTTTCAATACGCTTCGGTAAATGCAGCAGATACCCACATTGCACAAAGCAACTGCTACAAACTACAGTGGTGACAGGTTTAAAACATAATTACTACTACAATTTCTCACTCATTTTCACTGCCCTATTGGGAAATGGTGTACCGATTCACTTAGAGGAAGAATTCCAGAACTAAATATTTTTACAATGTGAAACAGTGTTTGTTTTACTGCTGTAATGTTTTATTCAAACTGGAAAGAGAAAACCCATAAATCATGAGAAAAACGTTTGTCCTCGAGTGGTTCAGGTTTATGCAATTTCACCCTTTTTCTACGTAAAGTAAATGTCTAGTCTCATTGTCATGATCTTAAATACCGCAGAGAATAAAAAGATAAAAACACCCTTTATTGTTAAAAACGCAGGACAGTAATAAAGCTGTTTTTGTGTAACCACTGATATAGTCAAACTACAGAGAACAACCTTTCCGAGATTAATAATACGTTGAAAACAAACACAATTTGAGTATAGATACGTTTATTACAAGCAATGGTGACTTCTTACACAACGATGAAAAACTGCTTCTGTATAATTTAAAATATGGAATTTAAAACATTACAATTTTAATTTAATACTGCATTTATAAAGCTTTGTGTTCGAGAAAGGATGCCATTAAGCAGCTATTGTATTAAATGTTCCGTTTAAAGTGTTCAGCAGGACAGTAATTTTAAAATCATTCTTTTGCTTTAAAGCTGACAGCTGAGGTACATTCGACCCACCCTGGACCATATTACTGGCACTGGAAATTAGTCCAGCTTTCCTGTTATTGTTGTTACGAGAACAGTATCTTTGTATATAAAATCCAGTCAGCTTTACCAAGTTTAAAATCCACCAACAGCCCACTACCTTTCTAAAATTTGATTATATGGCACAGGTTTCCTATTGCTACTGAGAGTAAAAAAAGAAAAGTGCAGGTCAGATCTACTTTCAGAATTCTGCCAGTTGACACTGTTGCATGTCCATGTTTTACAGAGCTGGAGAACATGGCAATGCAGGCACAGCTGGGACTTGTAGTCAATCTGTAGGCATCAGTGAGCCATTAATAGGTCACTGGGTTTTGTAGTCCTTTAAGGTTTTTAAAGGCGCATAGCAGCTACAGAAGAGCCTAGTGCTTGCAAGTCCCACTTTGTCCAGCAGGGGGACTATGCAGAAGGCAAAACAGGACCTCAAGTTTGATAGGCCAGCCAGGGTCCTGCTGCTTATTTCTCATCAGTTTCTTCGGTGTCTGTCAAGGCAGCGCTGCACATGTCACTGAAAACATCTGGGGAGAGAAACACATGGGAAGGGCAGTCAAGATGTATACTGGGGCTGTTAGCTTTGTAGTCTCTGTGGAGCACTAAAGCTGCTGGGGAAAGTGCTGGCGGGGGGTGGGGGGGGGGGGCAGCGGCAGGTGCTGTGCGAGCCAGAGCCAGATCAGCAGAAGGACAGTCAGACTGGAACTGCCAAAAACCCAAACAAAGACCAAGCTGCGGGCTAACGCGACAAAAGGCCCGCTTGTAACTGACAAGCACAACATTTGCGCAGAGGTAGAACAAACGCATACTGAACAAACTCGAGGCCAGCGGAACGCTACAGAGACGCCGCATGCACAAGCAGACGTCAGAGAGCACCAAAGCACTTCAGCTTTGCATTTAATATTTCCCTGTCTGAGGCTTTGTCATCCACCCCCCAGCCTACATGATAACACAAGCCCCCCGAGAGCGGTGACTGCGGAGATTTCCATTCTGCTGTGATAAAACTTCCTGGACTGCAGCCACCAATATAAGCAAAACAAAACAAAACAAAACAAAAAAACCAAACAAAACAAAACAAAAACAGCAGATAGCGAACAGTCCTAAGGCATGCTAAATAGCAGAAAATACAAAAATACATGCTTTGGGGGGAAAATGACAGCGTGTTTAGCCTCTTCCCTGCTATGGATATATTATCTTGAGTCTGCCGAACAGTTACGGAGTATTAGTGAGAAAATACCAATGTCACTGTATTCGTGAAAGCCTCCCAGGATTCTGGGCGGAACCAGACCCGTCTTCTGAGTAACAAGGTTCTTGACTAGCCTAAAACATGAGAAAAATATTCACTTCAGCTGTAATGTGCATATTTTCAGTCATTGACATAATATTTGACCTTGCTTTTCTTTTTAGGATCGAGTGGAAAGACTTGTACATTTATCAACGATAGCATCCAGTCTTGTTGTGACAGGGAATCATCCTCGTTGGTCCTAAAGTTAGCTGCAAACAGCTAACACACATTGTGGAGTACATCAGATAGGAAAGCTCCTTCTTTAGTCTTCAGAAGTACTTTACTTGAGTTCATTCACGTTCAGTGTGCCTAACAGAGTGGCCCCCGAGTGAAAATCTTACAACCCGGAGCCCTGCAGAATAAAAGCATTAAAAAGTTTTGGTGTACTGCACACTGCACAAGACACCTTATCAGTGAGGTATTAACACATATATAAGTTTAGGACACAGCTGGAATGTAAAGATGAATCAGCAACGGATTGCGGTTATGTAACGCTACAGACTCAGTCGCTTCCTGAAAATGGAATTATGGGTAACGAGAGACTCACTCCGTCAGCATGCATTTCATTCCCCTCCGCCACACTGCTCCTCTTTACTTTCCGGCTGGAATTAGCCGGCTACGTCGCCACCCGCCGAATCGTTTTACTACGGCTTCATCTGAGAACGCACCCCGAAGATGAAAGCCATTCTAAAATGGTTATACAGTCCAAATGTGCATGAGATAATGAAACTCAGCCGTATCGGATGCATTAATGTAATTGAGTATTAGCTTCGCAATCAATGTCATGTGACAACTGGGGCAGACCTACTTCACAGGCATATTACATGGAGTGGAGACTGTTTTCGTTTTTGTTAGATGTGCGCACTAGGAAGAAAGATCAGTTCTGACACAAATCACAAAACAGGATGTGGTTTAGTAGGATGGTGTTTCAGTATTGCTATTAATAACATGGACACTGCAAAATTACAGTACCTGGATGTACAAATAAGCCAATTATCCAGTAAGTATTAACTCTTATGAGAGCACTCTTTTTTTAAACTTTATATATTTATCTTATTATGTATTATCCAGTACAGGCTCAAGGTGAGACAGCAGCCTACCCAGGCAGCCTAAATCATAAGGCAGAGGACACCCTGGATGGAACGCTGGTCCATCATATGGCACACACACACAGTCATGCAATATGAGTAATTTAGTGACACCAATTTATCTGATCTTAGTAACAGGCCAGTGTTTCCCAATCCGGTCCTCGAGGACCCTCAAACAGTCCATGTTTTTACTGGGACCAGGAAGGGAGTAAAAACATGGACTGACTGCTTCAGTACATACAGTCCAAATGCTGAGCTTAAAACTGGGCCTGTCTTCTTGTCTCCTACACCGGATGGGCACCTAGTGTCTGAGACTCACCACTGCCCACTGGCTGACTCCTCCAGAAGCTGCACCACATCCCCCGGCCCGACAGTCAGGTACTGGGCGGCCACTGCGTTCTCGTACATCATCTGGACCCGAAAACAATCCTCCTGATTTCAGAGAGAGAGAGAGAGAGAGAGAGAGGCGGAGAGAGAGAGAGAGGGAGAAAGGCAGAGAGAGAGAGAGGCAGAGAGAGAGAAAAAGAGAGAGAGAGTGTGTGATGTGGACTGAGGCTCACGCATCTTGCTGGGGTCGGGAGGGGCAGCGTCGAATCATATTTCATGGTAAACGACCCCATTTGATTCTCCAGGCTCCATCGATAAAATGAAATCAGTGCAACTGGTTTGTGATCGGCACAGATTATAACAGAGAGTTGAAATACCAGAGGAAGAGCAGATGCCCGTCTTCTACTCCTCTTTCTGTTCTTTAATCAGAATCATATTTATGAGAAACAGGGAAGAAAAAGGGTGCAGTGTGCAGTTCTCAAAAAAAAAAAAAAAAATATTCACAGACGCACACTTAGAAATTGAGAAATAAGTGAAACAAAAATTTTTTCCCCAAGCTGTATATACAAGAGATACATATACAGCTAGACGAGACGAGTTAATGGTTACATACAATTCACTTGATATATACAATGTGTAAACACAGATCGCCTATGGCGTGTGATCCTTAAGGCAGCAGCCTGTTTCCAGGTCATGGAGGCTGTACTTGGGGAACGGTCCCCCTTACTTACGTATTTGCTAACAGTCTCCTCCTCTGAGGTGTTCGAGAGCTCCTCAGTGCTCGATCGGATGATCTCCAAGTCCTCCATGTCCAACGAACGCAGGTTCTTGTGGTCCTGTCCTGGAAAGAGACAGGCCCGCGGTATTCTGTCAGGGTTGAGGAGGTCTGAGAGTGTGCCTTCGACAGAACGAGGCGATTAAACGTAGGGAGGCACCGTCGTCAAGGATGCCAGAGTGCTACCTCTGTCACGTTTGATTTCAAACAGAATATAGAGTAACTGCCAGGAAAATGACTAGTGTAGAGAAAAAAACTAGTCTAATCTGCTTTCCAGTGGTAAGTTTATTAGATGCCACTGCATTTAACCTGCCAATGTCTGACAAAGCAAGATAATCCCAACCACCAAGGAACTATTCCTAACAAACTGTGTTTTCAAACTTTACCTGTTGTATATTATAACTCGTAATATCATTCATGGCTTTTTTCTATTTGTATTACGCATCCAGCAAATCTTCTTCTTTAGAGAAAGACTATCGTTATAGATGCTATTTCGATACGTTGCATCAGTGCAGAGTATGAAATATCACCAGAGAAGAGATAACATACACCCAGGACACCACTTAGTCATGTGGGCTATCATGTTGTACCTTTAAATCTTAAACGGATGAGGAAGCAACACACATAGCAGACTCTGCAAAGAATTTATAGTGCAAAAAATCTATTAAATCCATGCAGTTATCAGAAAGACAAGTTTGCTTTATTACCTACAATGCAATTACAAATCTAACTAAAAACACCCCTCGGTAACAGTTCGTGGGGGAAGACAAAGAATTATTTTCTCTCAATTTAAATCATCATCAGCATTCCAAAAACAACATCCTTTTGCAAGCCCCACGCAAATGTCACCCGCATTCCAAATGTCAACTTATCGGAATTTACAATTCATCATTACCGATGACATTCTTTCACGTTTCACGTGCTGCCACCACTTTTCGTTTTTTTAATTTTGGAATATTTTATGTGCTTCGTTAATTCTGTGAATGTAGAAAAGCTGTGAATACATCCCCAGGTAGGGTCTGACAACCAGTTCAAACCACTTTTTTGCACTTTGGGGGTAATAATGATAATATCTTCTTTGAGTGCTTGCAATAGACCAGCAGGTGGCATAGTGATTAAAGTCCTGCACTCATAACCAAAATTTCCTTGAGTCCCAGGAAAGGCAATACTGTTAACCTTCAAGCATGAAGTTTAAACCATGAAGCTGCTTAAATAAAATGATCCCATTACAGTGATGGATAAACATCTCAATGAAAATGAAGTAATCCCAACATTCTTTTGGGAACCCATGGAAATTGCTGGAAGGAGGTCTTAAAGGAGTCGTGTGCTATTGTCCTCCTCAGACATATTCTCTAAAGTAAGAAAGGCTGGGACAGTCACCATACACAGGGTGGCGTGGTGGCTCCGTGAGTGACGTTGTTCCATCATACCTCCAGCATTAGGGCTTGAATCTCGCTCCTACTTTGTGTGTGTGGACTGCAGAAGGACACTCGTGAAACAGGGAGACCATGAAAACACTGATGACATGAGGTAAGGTGTGTCTGTGTCACCCACACAGAGGGTGTGCGTGCCACGCAAGAGGCTGTCCAGATCAGTGTCACCCGCAAAGAGGGCGTGCGTGCCACGCAAGAGGCTGTCCAGATCAGTGTCACCCGCAAAGAGGGCGTCCAGATCAGTGTCACCCGCAAAGAGGGCGTGCGTGCCACGCAAGAGGCCGTCCAGAATGTTCCCTTATTGCTCTGTGTTTCATGCGATGGGATGGACTCCACCCCCCCAATGGGACTGTACCGGATAAGTGCTTGGTCATCGTACGTCACACTAAGACCAAGGTTTTGATCAAATAGGGCACAAGGCTGAGAGAGATCATTTCAGACCTCTGTAAAAGTGCAAGAAAAGCACGATAAATTTTGAGCCACCCAGTTTCACCAATTTTATTGCCAACATTTCAAAATACCAGAATAGTGTTTCTTTTGAAAATACCGTATACGGTAGTGTAATGTCTGAAAGGTATGATGGCATGAAAAATTAGACACCGCCCAAACCTATGCTTTCATTATTTATTTTTTACAAAATGGTTGGCGGACCATTAGCCCCAACAGGCTGGGGGGCTGTGTGTGTCTATGCCGTCGTCCCAGCTGGACTGTCTGAACCGCGCGTCAGGTGGACTGGAGCAAGGTGGGGGAAGTGGAAGAGTGGATCCAGACAGGAGGTCGTGGGCGCAGCGGAAAGATCGATGGGACATTCGCTAACAAGATCAAGAGCATCGACAGCCGAAGATCACGTCCGAAGTCACCTCCACAGACCAGTAATTGCAAACATATCCCAGTGCGATCATTTGCCAGGAGTCTCGCAAACACACTCGCGTCTCGGTAATAGAGATGTACAGAATATTCAATAAACACAAAGCTAAACAGGCCGATATTCCTATTAACACCGCGCTATCAGACAGTAAGAGATGCCCATGAATCAAAGTAATAAAGCGAAACCGCTTCAGAGCCGTAAAATCAATTTTTCGTTAGCAGCAAACAAAAGATATTTTAGAAATTACCCCATGCCATTTCCAGTCTGTTGTTTTTTATTTTATTTTATTTTATTATGGAAATGACCAGGGAAGCTATAGCATGCAAAAAGGATGCACAAAGAGTGGGTGGGTTTCATTTTAGCACCGGTTTGGGACACCTCACACTGCTGTCCCAAACACTACCAACAGGGAGGGAGGGAGAGAGAGAGAGAGCGAGCGAGGGAGAGAGAGAGTGAGAGAGAGCGAGCGAGGGAGAGAGAGAGATTAAGCATATAGGGTTCCTTTAAAAGTGGTCTGTACTATATCCCACCTTAGGCATACTGATTTATGGGAGGTGGATGAGGGAGAACTGGGAGGTGACGATGCCGGCTATAAAAAGTGTCAGCCAATCAAAGTTCCTGAAGTAGATCATTTCTAATTTCCTGTGGACAGATTTCCAGGACACTGTCCATCATTCACTGCTGTCAATTCGTGGGACACTGCCAGGACGTCCGGGAGAGGTGAGATGTTTGTATTAAACTTTAAATGAGTAACTTCCCAAAGATTCCTGCAGGTGTACTATGGGAGAGGACCAGGGGCGTTGTGCCAATCAATTTAGGAAGGCACGTGCCTACCCAATATTTTGCAAAAATGTAACTTATTAATTATTTTTTCACACAGCCAGTACATTGACTGTGAATAACATGTTGTTAAACTTGCAGTCTTGCATGAAGACAGTACAAGGTCGTATGTGTATTTTTTGTGTGGCGTGTGGTTTTGAAGTGGTGCCTTTGAACAAATTTGGTTCTCACGGCACCCCTGGAGATGATCAAAGATAACTAGAATTCTGTCCTGTAAACGTATGACAGTTAGCTTCAAGACTGAAGGGTTTATTTGTCATGTGCAAAGTAAACTGTTCCACTATACAATGGAAAGTCTTACTCTACATGTCCTTCAGCTAAACACAAGTTAACACAAAACACAGGCAAGAAGTACAGATTAAGGTGCAGGTACAGTAACACCATATATAAAATTCCAATTATCACAATAAACAACGAACTGTAAACAGAGAACAGAGGTTGGGTTAGACTGCTGGCCAGTCCTATGTGGCAGGTTTGTACAGAAGCATAAAAGGACCTACAGCCCACGACTAACCTCGCGGTGCCGCCAGAGAACCGAAAACCGAAACACAGAACTCCTCTCATTCCTGTTAAGCAGCGAGGTGAGTGAACTTTCAACTGGCAGACGGAGCGGTTTCACACTGCATAATGAGAAAGCTTTGTTTGAAGCTGCTCATAATTCTACAGTTCAAAGTAAAGGTATGGCACAGTGGAAATTTTATTTCAGCAGTTTACCATGAGAGAAGGAGCACCGATAATGTGCTAGAATCGTACTTAATAAAGGTGACTTGACACAAGTGTAGATGGTGTTTGACCCTGATTTCACCAAAAACCATCCATCCATCCAGCGGACTGCCTGAGCTTATCAAAGGACACACAGGGCACAAGGTGGGAAGTACAGAGAGATCAGTTCAGTTAAAATTATGGGGTTTTTTTTGGGTGGCAGAACTCACAGGAAGGCCAAGCACCTGCAGAGAAAGCAGGAAAACTCCCCACCGAACCACCATGCCAGACCGACGAACCGCTCTCCTAATGCGCAGTGACGGCAAACCAAGGCTGGCTAGATGGTGAAGGTGACGATGAGCCTTCGATGGCCCTGCCCACCTGTGTGTGTGTGTCGCCGGCGTGGCGCCTCGCCGAGCTGCCATTCGCCCCCTGGACCGCGGCCCCTCCCACAGCCTCCGGGTTCGGACCTAGAGGGCACCAGCTTGCGCGGGGCCGCCTTCCTCGTGGCTCTGCTAGGGGGTCAGGAAAAAGAGGAGGAGGAAGGAGACTGGGTTCAGCCGGCACACCTCGCTGTATCAGTATCCCACCCTCCACTGACAGGAACAACGGGTGACTTGTCACTTAAAAGGGACCCAACACTCCCTTTGGCAGGAGGGGGACACTGTACCTCACAATGGACACATTCAGCAGTGGGGGGTATATGTGGTCGGTCAACCTTTGGTGCAGCTGTCTGGCCTCTGCGGATGGAACAAAAGATCCCGTTACTATGAGATGATAACGGGCTGATGGGGAGAGGACATCAGAGTGTGAATACCCGACAGACCACTGGAACGCCTTTGTGTCTGAGGACACACCTAGCATGCGAATACCCGACAGGCCACTGGAACGCCTTTGTGTCTGAGGACACATCTAGCATGCGAATACCCGACAGGCCACTGGAACGCCTTTGTGTCTGAGGACACACCTAGCATGCGAATACCCGACAGGCCACTGGAACGCCTTTGTGTCTGAGGACACATCTAGCATGCGAATACCCGACAGATCGTAGGAACGCCTTTTGCGTCTGAGAATCCGCACACTGGCTATGACACTGATATGCCTCATGTCAGTTGAACCTGGCTTGAACTCAAAATTAAAAAAAAAAAACAAAGAGAGTAAAGGATATCTATTTTAAATACATGTTCACCTGGACTAACCCTGACATTATCCTGTATGTTGGTGTGTGCTGAGAATTAATATTAAATTTTAATAAATAACACAAACACTCCCTTAAATAAGACGGCCTAAACAATCAATCTTTCGGAACATATACCGGTACCATTTTACAATAAGGTTCCCTTTTGATACTGATGGATGGTTCTAACTCATTAATAAAAAGAAAATGGTGCTATAACTTGTTCGCAATTGTCTATTAATGATTTACAAAGTGCTAGAAACTAATTAATAACCTGATTATAAACCAATAAAAAACCTTTTGTGAGGGTTTTCTAATTGTAACATGGTACCCATATACCTTTGAACACTATTTCAACACTACCTTTAAAGCCTGTTATACAGATCCATCCATATGCCAACTATTTCTGGAAAGTAGGTGCCTGGAGCGGACCATAGACGGGATGCTAGCCCACTGCAGCGCAGCAGGAGCGGACCATAGACGGGATGCTAGCCCACTGCAGCGCAGCAGGAGCGGACCATAGACGGGATGCTAGCCCACTGCAGCGCAGCAGGAGCGGACCATAGACAGGATGCTAGCCCACTGCAGTGCAGACACAGACAATCATACTTTATGGGCAACTCAAAGACATCAATTAGCCTGCATGACACAAGGAGAACTTGTAAGCTCCACATACACAGCGAGAAAAACAGAGGCTAGCATATCGTATCCCTGACTTCTGTTGCCAATACAGTTTAAATATCAAAGATGAATAAAGAAAGTACACATACACACACACACACACACACACAAACGCAGATTTGTAATTATATCTTTGTGGGGACTCTCCATTCATTTATATGGGGAAAATTCTAATACCAACATGACATGTGGGGGACATTTGGCCCCATAATGTAACATAAACCTAATCCACACAAACACACACACACATAGAATGGAATAAAACAAGCCTACTGATTATAGATAGAAAGTTGGAAAGTAATAATGCATTTTGCAGATGTTAAAACCCAACAAAAGGGAGAAAATAAGCGAACACAGAGTCTTGATCAATAACACGAAGTGAGCTTCTTTCAGGAGCTGAGGGGGAACCATGAAAAGTGGGAGGCCTTATCAAAGAATATTAAATTACAAAAAAATGAACCGTTCTTAAGAGAGTGACACTGAAGGAGTAAATTGGCCTGATAGACGCAGAGCAACTATCTGAATTATTCATCTGTGGCTCGGGACAGCTCCCACAAAATGAAAGCCATCTTTTAAATCTGTCAACCAGGAATTAGTCACAGTGCACGAATGTTTCTGCTGCCTCTACTAAAGGGACAACAAGAAGTGAAATCTGTGACGCGCTTCCTTAACAATTCTGGGGAAAGCTCAACATGTGATCTAGAAAGAGGAGTAATTGGTAAACGGCGGCTGATTTGCACCAGTGGGCCTGACAGCAGCACAGGTAATATTGCAGTGCAGCAGAAAGATAATCCATGGGGGAATCAGGGGAAAGTGAATTCCGGTGGACGGGATGCAAAGCGTGCCGTGATGCTGACTAACGTGTCAAGACGCAGATTTTCAAAGTGCAAAGAGAAGCCCTTTATCGGTAACAGGCTCCTGAGGGAGACCCTCTTTTAGGGGAGAGTACATCTGGCAGGATGATGACGAGACCCACCTCTACAGGCCTCCAGTTGTTCTGTCAATACCTTCCTCATCTCCGACACCCACATGTTCTTCATATCTGTGGAGGGGGCCTAAAAGCAGAGCAAGAGACTCATTTACCATTTTGCCACTGCCCAAGGCGACAGGCTGCTGCCACCGTGATGCCCACTTTCTCAAGGCAAACTATGCCACACGGTGGTCAAATATAGGAACTGCATACAAACAGAGCTATCCCCAAGTTTCCTATTACCTATAATATTCTGTCCTTCAAAGCCAGATTATTATTATTAACTAAACAGTTACCAGTTACAGAAAAAAACAGGATAATGAAGGTATTCAAACCGTGAGAAAAAATATTTTCATCTTCACAAACGCAACTCCAATAATCCACTCTGAATATTTAACACCTGAAGTGTAACCACCTAAGGAGACCACATTAGGGTCGTACAGTGAAATTAACCTCACATAGTGCCAAGAAACCAGTGCCAGTGACCATACCAGTGGGCATACGGCTTCTTTTGCAGAAGCTGATAGCAGTGGTGAGGCACAATCATGAATTTTTGTGTTGATGATTGTAGTCAACTTGATGTCCAGCTCAACAATGTATGTTCATGGATTCTTCATCATTGCACTTCTGCACATTTAAATATTAACTTTTGATTCATAATTCATTATTCTGACACTCAAATGTAGAAATACGGACACATTTTAAATGAAGTTGGCTCTCATAATGCATGCTTATTTTAGGCACAACAGCGTGATTATTTTAGGCACAAGTTTGTGAGAGTGTGACTGCTACCAAGACACTCTGACTAACCTTACCTGGACGATGTACACTTCCTCTCTTCCATTGCACCACACCTCGAACTTTCTGCTGTCACCCTTCACGTTTTCTGTTATTCCGACCTCACTCATCTGAAAACACAGCGGGTAAACCTGTAGCAGTAGCCATGGTACAAATATTTTCGTAGCCTTGCTTCCAATTAAGGTGTACTAAGCTCGTATTTGAGGGGAAAAAAAAAAAAAAACTACGATTTTCATCTTGCACAGGGGAGCTGGTAGCATAGTGGGTAAGGACACAGATTTTGAAACTAAGAGTTGCCGGCATTTAAGGGAGTTGAGGTAAACCACTCTGCGTGTTGACCCAAATTTTCTGAATCAGAAACTAAGCCTCTTTTGGTAAATGCACCCAATGAGCGATTCACAAGTGGAGTCTGGTTCTCTACATTACTGTGCCATAATATGTGGCCCCAGTTCATTGACAATAATTACTTTATAATAAATATTATTATAATAAATACTTTATTAATTTACTTTAGTTGTCCTGTTTGTTTTAATGTTCTTACTGCATTGAAGTGTATTTTTATCCCTTTTGTTCTGTTACACCTTTATTTCTTTAATTGTACTCTAATCAGTTTATCCCTTTTAGCTTATTTCACCTTTTACTTTGATAACTGTTTTGTCCTTTTGTCAGTTTACATTACCTTTTCACAATGTTACCCACACCTCTGCTTATTTTGAATGCCTGTTCAATTTTCCTTCTTGACTTTTATCCTACATGTAAAACACCTGGAGCTGCATTTCATGCATAAAAGGTGCTATATAAAATAACAGTAACAATAATAATAAATCATTTGTTGATAATGGCAATGGCCAGCAGGGGGGGCTCACAGCACCTTTAGGGAGTGCTTGAAGCTGTAGGACGGAGTGCGCTCATGATTGTCCGCGGAGTCCTCACGCCGCTTGCAGAAGAGCAGCATGGAACTGTATAGGAAGAGGTGTCTCTGCCTGGGCTTGAAGCGTGCCAGGTCCTTCACCTTGCTGTGTCCCTTCTTGTGCTCCGTCCACACGCTGAACGAACCCTGCATCAGCAGCTTGCCCAGGTTGTTTAGGTTCCCCTAAAGTAGCACATGCAATACTTCACAAACTCTTGAGAAATTCTCAACACCAATAATTCACACAAATACCACTCATTCACAGCTGGACACACTTCCCAAAACAAGTGCTCGTTCACTCACCGAAAAGCCTGTGATGGCAATCTGGTGCATGGAGTCGTTGACAGACTTGATGATATCTAGCATGGTTGCTAGAGCTTCCTGTAGCTGGGCAGTGTCTTCAGAGTTCGTGCTGCATTTGAGCATCTCCTGAGAAGACGATGATGCGACCAGGGTTAGGCCTCAAGTCTCCTTTTCCTCCTACATTTACAGCTTGACCTTCTGGGGCTTGCAGAAATCAGAAACTGCTTGAGAATATATGAAACAGACCTAACTGGTTCTGAACTCCAGTCCTGGGGACCCACTGTTATTGGCTGATTGGGAGGTCATCCCAAAAACCTGCCCCCACACTGGCCCTCCATGATTCAGGTTACCCACCCTTGGTCTAACTCCCACTCCACTACCGATTTTTGCAACAACACAGCGGTCCACAAAGATCACAGGAAGCTCAGGATGGTCATCCGCCCAATTTCCAGTCACTTATCCAGTAAAATGTGCGCAATGACCCTAAAATTGTAGAGCTTCTGCAGTCTATCCCAGGAGGCTGAAGGAGGAGCCCCAATGAGCTGGTAGTCCATCACAGGGTATGCACACACTCACATACTGTGGGAGGTGACGGTACTACCCAGTAAACCACCACGCCACATCATGATTAGTGTAACAAACCTTAAACCGTTTAATAGTGCTCATGCAAGACACCCTCCCCCCCACTATGCAATGCTCTATAAAGTCAATGACTCAAAACTCGACAGTGAATTTATTAAATGGAATCCGAAGTGGGGGAAATTTACTAATGCTTTGGGCAATGGTGCCATGTATAAGGCCATAATAAATACACAAAAGTACAAAAATTCTAATTAATTGAATATGTACAATTTAAAACAAAAACTAAGAGTGGCAAAAGAACATTGTTAATTACAGAATTGTTATTTTATTAAGATGGGAATAAGATGAATTGACAGTAAATAGCCAGTTAAATCAGAGTAAACAAAGCTCTCTGTGTTTGTCAACTTGCCTTCAGCATCAGCTGATACTTGGTGATCCTCTGCACTGGCTTCAGCAAGTATGCGTCCAGCGAGAGCTTGTGGTCCAGTTTTTTCTGGCATTCCTTCAACAATAGAATATGAAGTCTGAGCAAAGGACCAGAACATATCTACAGCCAGAATAATAATAATAATAATAATACTACATTTGGTAACACTTTACTTGAGACACAATGTAATAGTACACTCTTACTTAATGCATTAATCAACCAGAAACTTTGGCTACATTCACCTTACATGCCTAATTATCCAATTCTGATTTTTTGCTCAGATCAGATTTGCCTATCTTGGTGGTTCACATTCAAAATTACCAGTTACCTGTAACTATGTGTAATGTAAACGCATCTGTCCTCTGAAACGGTTTGCATGTACACATTGATATGTTTCTGCATGAATCATTTGCGACACCAACAAAAAAAAAAAACACACTCGGTGCATGGATATAGGCAAAAAATATGTAAATCCCAATCTGACCAATTACATTTGTGCCACATGGCCAGGAGTCGGGTACATATCCAATCCAGTACCACATATGAAATTAACTCAAATCTGATTCGAAAACATCAGATTTGATCAACCTTTAAGAGAATAGGCCTATGACTAAACTAATGAGCACTGTCAACAACCAGTAGTGCTATCATTTTAGCAGCTCTTAGTAGATGTGTCGTTTGTAACTTCATTAGTAACCCAGATAAGCAACCTGGAAGAAAGAAGATTCCACACACTGTCGCCAAAGAGCTTCAGATCGTGGCTTGTTCTGACAATACTTCTCATACATCTGCAGGTCTTCTTTCTAAATCATAAAAAAAAAATCACAACAGAGTTTTTACATTCTGTCCCCACCGGTTCAGGTAAGAGTCAGTGGAACTTAATAATACTTGATATTTACGTACCCTTTTCAAAAAGCATGCCCCAACTAACTCTGGATTCTCAATGCAATTTTCCAACTCCTTCCGAAATGTTCTAGAAGTGAAAAGGATCAAATCATGTCTTTATAAACAGGATGAACCATATTGAATAGGTAGCATTAAAATGAAAAACAACAACCAAGAAGGCCAAATCAACAAAATGAAGAAATATTCTGGATGTTCACAACGGTGTGTTTTATACCAGTGCTTCTCAACCTTTTTTGCACTGTGACCCAATTTTTTCCATGCCAGCTCACTCGTGACCCTATTAAAATTAAGGCTATGATCTAGCACAGTGTGCGCTCTGTAATCTGCGCCAATCGATGCCTATCACGCAAATTTGACTGGATGGGCCAGTGAATCTGTGGTTTGACTTGTTGGATTTGTCGAGTGTTCACTAGTTTTGCGTTAAGCATTTGCAGACCCAAGACCAGTTTATATAGGTTTATTTATCAGCATAGGAGCTTGCTGGTAAAATGTTTACATTTCCAATTCTGCCTCACGGCTCTTTCAGAACTCACTATGACACAAATTTGGGTCACAACCCATAGGTTGAAAAATTGCCATTTTATACCCTATTGAAAAAGGTTGTATATTACAGAAAAGCAAAACTGTGCATTAGTGCAATCATAGCATTATGTCAGGCAGTGAGAATCCCCATCCCCCCCCCCCCCAACTGTAATATAAACCTGGGTTTGTGGGCCATGTATGTATGCCAGGACTTCTGAATGATCGCCAAGGAGTTTTACCATTCTTGGAGAGCATCAAAACCGAGAGAAAATTAACCTACTTAAGCAGCAGAATGTTCTGCACTTTCCCATAAGTGTCCTATTTGTATTCACTGTACTTGCTCTTTTCTCAAAAGTGTCCTCCTTTTGTTAACCTTCATTGTGACAAAATGTGCGGATTAGCAGAAACACGGTGATGTAAAAGGAGCTATGTCAGGCAAAAAAAAAAAAAAGAGGAGTTGCACTTGCACAATCATAAAAAATGCAAGTTGTTTCAAAATATTATTCAACGTCTGTGCATCCATCACTCTAGATATTGCTCAATTTATAATTCTCATAAAAGAGGAGCGACAGCGATCGCTACAGACTATAATACGGATAGTATGACACTTGTCGGTGAAACATGACTGAAAATGCACGATGCCAATCGCTTCATCGTTATTAATTATGTGCTCCGTCGCGCGACGAAATTGAAAGCGCTTCCTCCACCAGGAAAGTCGGAAAAACACGAGGGATGCTGCGCGCGGTACTCGGCCGGTTGCCTTGGAGACCCCCACCGTTTTTACTTCGTGTTACTCCTAGTCTCGTGTACAACAACAACAAAAAAAGCTTTTATTTGTTTGTATTGGTTTCTGAGAGCCAATTTAGGTGTCGTTTTAACCCCATAAGTGTAGAGGGACGGAAAAGAAAGCACTCTACCGACTGCCTGAATTCTTTATGACTATTATTGCCCACGAAAAGGGCAGGTATACCAGTTCTGAGTCTCCACTCGCGACAGCGGACAAATGGGAAATTTCGATATACAGCCAGTTAAGTGCCACTGAGAGTAAAAAGAAGAGGTTATCTTCAGCACGATCTTCATATAGGTCAGTAATTTTAATCTCTCTTTTGTGTGCGTGCTGTCTTCCCAGTACATTTAAATGTGGATTCGAGAGTACTTTTTTATTAACAGCCTAAGAGCATATAGCGAAATGAGCGGCCAAATGTTCACGTAAATGTATAAAACTGGCCAAAGTTATGATTTAATGTTTTGCAGTAAGTGCCTGCCTAAAGTGTGCTACAGCTAGTCGTAAGGATAAACGGTGTAAAGATGAATTTCGGTAGCATCGACTGATCGTTGTGAAGATTTTTCTTAGCCTCGATGTTGCACGTGAACCACCTTGCGGACATTTTCCTAAGAATGATCTGGGTTTGATGTCTCGCTCCAAAACAACGAGGTGCTGTACAGACTTAAATGGGATAAAATGGGAAATAGGCTTTCACCATATCGTGAGATGTTGTGAAAAAATAATTACCTTTCTTACCTGTTGTGGAAGTCATAGATTTCAGAGAGATTGCCAAAAAGGACATCCTGGTTGTTTTCCAACACTGATGGTATCGGATGAGATAAGTCCGCTTTTTCAAGCTCAGCAACATAGCCCTAGAACAAGGCATCATATACCACACTAAATATACGAAACTGGAAATGGATTGCTACTTAAACGCTTACTGTTGTACAGAATATATCAGTTTACATATCTATAAAACGCACCGAGATTAATATTTATATATTCTCTGGACATGCATCAGGAACACCTCGGGTAACCTTGCCTAATAGCCTCAGTTGCCAACACATTCAATCTGCCATACAGGTGTGCATAATTTGATCTGTTCAACCTGCACCACCACCTCCCCCCCCAGGCACCCCATGGAAAAAAAAATACAAATTTACTGGCTGTAGAAATCTTGATACCTACTACTTGCACTCATGCATAAATGCCACCCACTGCTGGTAAATAAACAATGGCCTAAGATTTCACAGTGTAGATAACCGTCCCTGTAACTACCTGCTTCCGTATTAATGACCAACTTCCTGGGTAATGACTATCTTCAGCCCTTACTTGTAGGAGACCTGGTTTATACTACAAACATACCTCCATAATACTTTGCAACTCCTCAACATACAGCCGTTCCGTTTCAATCAGTTCATTCATGATGTGTCTGTGGAGGGGTAGGGGTGGACACACAAGCCATCAGCAGACCAAAGGGAACATGGCGGCATTTTTTTTCAAAGTGCAAAACCATATTTAAAATAAAAATTAAAAAATTGGCATTGATGATCAAGGGAAAAAACCCCCAACAGGAGAAAGGAAGATGGATTAAGTAGAAACTGAGGACCTTCCCTCTAGCAGTGTTATATATGCTAATGTGGTAACTCTGATGTCTAGATCTATATAGGTTGTTGCTCAAAAAAAAACTGAATGAAATGTTGCTTTTGTAAGCTAAGCAGTGCATTCGGGTTGTGAAATATTACTAGTAAAATAGGTTTGGGTGTTGGCGAGAATTGTTTAAGATGGAGGAATACGCAGTTTGATGGTTTCCAGGATATCCAATCCTTATTCAGGTTAACACATAACATGGGATTTCTCAGCTGATAAAAGTGCCAGCCACTTTAAATAACATGTAAAATACCTGCTACTGCATATTTTATCAGTGAAATTAAGAAACTTTGCAAAAAAAGAAAAGAAAAAAAAAGACCTGCAACCTGTAGGAATAAAAACAAACAAAAAAAAAAAAACCTTTGAAACAAACACCTGGCAGCTGTGGGGTCCCAGTGATGCAACAGACATCAAAATTTAGTGCACAATTGTTTCTCTCCCCCCCCCCCCCCCACAGATCACTAATGGACAGATATAGAGTCGTCGCCAGTCAGAGCGAGGCTGGTGTGACTCAGCCTGGAAACGTAACAGCAGCTCTTGGCTCTCAGGTGGCTCCTCCACACCCACATAAGGAAAACGCAGCCCCATTTTCAGAGTTGCATGGCAGCGACTGGCTGCTACTCATAACGGTGATTTCTTCACTTTGTCAGAGGGAAATCCTAAACTGTCCATCGACCATACTCTGCTCCAGTCGCGCTGCGTTTCTCTAAACACATGGATTTACAACACCCTTTTCTGTGCTGGTAAGTTTGTCCGGGAGGAAATTTCCATCCACCTCCTCTCCTTTCCAACCTTGTTTGAAATTAAACTCCGTATCAAAGCAGAGTTCAGGGAAATGCAGTAAGAACTTTATGCTTCCAAAGGCGCAAGAAACCATTTTTTAAAAATGATTTACAGCACTAACATTGGTGTGTTAGCTTTACAATTTCTGTATGGCTTGTGAAAATTGTAAAAATTAGATATGTTAGAGGCAATGCCCTTTCTGAAAGCAGTTCTGCATTGCCAGTACATTCCATGACTGTTGTCTTTGGCCGCAAGTAAAACTAGTCTTTCACAGACCTTATGTTTTGTGTAAAAGTGTCATAGTTCAGCTTCTGCTTAAATTAACAAAGGCCTTTTCAGGTTTAAACCCTTTACTTATTTGGTTTTGAAATGAATACTTTCCATGCCATGACCGTTTTGCAACTGGTGGAAGAAAGTCTTACCAAACTGCAATTACTGTGTAAATTAAAACCATATATTAATGGGGCGATTGGCGTGATTAATATTTATAAGTATCCACTCAAGAACAGTGTATTGTGCCATATAAAACTCAAACATATTAAAATACCAGCAAGGAACCATTTTTCTTTTTTTACTTTTACCGAGTTTCAAAGCATTTCCTGTTTAACGTATATCTGCTCAAAGATATAGACAAATTATTGCTGGAATATGTATTTAAAAATAAATAAAATAAATACATACATAACAATCACCCATCTTCCACAAACACTTGTCTAGTAGAGGTCATGATGGTGAAAACAATGATGCATAAAATTAAAATTAATATTAACTACTGTCCTTAAAGGAAAAATCATACGTATAAAAATATACGCTTCTCCATCTGGAGTGTGACCGAATTGGGAAAGTTACGTCAAAGTAAAATTATATATTATCTTCAGCACACATACCCATGCTTTGGTTACGTCCGCACTACGTCCACGAATTTCCGAAAGAGATTGTGTCCGCGCTACCGTTATCTCCGGCGTTGTAAAAAATAATAATAATAAAAAAAATTCTGCGTTCCCACTGCTGTGTAAAAGGCAAATCTCGTAGCTATAAGACTAGATGTTAATGTATATATTTCTGACATTTTTCATTTGACCAAAGCTTTTTATAATATATTTTTATTATGGCGCACTTTATATTTTGTTTGTTGTAACTCGAGCACAACGTGTCATTTGCACGTTTCTTTGTCCGTCCAAATTTTTTTAAATAATCCTAGAAGTGGTGAAGTATATATTTTGAATAATTTTTTTTCTCTGGTTAGTAATATAGTTCAGTTTTTTATAAACGCTTGACTATTGATTAATCTCACGCGCAACCATGTGTTTAAAGCGCACGTATTTTAATTAGCGAGGTGATCATGCAAAACAGCATGTGTAACGTAAACAAAGGAGAGCGCACCTGGATCTGTTAGATACATGGATAACCCTGGAATAAAAAAAATAACGACTTCACAATCCCCATCCAGTGCAAATCAGCCGTGACGATAGTATCGGAGAACAACGCGGACTCCAAGCAGACTGTCCGCAGAATCAGCTGGCTGCGCTATTTCATCCACACGTCACAGAGCTACATTGTCGTGCTAACTTTGCTAGTGAATGCCATTGTCAGTTTGTGAAAGATTTGCACCTCGCTCAGCTGTGATATGATCCGCGACCTAAACCCTCCATTATCACATCTTGCTTACAAAGAGCTGGCGCTTACTTTTATATTCAATCTGAGCTGACGTGTGACCAAGGAGATTAACTGTAGTAGGACAGAAGTGTAAAAAGTAAACAAAAAATATACATTGCAACAGTAATAAAAGACAAGCTACTAGAAACAAAGGAAAAAGCTTACTAAAATGTACTGCCCAACTAATACTGGTCTATACTGGACTCAGATGTCTTTTCTAGCTCCTTATAGTTAATGAAGTGCACACAGGCCGTGGGGGTGTACCATATTCCTCCAGCTATAATTATCTATTAATTCTAATGTGGCCCTGGAAGAGAGACTAAAAATTAATTGGAAACCCACTAATTAGTCCCCCCGCCCCACTAGTTTAGCATTTTAACTTGTTCAGGTGGCCACCCTCAGCCCCTAACATGGGCAGCATTAGAAAAGTGTAATGTGTATACACTTTTTGTTCAGTTACTTGAAATATATTCCAATGAGTCTGTTATTTCAGCTTGGTCAGAGTATTCTGGATTTGACTTCTGAAATAGGCAGAATATGACAAAAAGTCCTGCTTTAACAAAAACGTTACGGCCTTCAGAAACTCATTTTATGTGAAATGCATTTGTGCCTATAATCAAATTGATCTGATGATGTTTTACATCTGTATATTTTAAGGCGCAGTTTAAGATGATTTAATTTTGAAAAACTAGTCGCTGTGGTGACCTTATTGCCGATACACACTCGATGGGCACTTTCTTGGGCTCATTAATTCAAACAGCCTGACTCTATACAGCAACTAACATATGGCTGCAATAGAATTCATACACGCAGACAGGATCCAGAGGTTCAGTTATAACTGATCTCATTCTCATTGCACAAACACCACAAAGGACATTCAGAGAACTACCTTAGCCGTTATAAGGGAAACATGTGACTTCCTGACTATGACGACGATGGCGTGGCCCATTACAGTAGACGACTGCGGCAAGGAGCCCTAGGCCCTTGTTTGAGATGATCACCGTACCATCTCTGTCTCTACGTGTAGTTTTCTGCAACTACACTTCTATGCACATTGATTCTCAATTGATTCCCCCTTTTGTGTACCTCAGTTTTTTAATAAAAAGAGATAATGCTTGGAATAGCCTATTTTGATCATGCAATCTTATGTTGTTAAATCATCGCTGTACCACTTTTTCTTTCAGATGAAGAAATAATTCAACAAAATAAGAAACTGGTAAACATGAGGACAGCAAGGCTTGACTCATCTCTGGGATCTAATGGCAGCCTACTTAGTCAGTAGACCTATTTTCATTCAAGCTCCCCTGACTCTCCATTAGTGTGGCAATAACAGGGTGAAACTCAAAAAACAAAAACAACTGAATTACTGCAAGAACACTCAACAGAATACACCAGATCTGCCTTGACAGAGGAGGGGGATCTGGAGGTCAGCTGGACTGCAGAATGTTCATCTATTTCAGAAGGATCAGAAAACTTAAATGTGTGCAGCTGACAGCGACGTGCTTCGTCTTCTCCGTTGTAATGCTCTATTGGGATCAGCTGGACAACAACGTTGTGAGCCACATGAGGTCCTACTCATATCGCTACTTAGTCAACAGCTACAACTTTCTCAACAAGAGCTTCTCTGTGAGCCGGGAAGTAGCAGAGAGCTTCGCCAACCACCGTTACCTAATCAATCGCAGGCATAAGTGCAAGGTTAAGGACTTGCTGCTGCTGCTCATGGTTAAGACTTCCCCAAAGAACACAGAGAGAAGGGCAGCCATCCGCTGTACTTGGGGAAATGAGTCGTATGCACGCTCAGAACTGGGCGTGAATGTGAGGGTAGTGTTTGTCCTGGGTGTGCACCCCAAGGAGTCCGACCGAGCCCAACAACAAAAACAGCTGGACCAGGAGGACAGAGAGTACGGGGACTTAATCCAGCAAGACTTTGTAGACACATTCCACAACCTCACCACCAAGCTACTCTTGCAGTTTCGATGGGCCCACTCATATTGTAGCCATGCTCAGTTCCTTATGTCCGCCGATGACGATGTCTTCGTGCACATGCCCAACCTGGTCCACTATCTGCAAGAAATGGGCCGGAGAGACGTCCGGGACTTCTGGATTGGCCGTGTGCACCGCGGAGCCCCGCCCATCCGCCGCAAGGATAGCAAGTACTACGTTCCGTATGATATGTATCCCTGGTCCACTTATCCAGACTACACGGCAGGCGCTGGATATGTGGTGTCTGGGGACGTGGCTGCCAAAATATACCAGGCCTCATTAACCCTCAATGCCACGCTCCACATCGACGATGTATTTATGGGGATCCTCGCAAATGTGATGGGCGTCTCCCCGCAGGAACACGCATACTTCTCAGGGGAGGGAAAAGCCCCATACCACCCTTGTGTATACCACAAGATGATGACCTCACATGGACATGTGAGAGATATCCATTACCTCTGGAAGATCTCCACAGATCCTCAGCTCCAAAAAGCTAACTATGGACTCTTAGACGACCTATATTGCCAGGTAGTAAAAATAACACTGTTCTGTAAACCATACTATTTTAACACCTACCCTTGCAAAGCAGCCTTCTTGTAACGTGTGAAGAGTATTGGTTAGTCGCATGCTTTTTTCAAATATCACAATATCAAAGAAGAAGGGGGGGGGGGCTTCTGTATCTTCACTTCTCATTTATATGCACATATAGTTAAATAAAGTGTTTCTAGCAACCTAATCTGCCCCTCCGTTAACCATGGTTCAGGTCTGGAGCATCTTCAGTCAAAGAAAGTAAGAATAAGTCCTAGTGGGTCATGCAAGAGAAGAGTCTAAGGAGAACAGAACACAATCCAGACATACTGCCAGTCGTCGGATGATTATAATTTTATTTATCTTTCGATGTCATTAAATTAAACTGATTTAAAAGGTTCCTTGCTTCTTCTTGTTTTGTTCCTATCCCCTGGTGCCAGAGACCTTCAAAGCCACATACTGTTTTACTGTTTGCGAAATGTTTCAATGTAAGCAAGCCGGAAAAAAAACTGTATATTAAAGCTATTTCTACTAAACCTACTGTAATAAAGATGAATTTGTTTGCCAAAACAACAGTCCGCAAGTACAATGGTCTAAGCACTGCACACAGGTAATGGTGCGTACCTACGGAATCTCCCCTGTTTTTGGAAAGCAGGTCACAATTTCTGCACAGTTGTTTTTGTGGGTCACTGTAGTATATTTTTGTACACGTACACACACACACACACACACACACAACCATTTTTGACACAAAAACACGGATTTCTTAGATTCAGACATGCAGGAACGAAAACTCACTTGAAAACTTTTTTTTTTTTAAATACTTTTCTTCTATTCTCAAAAAGTGTGTGTAGGCACGTAATTATTACATAATATTACAACAAACAGAGATGGGGGAAATGCTGTGAAACACTCGTTCTTTATTGCTAAAATTTACTATGATTGCCTAAGCTGGAACATTTGACACAGAGAGTGCTGGAAAAAAGATCATTATAAAGAACAAACAATGACTATTTATACAATGAAGTGCTATTTATAAACGTTATTGGAGAAATTTACAGATTAAGCTCCTACTGGCAAAAGAAAAACTAAAAAGACATCTAGGTTGTAACGCGACTGCACTGCAAAGCTCTCAAAATAGCCACGTAAGACACCAGAAGTGTGTCTGCAAAAATGGTACGTTTTGTTTTAAAAAGTGTTAGTGTAAACAAAACATGATAGCCAACAGAGTAACATTACACAAATTTTACCAAGCAAAAAGATGTCAGAAAGGAGCGTAAAGATTTAGGACATGAACTAAGGCCTATTCAATACCCAAGGAGGATCCTACTGCTATAATTTTGAGCAAGGTGCCTAACTGGAATAGCCAGATTAAAATATACAGCTTTGCAATTGAGTAAATTGTACGTGTCTTTGAATTAAAATACAGTAATGGATGGTAAAAGTCACTGTAAGATATACATGGAGAAATCTCCTACCTTCGTCTGTCGAATAAACTCTCCTCTGTATCGCTGGCCACCAAAATATGACTTAAACCCCCCTGGCTGGCTTCATGCATAACTTCAATCTGAAGAGAGAGGGAAAAACAAACATAGGCAAGACAGAGGCCCTGCTTACACTCTGTTGTAAAGTGCATCTCGGAAGATCAGAAAGCACTTAATATGTGGGTAAACAGGCTCCAAGATGCATTGTGATCCGACCACTCAAACCACTCTGGGCCGCATGCGACAATGTATGTCTTATAGTGTAACTGCTAATCCGTCGTGATGAGTCCCTGACAATGACATCACAATGACTGATAACCAAGCAGTCAGCTGGACACCTTGGAGATCAATGATAGATACTGGTGTAAATGCTGATATGCCAGAGCCGTCTACTTAAGATCTGATCACCCAACATGCATTTTAAAGCCAAGTGTAAACATGGCCAGAAAGATGTTCTGTCTAACTGGGCCACCTACTCAGCCACAGTGCTGCAGCATGGATTACTATCCCATCACAATGGAATCACGCACCATTTCTCGAAAGCTGTAAAAATTCAGTTGAGTCGTGTTTCGGCGAAGACATAATAATTCAGTTTAATTGAAATAACACACAAGTCACCTCCAAGGATTCTGACAGTGTGGTTGAGGAGTTTACATACTTCAACGATCCACAGAGCCATGTCAAACAGACTATCAGCTACTTGGCAGTGAGACCGGACAAACTACAATCCAAACAAACATCTACCATGAAAGGTAGCAAGAAGAATCAGAGCACCCTATGCAGAAATGGCTACAAGAACTCTTTGGTGCAACTGAGCTATGTTTAACCCTAGTCCTAATAGTAGCCATAATCTCAAAGACTGACTCGATGTCTGGGATGAATCAAACTCCACAGGCCTCTGTCCCTAAGGGGAAGCACCAAACCGTCAGTCAGTTGCTTGTTTACAACCCTTTCATTTTAAAAGAGGCCGTCTAACACAGGCAGCTGGCACAGAGTCATTGCTTCAAAAATCAGTTAAAGCCTGGCGCTACAAATATCAAATGAATGCGCCTACAAAATCTGATTTCCTGCTTTCAAAAACAAAAAATGAATTAAAAAAAAAAAAGGTGCTCTCTCATCTGTAGAGACACATTAGACTGGACACCCACTATATTGTCACTGTATAGTGGCCAGTTCACTGGATCCTGAGAAGGCTTCTGAGAGGTGGGGGGCATTATGCTGAGCCACTCAGAGTCGTCTTACAAAATAAAAATTAAAAATTGAACATGGAGATGCAGTAATTCGACAAAGAGTCTTCTGGTTTAGTTTGATTCACATAGCCCAATAAGGAAAAATAACCCAAACTGTGGAAACTAATCCCAGCATGTCCTTATTCTGGATCTTCCGGGTACCAGTTAGTGAGGGAAGTCATCGAGCTGATGAAGAGGGCATTCAGATGAATGCTTGCTACTTAGCTGAAAGGTCAGGGCTACAGCAATGGCCATCACAGAGGTGAAAGCTTGTGCATAGGAGAAGTTTCTAAAGCCCATGGTAAGAACCTGGGTGGCCCCATAAATGTTTTGGCAAACCAACCAACGCTTCAGGCTGGTAGGAGGAATACTTTGAGGACTTTTGAGTGATCCATCTCTTCTCCCTCATGCAGCTATATGAGGGTACATGGGAAGATGGCAGCATATTAAGAACATAAGAAATTTACAAACGAGAGGAGGCCATTCGGCCCATCAAGCTCGTTTGGGGAGAACTTAACTA
>JAODLC010000047.1:10946759-10980870 GCA_026781145.1 Hippopotamyrus pictus
ATATTGAAATAGTCATTTGGCTGAACAGCATCCAGACCCATTAGAATCTTATAGACCTGGATCATATCCCCCCTTAGCCTCCTTTGCTCGAGGCTAAACAGATTCAGCTCCGCTAACCTCTCCTCACAAGACATTCCTCTAAGACCAGGAATCATTCTAAAATTCCATATGTACTGTGCATATTTAGAGAAGGCGTATGACCCATACATACATATATGCCCCAGTACACACCAAGAATATGGGCTACTACTGTTATTAAGCAGAGCCATGTCAATGTGGGTAAGGCTTGGGTACAGCTCATATAATTTACAATGGAAAACACTCTCTGCACGGTTTGGCTCAAATAAGGCAGCGGAAAAACTTGCCCGGAGCTGACAAGGCATACTGTAGAGTGGATGTGAAAGGGGGATTAATTTTTTACCATTGTCACCGCTCCCTAGATTATTTTCTGTGAATCCAACTGGGGACTGCACAGTGAATCCAAACTTTATTATGAACACCAAGGCAACATCTTGCCTCACCTTGATGCCCCCCTTTGTCTTACGGAGGTTTCTTCTTTTCGAGGCGTCGGCGTCAGCAGGTAATTTTGAAAACCCCGGGATCTCTGACGTCCTGTGGTTTGAGGCTGATGTAGAACAGACAGGGTCAGGGCAGCGGTCGCCAAGCGGCTCATCGCGACCGGCATGTAGTCTATCTTTAAGGCATTCTCAGTTAATTGCGACAAGGTATAAATATTTATCATTAAGGGAGGCCCCCCTCAGCCCACTCCCGGAGTCAAAATATACTGCTGTTTTTTATTTTTCTTTGTAAAAGTAACTCACTGTAAAAAGGTTGGAGACTACTGGGTTAGTGGAATGAGGGGGTACATTTAAAATGAAAAGCTAATCTAACCCCAGCTCACTGTGTGTCATGTCTCCGTGATTCTCTTCTAATTGTGGTTATTTATTCTCATAATTCAAAGATGTGCAGTTGAGATAAGTAAATGATAAATTTGTCATGTGCGATTACAGAATGACATGCCCCCCACCGCCTACACACCCAGGAAAAGGTTCTGGGTCGCATTAATTGTGAGTGAATAAACGCTTATTGAGAACAGCCAGAAAGACAAGAAGGTCTAACTAGTAACATCTTTGATCCCCAGTGTAAGACGGACAGACTAAGTCAGGTGTTAGATTTGGAGGGAGCTTTAGAAGTGCCTGGGGGGTGCTTTGGGGAGGACTCCGGGTGGGGGGCCACTGGCTGGACTGGCCTAGCTTGCTTGGCTGACAGCTTCTTCAAGCTGGCCTGCCTCTTTTCAAACATCTCCTGGACTTCATCCAACCTTTCCAAAGCCTTCTGCAACTTATCCTGCCAAGAAGGGTGGGGGGGGGGGGCAGCCAGAGAGAAGAGCCACAGGCTGATTACTTGAAACACTGCTTTGTTTTCATTGAGCGACACTGTCATGGTTTGTGCCAACCCATCCTTGTCATGGAGCATAGCGCCTACCCCCAACTCTACCTACCTCAAGATCCACGGGAAGGCTGATATCACACTGGCCATGCAGGTCCCGCAAACTGGTCAGCTCCTCCTTCCTCACAGTTTCTTTGAAGGCCTCGACGTCTCTCAGGGCAGCTTCGGCGCCCTCCTGAGACTGACACCTATCCACAGCTTGGCTGGCCAGCAGGTACATGCCAGACTCGCACCACTTGTTCACCTGTGACAACATCTCGCCCCTTGAGCTGTACAGCATGGCTCCAGCTTACATTACTGCTGTTTTGCTTGCTAGATGACAGAAATAAATAAACCGACAAAATGACAACACGTAGGCTAAGAGTCGAGTGCGGTCTACTGGTACGTTTTTCAGGAGGAGCCCAATTATGCTTTAAAAGAAGTATACAGAATATATAAGAGCAGGGTAGAGCTACTGTAGAGCAAGTTATTCGCTGAATTCACTTCATCTTGGTAGCAATATTTATATAGGTGTACTGCTGAGTATATCTTCCGAACGAGTATATCTGCAGACTTGGCCCAACACCCCCAAGATGGCTTGATCTTTCTTCATACCTTGTCCACTTGCTGGTGGATTCGAAGGAACTTCTCCAGCACGGCACACTTCCGTTTAACCTCATCAGCGAAGTAACCGCAAACGCGCCTCAGCTCGGAGCACTTGGACTCGATGGAGTGGACGGCATAGTGACCGTCTTCGATAAGCCGGTCTCCGTGTACAGCGTGCCTCTGGGCCCTCGCCAAGGACTCCTGAGAAACCAAAGTCACAGGTGGTGAGATTACCAACCAAACAGCTGAGGCTCAGTGAGGGCACTAGAATACAAGTGTAGCTTTGACCTGTCTGATGTTTACACGTTCCCACCTCCACCCTCAGAGCAATTTAGAACTAATCCAGTAAACAGAGGGGAAAAAAACAGCACTATGACACACTAAACCTAATTTTCCTCCAGGGATCAAAAAAAAAGTATCAAGCAAATTCATTCTTAGCAAAAGTGAAACCAGAATGTGTAGTTGCATCAAACCGCGAAGAGGCTCCTCTGGAGTTTCACTGCTCCAGAACACCTAGGCTTGACCTGAGCTCTCTCTTTCAAAGCTTTCACTTCACTAAGCTGCTCCTCCACTCCGGTCATGCAGCTCCCGACGTCCGAGATGGAATCCAGCTCTTCCGTCCAAGTGTCCAGAGACTTTTTCACCTGTGCGATTGGGAGGGAGAGTGGCAACGCTGTCAGCGAATCCAGCACGGGCCTAGTCTAGAAGTCTCCTCTCCTTCAAACTCACCTCCAGACAATCCTGCTCAAACTGCCTGAATTGCAAACACTGCTCCAATTTCCGCTGGTGCTTGGACCAACACTGCTCAAGAGAAGCTTTTGTCTCATCCAGCTGAGAAACCAGCCTGAAACACAAAAGTCGCTCACTAATACAGGTTGGCCACAGAAACAGTGCAACCATATGTCGTGAGGGACATCACGATAAAACCTTCATATTAAAAAGACAGACCGACCAACCTTTCCATGGTCTCCAAGTTCTCTCCTTCATCAGGGCTGAGACGGCCACTGGCTGTTTTGTTTGCAGCTTCCTTGATACAGCAAAGCAGAGTAGCTCCCTGTCTTACTGCCAGATGGAGCTCATCCTATACGATAAGCAAAGGCACGAAAGGCAGATAGAAATATGAACCTTGCCAGAGTGGAAGGAAACCTTATACTAAAAGCTTTTGACAGTCGTAAGTCACATGCAACTTTATAATGCAGCATATTATCAGGGTTATATGGATGCATAATATATCCAGGGAATATAGTCGTACTAAATACCCAAGTAAAAATGATTACATCGTTCTACATGGTGTTTTGAAGTAAAACGCATAATTTAATAGCTAATTTACAAACAAGTAATCCAATGTCTATGAAGTGCTCTTCGTAAACTAGACAGCTCTTGTGGTGCTTGTGAAAAGTCTCCCAGGGGAGCCCGAGTACTCTGTTCCTACATAAACTCTAGAAAAATTATTGCCAGTTTCGCAATGGAAAAATGGTACAAATTAGATTTTTTTTTGGTGCAGCTCAATGACACATTCACTCCACTAAGCTCAACCACTGTTGGTGACTAATATGGTCATTTTAGATGAATATAAACAGTGGGTTATTTCAAGTAGCTGGTAAACCAAACCACAAGAACCACCTGCAGCCCGTTGTGTCTCGCTGTGTGAGCGCACAGCAGCTCTTGAGCACCATGCACATCCACGGGCAGCTCCACGCCAGTGAGCTCGGCACTGAATTTCTGCAACTTCTGGGTCGCGGCCTTAACGGCAACTGCAAAGCTTTCGATGGCCTTCAAGAAGCACAGAAGCGAGACGGAAACCTCAGTCACATTGGCGATACCTCCAATGCACCCATTTCCTTAATATATCACAGCCATTTTAAGTAATTTCCTTAATTTGCATTTATTTGTTTCCTCCTTTCAGAGGCACGGGGCTAACGGAGGCTGCTAGCTGAGAGGTGCAGGACACGGCACACAAAGAGAGAGCCAAAGTTACTGACTGTCCGATGGTGTATCCACTGACTGTGACAGTAATCCAGGTTCCCTCCGAGTTCACTGGTCAGCTGCCCTTTGTCCACGTAGACGTGCAAGTCGGACAGCGAGCTCAGCATGACGACCTACAAACAGAAGCGTGGCGGAGGGGGTGGTGGGGGGGGATATATATAATCTAAATATAATCTATATATAACTATAACTGACAACAATGGGCACGTTCAACTGCAGATGCCATATACGGTCCGTGTGCTACTGAGGTAATTACATCAATGGAATTTGATGCAACTACGCATTCTGGAGAAATAACTAAGGACAAAGAACTTTCGAAATTGATGGTCCATTTTTGAGCGCTTGTTTCAAATGATGCCAATATATGAACACAAACAGCAAATTGAAAAAATTTAAAAGAATGTGTATTACCATAGTTTTCTGCTTTTTCCATAATTTTTTTTTGCTAGTCTGTCAAATTACCTTTATTTAAATGGTATTGGATTTATTATGGACTCTGTTTTTAGAATCTTTTAGATTCTCTGGCTTTAAATGAATTCAGCTGCCGTGTGGCCTTCCCTCACCCCCGTGACCCAACCAGGCCACACTTGGCAGGCGACATGCACACGCGATGCCGCCTAGAGGACAGTTGGGTATTTCCTTCTCTCATACTGTGCGGCATGGGAACTTTCCCATTTCTCGCTCATTATAGGAAAGGAAAAAAAAAAAAATCCAATCTGTTTAGATTAGCAAGAGGAAAGGGCAGCAGAGATTGCTGTGGGAGTCCCGTGGCTCTGAAGGGGCCCAGCTTCAGAGGAAGTCACGGGGGGAACGTCTCACTTGTGGGCTGGAGGAACTGAGGTAAGAGGAGAGTCACGCGGAAAGACTCGAGTTACTGAGAAGCTGACTTCTGGTGAAGTGTGATGCACGAGTGCTGAAACGAGAAGCGCTTTGGGGAGGCCGGGAACAGTAAAAGGAACCATCTCAGGCACTGTGAGGCCCCCACACCCCTTCCACATTAACACCATAAAGTCGAGCGGGGAGAGGCTGTCTTCTGCCCAGAATGGGTTGGATCTGCTGACTCAATCTCTGCTTCTGCCCACGATCTGAGGCCTGTAGGGGAAGTGGCAGCCCTTGGCAGGCATGCCAGAGCTGCAGAAATAACCTCTGCGCGTGCAGCTCTACGTGTCGCGCAGGCAGAGCCGCTTGCTGCATCAGTCATTCCCCGCAATACCCAGGGCGCAACTCAGGTCTGGCATCCACAGCAATCCCTGTCAAAATTCCTCTCCTCTGCAGGTTCTTCATGTCCCGAGATCCAGCATGATTGAGACTGTCCATGGCAGAACCAGGAACCACCAAAAACGGCAGCTAGATGATGATGCAAACAGGCAAGGGCTCTCTTCCTCTTCTGGGTGCCGCCTCTTTTATGTATTTAGCCAATCCTTTTACCCAAAATGAAGTACAACTGAAAGCAAGCTCAGAGTCCCTGTAGTAATTGGGGTTAAGCTCGACTCAGAGGTCCATTGGTGAAATCTCTCTGCCGGGCATGGGATTCGACCCAACAACCTTCCAGTCATAGCCACAGTAACCTGACCTGCTGAGCCACACACTGTCCTCATCTTCAGCAAAACTCCACACCGGTGAAGGGTTTGCTTAGCTGAGAATCTGGCTGGTAAAGGACCCAGAGAAAGAAGCGTTAAGACACAGCTGAGTCAGTCCCCACTACTATCTAGGGATTCCGTTGGTAGTTACTGGCCATCCCAGTATCACCGCCAGCCAACAGCCAATGCTTTCCAGATAAGGCTGCTCCGTGCACTGCCTGCAGCTTGCTCCACAGCAGTGGTAAATCAGCAGTTAGCTGGCTACCGACCCCTGCACTGCCAGACACATTGGCTGATGCTTCGACTGCTGCTGCGCTAGAGCGTAGATACCGGAGGAGCCTCTGTGAGAGCTGGCTGGACACCAAGCCCCCACCTCCGTTTTGGTCAGGACTGAAGACCGGAGAAAACTGGGTGAACTTTGGGGCGAGAGGCCTGCCTACAGAATCTACATTCTCTGGAGGGGCTGGGTGCCTGTTTAAGTGTTAAAAATCCTTTCCTACAGTAATAATAATAATTTGAAAAAAAAAAAAAAAAAAGAATTCTGCAATTGGTTGGCATTCGGCCAGCCTTGGAATGGAGAAAGTTTGCGGTTCAGCAAGTCAACCGATTTGCCGCTCCATGTGTACTGATACCTCGGGTAGTTAAACCCAGCTGAGCCCGAATACCCACAGGCTTTACCCACCCAAGTAAAAGGGAACATGGTATTTGACACAGAAGCTTCCAGTTTTCCTTTATTTACTTATGAAGCCCGTTCTGCCTGCAGGCCTTCAGCGCCACTCCATGCACTGAAACTCAGTGAAACTTGCCAGCCCTTTATCTTGGACCTAAATAATCCAGGAAGGCCCACCTTCATTTTGAAGTCATCGCGGTGCAACCGGATTCCAATATCGGCCATGGCCCTCTGGAAAAAGCGTGATGGTCGGAGAACTAGGACCAGCTGCAGGTTTCCCGGAAACGCCCCCTGCAGGTGGACAGTATGAACAGCACCAATGCGCAAGAGTCACATGAGGAAAATTAAATGGTATTTTCCGGTGACATTTACAGTACCTGTACATGAAACTAACTATGTCTTGCAACAGAAATCCAGCGAACCAGAATGACGTATTTGAATGAAATCACGTAAATATATTTAACGTAAAATACATAAAATTATTAGATTTTTCTTCCAAATTCCCTTCTAAAACAATTTCTTTCAAGGACAGAATCTAAACACTGTTTTCCTCTTTAAAAGATTCACCCAGGAGGTCAGAGGACTGACATGCTGATTCAATCTATCGAGCCTCTCTGCAGATATTTCACACTACCCTCCTACCTGCCCCAGAGAGACAGCCTCACAAAGGCGCTACGACTTTTAAATAGGACTTTAATAACATTCCTCACCCCTGAGCACCTCTGTTGCTAATCACGCAACCGCCAGCGCAGAGGGGGCAGGGCGCCCGCCACACCTTTCACGTACCGCTATTCTCGCCAGGGATGCTTTCACTGACGTCCATTTGTCCCGCCGGCGATCTATGATTACGATGAAGCCGATGCTGGCTGCCTCCTGACTGGACGGGGGAGAAGAGAAGGGAAAGATGACGTGCAGATTTACGGTGGGGAGGATTTAGCGATTTGTTAGTGCCTGTGCATTGTCCACTTCGCATAGGAAAAATGCATTCTCTTTTTGTTTTTTTTTGTTTTTTGCAGTGCTGAGAAATGTTCATCTCCAGAAATGTCCGTGATTAGCATACACCACGGGAATCTTGGCCAACTGTGACATCACGGTCTCACCCTCGAGTTTGGAAAACTGCACAGAAGGGGAAACCCCCACACTGACATACAACAGCGTGGATTTAGGAGCTGCTGAGCAGAAGGCAAGCGCTGCTTTGTTTATTATTAAATTATGTTTCTGCTAAAATGTGATTTGGACGACCTGTCTGCCCCTGCTGTGGGGAGTCTGATTAAACAGGAAGTGAGGTAAAGGGGGCCCTGGCTGTTGTGGGTAAGCACCTACCCATTCAAACCATTATGCAACATGTGAAACCTACAACTAAAACCAATGACATTACAATAAAATTCCACAACCCACCCAACGGTTCCTAGAATAGCACCAATTGCTCACTCCCATGCCAGAGGATGGTTATGCCCAATCCGAAACCAAAACATGCATGCACCAGCAGAAACCAGCCACGGGAAATTCCTTAGGGAAACACTATTTGGGTAACCTTGAAACTACAGAGGTGTTTTATCGCATCCAACACACACTCAGGGAAAGGATTTGAAACCACTGAGATAAAATTAATAGGAAATGAGCCTTTTTCGGCACCTTGGGATACTGGTCAGGTAGGTGATGACGTTCAGGAAGTCTTGATCCGGGAGCTCGCTGAACCCCGAGCACTCAGGCAAGGTGATGATGGGGGCGCCGTCTTTCCCTCTTCCTCCTGCAGAACCGAAGACTCCGCAGTTAGTATAAGAAACGTCTGTGACACACAGTGACACAGCCAGAGCCCTAAGACGGACAGGAGGCCGACCGGGACTCTAAAGGTCACAGTGAACCTGACAGGAGAAGTGGCCTGTAAAGGACGACAAAGATGAGAAAAATGCAGAGTCCTAATGCAGAGCTTCCTATTCCACATGAAACAAACACCTAAACGTCAAAAGTAAACAATGAGGCTGATATTAAGCTTATAACTTAATTTGTATAATAAAATAATGAATTTCTCTGTCTTGAGTCATAGTTCAAAGGCATACTAAAGTCATTCAAACTTATGCAACATACAGTAGTCGCACATTAATGGTACCCTGACAAAAGGACAGGAAGGAACACGCACTGTGGTAAATCGGCTGCAGCAGTACAGGAACCGCACGGTTTTATGGACAATAACGTGTTTTCTGTACCACAAGGTTAGACCAAAAACTCAGCTTATCACCAACAGCATGTGGCAAGTAATGCTGGCTTCCACATACATCACAATTACATTCGGAAATTACGTTGTAAGCAAAGCCGAGTCCATGGGCCTTTATAGTGACTCACCATAGGTGCATGCTTCAATAAAACCACTAGATGGTGATGTACAGCCAACTTACATTCAAAAAATCTCAGTCAAACCACATTTATTATTGTGGTCACTGCTAAATAAATTAATCCATTTGAAATCTAGGAAATAATAAAAGGACAAAGCTGCACTGAATGTCTAAGGGGTTTAGCATAATACCCGAAAAGTAAAAAATTCCAACTGCAAATATCATAAACATTTCCAGAAGACCCACCAAGTTCAAACTCAAGTACACAGTTATAAAAATAACAGAACATGATTCTGAACATATATGGCTAAAGTAAAAGACTTTTACTTAACACTCGTAATAGTTTATCTAGGATTTACATTTAAAAGCTACAACAGTATGTTTTCCTTGTTACACTGCAGTCATTTGGAAGAGCATCACTCTACGAATGCCTATCTCCAGTCAGTCACCTGGTAATATCTGTGCCCCTCAAACCCAAGAAAATAGCTCCACCCCCCACCCCTAGCAACTAGTCAAGCAGGCCCCCTACTGGCCACGTTTGGAAACGAGGACGCCTCGCCCCAAGGTGAAGCTGGACCTGGAATTCCAAAGGGGTCAGTGGCTGTGGTTTGCAGTGCAGCACCAGGCTGCGTTCCTGCTCACTGCACCTCAGCCAGCTGGCTTGTCTTATTTCCCAGCATTCCTTACATTCTCAGGGACAGAAGCGTGAAACTGGCTGTTTTCGGCTCTTCGGTGCACTTTTTTTTTCTGACCAATCCTAAGCATCCATATGTCGGCTATTGGAAAGATTTTATTTTTTGGCTATGACTCTGAATTCCAGGGTATCAGGGCATCTTTCAGCAAACGCCCCCGCCCACATCCGGCCGGACAAGCCTGTAGCCCCTATTGGGATGGGCTGCCATATTTTAGTGCGGACGCCCTTTATTATTGCAGACGGCATGATTCGATCACCTGTCCCCATTATCGGCCACCACCCACTGCTACGAGAAATCAAAAAAAATTTTAAATAAAACAGGATCTTCATCACCTCCACAACCAAGAGAATCATGGGGTTTGAGCTCCCGGACACAGAGTTCAAATAACCCCACCGCCAGGAAGAGATGTCAAGTACATCAGTCTCTTTAACAGTCACAGTGGAACTTACAGACCCAGACCCAAAACACTGCGTCATAATTTAAAATGCTTTACTGCTGTAAATATCGCAACGCAGACGTTTTCCTAAAGTTGTCAAACACACCGATCGACAGAAAATTGTAACATGAATGATTGGGCACGTTTCCTCTGCGCGACGCGTTAGACTTAAACGAAAATGCAGAGACTGTCTGGGGAAAAGGGCTGAGGTTAAACATCTGCCCTGGCATCACCTTCCAGCTTCAGGAACCACACTGGAATGTTAACTGCCTGCCAGCCGGATTACTTATTATCTTCTACCATCTGTCCAGAATCACCACCAGCCTTTTACAGGAAATACAAGGAATACACCAGGCCGATCCAACCTTTTGGCTCAAAGGTGACAATTGTGAAGGCCAGTTCCCAAACTACGTACGTGTCATTTTTTTTCTAAAACAACAAATTAATAAATGAAGATATTTATACATTTTTCATTTAATAGGATTTGTGGAAAAGCTTAATTGGTGTGTTCCAGTGAAAAAGTGCAAAGTGTTATAATTTCACATGAAAATACATCATAATCCCCTTGAGTAAAACATAATCTTGTATGCTTAACAATGTGTGGAGAACCAGATCCACCCATCTAAATCTATGCTCATGGGAGATTTATTTACACAAAAATGTTCTAAGAGCATAATGAAAAGTGATTGATTCAGAGAGATAACCAATCAGATTGTAGATGAGGCGGGTGCAAGCAACTATAGGACATGTGGTTGGTTGTTCTGACATCTGACCAAGATCTGATTGGTTACCTCTCTGAACCATTTTTCGTTCTGCCCTCAGAACATTTTTGTGTAAGTAAAACTCCCAAAAGCTAAATCTATCCCGCCTGGCCAGGGTGAATCAAACAAAACGATTGTCTTAAAAGGAAACTTAGTCAAATAAATATTTATTTATTTATAAAAAAAGAACTACTACTTTCATGACAGAGCTGTTATTTCAAAAGCTGACCCAGGAAAAGTCAGGCGTACCGTGACTGTTCACATTACAAAGAAAAAGAGAGAAAGAAAGATGCGGCATACATTTTACACTCTGTAGACTTGCAATGCTAACTGGAACAGAAACAGCTAAGAACTAATTATATATCCAAAGCACTTGTAATACAGTGAAATCAAAGTATTTCTAACACTGACTACCACTGTTCCATGTTTTCAATCCAGATAAGTAAAATTCTGGCCTTGATTTTGTCCCCAAAACTAATCCTTTAATGAATCACAGTTTCAGGCTGTAATTAACATAGATCTCATTTTAATTAGGTATACTAGGTACATTGTATATTACAGATACCAAAATTCAAAATAAGCTAATCAGGGCGGAAGATGTTTTTAATGGCCAGCTCTCAGATCAAAATGAAACTGAGTATTAACTACAGTCTACCAATACCTCCGAATGCTGAAACGAGAGGAACTGAATCTTACCTGACAGGACGGCAAACCTGCGGTGTAGCTGCTCGATGATGTCCACTGCCAGAAGGGGGCGCACCTCCTGCTGCATGATTTCATCTGTGGGGTGACAGTGAGGGGAACAGCTTCAGCCCCATGCACCCCAGGACAAAGGGGCTCCTTAGGAATTCATTAGTGCCCCGTCATGCGGCAACTTCAGCCACAGACCGGCTTACTGCACCCATGAACATGGCCCTGCATGAACTTTCTCCATGCAACCATTATGCAACTGCCTGATGACTATCATCCAGAGACAGGTTAGGGTCAACAAGCCTTCACTGCCTTTTTGGAGAGACTTAACTGCAGGAAATGACGGCCAGACAGAACGTCTTTTGACTCACTCATTTTTTTCCCCTTTACATCGTACGACCATTAAGCCCCCAGGCTAGTTGAATCTCATTATTCAACACTGTAAAGGATGGAATCGCCCAAAGTCTCACTGTATCCATGCCCCAAAGCACCAGGCAGACACAGCTGCCTCTGTTCTGTGCCACAGCCTGCATTAACACTTAACCCTGCCTTCGCTTTATTAAAAGGTCGGACACTTGAAGGAGGATTCCCCAGACTATGCATAGAAAAAGTCAATCATGATGGCAAAATTGATCGGTAGTAACCAAAGCGGGCATGAGTCTCAGAGGAAAGTCAAGTCTACTCCCACTGCATAGCATCAACTGGAGCAAACCCACAACCCAAAGCAACCAGCAAAGTTTTACAGCTCTTAAAAGGCCGGATAACACTGAAGATTAAAGCTCAAGAACAGACCTTTAGTCAAACCACGAGCGTTACAGCATAGTGCTTTAAAATATCCTTCACAGATTTAGGAAGAATTCCATTTTTAAAAAACAATGGATTTGAATACAGCAAAACTGTGCAGTGAATACACTGGATTGCCCTGACACCTTCTGCCCAATTACCAACCATGATACAACGCATTTTATAATAAATGCCGCATTATGTAATAAATGGACCAAATGTAACAAGTTGAATGATGATAACAATGACAATAATAATAATAATTATTATTATTATTACTATTATAGGGTAATGTTGGCAAAATAATGTAGTCTATAAATTTGTAACATTTTGTCAAGTTATTACATAATGTGTAATAATGTTGCTTTATGTGATGAAAATTTGTTATATTTTGTCTAATTATTACTTAGTGAGGCATTTATTACATAATGTATTGTTACACACAAACTAGAAGATGGTCAAGAGCGTGAGAATTAGAAGCCCAACTGGAATATACCTGTGTAAGATACGTTTGGATTGTTATGGATTGTCAGAGCCTGATGCACAATTACTGCTATAATTACACCGGAAGACATGCAAAAGCAAACAATCACCACTGCTTCTCACAGAACAACAAATACATCACACGACTCCATTCAGGCACAGAAAATGATCTGAACCAATACTGAAACTGGGCAAAAAAAAAAAACAACAGCTTAAAAAAAAAGAAAAACTGACAACTTTGTCTTTCGGCTGAATTCTAATAGCAGCCAATGGTCAAGATAAATGTGATAAAACGGAGAGAGCGGAAAGTCAGCACAGAGTATAAGGAGCTGCAAGCTGCCTGACACACAGGATATCTACACAAGCCGATGCCTCAAGGCAGCCAGCTCCGTCCTCTAGGGCCCCGTGCCATCAGGGAAACAGTACTGCGGCATAGGAGTATGGAGAAACAGGGTCCGCAAGAGGCCCTACCTTCAGGCTGAGAGGCTGCTGATTTGCATATTTGCACTTTTACATTTACATTTCCTATTTTACCTATATAATGCTTACTACAGGAGCAATCTGGGAAATGCATTTCATTGCCTGCATCTACCACTGTCTGCTGTACTGTTGCGCATTTGATAAGTAAACTTTGATTTGAATTGCTAAATTGCTAAGATTTTTTTTTTTTTTTTACAAAAATGTTGTTGCTGGGTGCCTGACATTTATTTAATTACGCTTGAGAGAATATATAAAAATGACATTTATCACTTAAATAAAATATGCAGTAATAATCACAAGACGTGAAAAATTTCCCCAATACATCTAACAGTGCGTAATAAAAATCTGATGAATCCAGATGTGAAATCTGAATATGTATGACATTTAATTTTTTCAAAGAATTTCCCGGGTTATAACTACTGAATAGTGCACTGTGAAATCTGACGCTGAAGCAGCCCTGCTATGAAGTCATGCTTCAGCATGAGAAGTCCTGCTGCATAGCTGTAGAGGGCAACCCATGGAAACAGGGGTTAACGCCATGGTAACACACAGGGGCACTTTTGTAGTCCTCAAACTGGAAGATACAACTTATAGTTACTTAGTTATACCCGTGCTCACTTTGCCTGTGATTTCCTGTCGGTTTGACAAAAGGAGCCATTTACCTCAAAGAAGCAACTTTATATCCAGTCCGGCTTTGAAACTCCAACAGTATAAGTCTGTTATAGTTACGACTTCAGTCTCTCCTTGTTACTCAGATGCAGTGGCTGCATTCAGATAAAGAATACGGCCCAGATGTGTAACAGCCACTCCACTGGTTAGTTCACGTTTTTACCTATGGCAGCCACTATTTTCACCTTACACACGACAAAATTAAAGGAAGGTATTCTTCTCAAGATACACTCGTGGCCAAAAATTGTGGAAACATTTCCATTTTTTTTTTATAGAGATTTCAGAACTTTATTCAGTTGTTCCTCCAGTTACGTATTTAATGGCCCAATGTGTGATATTTATAAAATCATACATTGGGCCATTAAATACGTAACTGGAGTAACTGAAATAAAGTGCTGCAGTCTCAAAAAAGTTGGAAGCGTTTCCGAAATTTTGGCCACTAGTGTAGATACCATAAGCAGTGCAAGGCTTACTGGTCTCCCAGGGCGACGACATAAGTGCGGCAACATGGGTCGCACAATAAAATCTTTGTGGAAGAAGGTCCCTAAAACACACCCACCCAGAGAGAATGATGCTTAAGGGACAGCAAAGCAGTAAACACGGTAATACAGCCATCATATTTTCCATATCCACCATAGCCTCCAGAAGGGACTCTGATGAGCAGGCAGAAGGCCCACCTCGGCCTGTATACCATAACTGACATGCTTCCATAACACCCACATCAAGATTCTGACAGCATCTGGAGATCAAACAGGATTTAAGCTCTTCCAGATATATGTAAAACGTCACAAGGTTAGCCCTCCCGTCTGTCAAAACGCACCGTACTGGTCTGATGAGGATCAAAGGAAATGACCGTATATAGTTCATGTCCTGCTGTTTCTATAGCGCTCGCGTCTGCAGATGCAGCATTATGAAACTGTGCCCTTTTTCAGAGGGATTAGGGGAATTTGGGGGCACTTTGGACAAGAATTCTGCTGTCTCATGTTTAAATCCCATATAGTGTGTCATGTGACTCTTAAAAACATTCCTGTCCGAAGGCCAGGACCATAACCACTATGAACAAACCAGATAGAAACTCGATAAAACTAAATTGTTCGTATTATATATATATATATATATATATGAATAAACGCGTGTGCCGTTATCTGGCTCACCACCTTAGATTTAGGGAATACATGAAGGATAACGCATCCATGCCTGAAGTTTGACTTCGCTCTCAGCCTTACGGTTGGTTTCCTGTGTCCGTTGAATCGCTTCAATTCCCCCAACGCCAGGATAAAAACAAAAGTTGTATGTTTACCTCACGTGAAAAAAACTTTTAACTTTACGAAAAGTGATTAACAAAGTAATTAGTAAGTTTATGACAGAGGATGCACTGCATACTTTTTTTGTTTTCTTTCACCAGCGGTGCGCGTGCGAGCCAGCGGCGCCCGCAGACCAGACAAAACACAAACGCCATAATAATGCACCCCAGGGACGGACATGAGGGGGAAAGCCCAAAATCTCTCACCTACCACCGGCCTGACCCTCTTCATCATAGCGGCCACGGTGTCACTCTGATCCACGGGATGACGCCCCAGCGCAAGACCCGTTGACCATCCTCCCGCCGCCCTGATCACTCTGCCCTCCCGCCGCACCAGCTGCGCCGGAGCCGCATTTTTGCGTTCAGCTGCATGCCTACACTGCGCTCACTTTTTCCAGCCTCGGCTCCTCCATCCGTGCGATCGTTTTTTTTTTTTCTTCCCCTCACACAGCCTGCTCAAGGCTCATTAGGCGAAGCCGACCAATTGAACGCCTGAGAAGGTATTAGAAGGGAAAATCCACACTCAGTGGGTTTTTCTCCCCCTCCTTAGTATATCCCGGCTTCACGTCTGAGACAACAAGTAGATCCGTATCGTGCAAGCTGACCATCTGTGTTTCTTCTCTCCCCCGCCGCTCCCGCAAATTAACATCATGCACAGTAACAGTAACACCCACCGACTGCCTGCTCTTGCATGAATGGAGTTGAGTTTTTTTTTTCTTTCCACCACCACCACCCCCCCCGCCAAGTTTACCCGGAGCACAGCAGCACGGGAAAACGTGGGTGTTTATGATCCTTGAGGATGTGAGCGGTAAAGAGACGGAGGCACTGCGCGTCTCCTTTTCAAGCCCTTTTCCTTCCCGCTGTACAGTGCTTAGCAAAAACAATGGCATGAAAAGGAGTTCAGGTCCATGTGAAATCTAAAAATAAAGCACTTCAGACTTCTGTCGGCCCTCGTCTCTTTTACAGAACCTGACTGTAATAAATGGGGTGCGATCAAGTATTAAAAAGCAGCGAGTTATCTAATTGTGGATTTTATTTCATTAAAATTTCTACAGGGCATGCACAACATAAGGGGTGACATTAGTTTTTAACTTGAAAATGTGAGCTGAAATGTCGAATGGTTATATTTAAACATTAAAACATTCACATATCTTCTTTCTCGTCTCAGTTCCGAATTTAATTAGTTTCTATCCTGCCCACCCAAACATCAGCTAAACATAGTAAACAGGAAATTGTCACGCATATAACGCCACCGTGACGCATTGTCCCTCATGTTATGCAACAGATGCATAGTCCTTATACTGTGTTTGATTACTTAGCAAGGATGAACTTGTGAAATATCAGTAATTCATTTTGTCAGAGAGTGTAACACACATCACAACACTGGTTCATAAGCAAGAATTCCTTATTTGTCGTCATGGGGCCCAAATCCCTTGCTGCACCTTTTGCTACCCACTACTAGCGATTAAGTGGCATTTAAAATGTTAATATTCCACATTGAAATGCTATGAGATAAGTATGATACACCCCGACAAAAGTAGGCCAACCATCTCACACAGTCACATCACTCCCCGCGTGACACAAACACCAGCGAATGCGGAGGGAGGGATTGCCCAAAGGCATCATCATCGTCGCAGTTCCATAACCACTCTGGCTTTTCCAGGAGAAAAACAGTATGCGGGGGGGGCCGCAGCTGCCCCCACCTCAGCGCAATGCCCAAAACAGGAACCTGTGAATGGCTGTCTTGCTCCTCACACGTCCGAGATGCGGGCCGGCAGGGGGTCGGATTCCATCAATTGCCAGAAAGACATGCAATTCTCAAAATAACGAAATGGTCGCTGGGGAATTATCATGATCAAAATCTATTTTATGGGGCTTTACTGTGGAAAATGCTGCCTTTGCTTCCAGCAGAGCTGATTTCATGCTTCCCGAAGGAACATAAGAAAAGGACAGTCGTTAAAAAAAATAATAAGAACAGGAAGAATAGGAGACCGACTTATGATCTGTATGCCTTAAAACATGCTTTCTGATACAGTCACAGAGCTGTGATGAATCCCTTGCGTTCCAGCAAAGCCTTCCTTTAGGTCTGGATGAGGAAAACACAGACCAGACTGGTATCCTGTCATAGGCTTCCTCTGCCTTGTGTCCCGCTCCAGGCCTCTTTCTTCATGCCCATGTACTGGATAAACTATTAGAAGATTGATTGATCCATATAATCCCCAAAAAGGATCCATTTCGTGCTTTGAGATTTCTGGTTCTTCTCCTCCGGATATAGGTGAGGGGCTGGGCGTTCAGGTGGTTCCCATTAACGGCGTGAGGATGCAACAGTGGGCTGGGGTGGGAAGAACTGCACCTGTTGCAAAAGAGAACTTTGGACCAGGCTGAAAGGTCAAGAGCTGAGCTAGAACACCACACGATCAGCACAAAGTCCACCAGCGATTCATGAAGGGGGTTTGCACCAAATCTCTGGACCTGCTGTTTCACAGATACCAATTAACCAGTTACACTGCAAGCTTTCTGCTTCTGTGAAACCAAATTCATGCATTTTAAAGTGACTGACTTGTCCAACTACATTTTTTGTTAAACAAGAAAAAGCAAGTATTTCCAGTAAAGCTGCCACCTCTGACGGATCTTTTATCATAACATTTGGGAAAGTGGGCTTCTCCGGACCCTTTTACAAAATAGGGATCTGAGCAAAGCTCCTTTCGTTCAATAATGTCCATGTTTTTGCTACCACCAAATTCCCTGCCAGACAGTGCACACTGACTTAGAGCTGGGAGGGAGCAAAAACCTGGACTGTCATTGGGTCCCTAAGGACTGGATTGTGAAACACTGCTCCACAGTGTTTGATCCCTCACTCACATTTAGCCAAAGTTTATTTTTGCACAAAAGTGTACAACAAAACAGCTGAGCAGGATCTGATAAGGTATATATTTTTAAAACTTTTTTCAGCATATTTTAGCATCTGTTAGCATTTTGGTTTCAACCAGCCTGCTACCGAATCCCCAAAATGTTTGTGTGTTTAGCTGCTTTTCTGAACTACATTGCCCCAAAGCGCTTTACAGAAACATTTCTGTGGGAAATTATTAAAAAAAAACAAACAATGAAAACCCAAAATGCTAAAATCTGAATGTGATCCAAGTAAGCAGTTGAGTGTTTCTTGTGAAATACATAGAACAAAAAAAAAAAAAAAAAACAGAAAATGACAAATAAAACTGTATCCAATGCATAAGAATTGCTTGGTCATGGATGATAAAACACCAGCTTCACGCAAAGCAGTTTTGCTTTCTTCCACACTCAGGTAGCCATTCATCTTGGCAAAACATCATGTCAAAAGTCCTTTGAAGACAACACTAGATTATGTTATGCTACTGTCTTCAGTACACGCTGCTACACACAGGTTAGTAGCTCAGTAACAACTTGGACTGAATAAGCAGCTAATGAACTGATAGATGTGTGTGGTGTTATTGTTTTAAATATATTTTGGATGCAAATGTTCTATTTAAAAAAATCCAAGCGCTGTCTGGAATATTACAGTACTGCATGTGATACGTTACCACAGGAAAGGGGCAGCTCGTTCGCTACAGGATGTCAAGCTTCTGTTGACCTTTGACCTTAAACACACCTTCGATCCACTCAAAGCAACATGCTTCCTCTGGCTGCCAGCCAGGTTCAACTTCTTCCTTAGCCTTTAGCCTGCGGGGCTTCTGGGATACGTAGTTGATGGCCTTGAGGGCCAAGGTCATGATTGTCGCACTGGAGAGCATGTGAGAGGGTTAGAACAGGGTCAATTTGTAGGGAAGGTAGAGATATTTTCTCAGTCGGAGGGGTTGTTCCAGCGTGGTTAGGTGTGAATTAAATTTTACCAACTGTGGGGAAAATGCAAAATCGGGCAGCGAGTCGAGCCGTTTCTCAAACATTTGTTCATAAAACAAGACCAGCACACACATATGCCTGGCCGCCCTCTGTCATCTGGCTTCGCGTCCACTGGACACACGAACATCACGCAGTGGACCTGTCCTCCACTGCATTCAGGTCACCGGCTGCGCAAGTCGTCACCCGCAGACAATGACAAAGCCATTGTTCTGTTGTTTCCCGTCTTAAAAACACCGGCCTTTAGCCAAAGGACCTCAGAGAGAAAGCGGTCTCCTTACCAGAAGAGGCCATGTGCCCCATACATCGAAAGAAAAAAAAAACAGGCTACCGTACAGACCGTCCCAGTCACGTTGCCGCAGAAGACGTCAAAAAAGTGATCTCAGCTGGTCAGTGACACAGCGCACGTGTACATGGGGAGACAAGCGCGAGCAAAGTACAAAACAGGTCCACAAGGGAGCAAACACGTTTTAACCGGGAAGTGAGGAAGAGGGAAGGTTCACTGACTTTCCTGCTGTCAACCTAAAATCCAGAAACAGCCTCTGTGTTTAACCGCTTAATATCATGCGCCGCACCATACCCTAAAAACCTAAGAACAGGGGAAAATCAATCACAGAAGTATGAAAGATACTGCACCCCAAACAATGATTAATTCTGAATGTGTGTGTATCAGGTCTTTGCTGTGCAAAAATATTTTAGACCTGCTGTCTGCTGAATATATATTCTGTCACTCCATTGGCATATTTTAAAGAACATTTATGGGAAATGTGTTTTATATTAAGAAAAATATATGTTTGCATACAGTGAATCTCCACCAGAAGGTGCAGCAGTGACTAGGAGTAGCAGCTCATGTTCCTCACTGTAACACTGCATTGCCACCTACTGAGCAAATAAGCAAACACATTAAAATGTAAAGAGATTTAATTTTCAACTGTCTTTGGTCATAGTTACTTTCTGTAGAAATACTATTGTACTAGTAACATTTGCACTTATGAGCCGTAACTACTAAAATGAACGACAAAAGGTTTTCTTGAGGAATTGTTCAGTCCATGCTGAGTGTCTGTTTTGTGTGAGATAGTATGGTAAACATTAACCACTGTAAACATTAACCACTGTAACTATTTCCAGTCACTTGGCCACCTTATTGGCTAAGTGTGTGTAATCCCGCTTGTCTGTGAACCATCTGTGCCTCAGAAAATGCCATTTTCCCATGTATTTTACGTAACTGCAAGCAGGCCCTGGTGGTCTGGCTGCACTAATCTTCTTAACGCTATTAGGATCAAAAAACAGCGAATTTCCTCTCCTTAATTCTGTGGGACTGCTGCCAAAGCCCGTATCGATCAGCCTTCTGGCGATGGATGTGTACGCGGACCAACAACACTAACATCTGACAGTCTTTACACATGCAGAAAATACTGGGCTAGTTTGTGAACAACGCTGAGCTAAGCGTAAGATGGACTCCCCGACAAAAATGTTCTGTAATATCAGAAAAGAGACGCTTCAAACTGATTCGTACAAGCGGAAAGTCTTTTGTGTAACACTGTTAGCAGGGTATTTGGCACTAATATGATATTAAAAGACGCCATTGTTTTCCACGTAACTTAATACAAGTTTGTCTAAGATTCTCCATTCCCTGATTACATTCCGTGCCACTGCAACTAAAACCCATTTCACCCACAGACAGCTGCACCAAAGCATTTAACAGCCTCCCCAGCATCCCTTCCACCAAGTCATAAAAGATAAGCTTCCATGTTGTCTTTTCTGGGACACAGAGCAATCAGCACATCTGTTACAGCATCCCAGTCAAGGCAACCCTTCATTCTTTAAACTATTTAAAATATCGATGGGTAGTTTAACTGGTTACTGAGTTAATTTAACTGGGAAAATGAGTAGAGGCCTGCGAAGGATTAATCATTGCTCTAGAACTTTGCATTTTCACAGCATCAAGGATTTATTGGAAATAGTACGCTCGTACTTTTAAAACGTTAAAGGTGTTGATAGGTTATTTACCGTAAATGCAGCATTAGAGGGATATTGTTTTTAAAGGTCAAACACTTTATTTAACATACAGCAATGAGGAAAACTTAGAACCAGACACAAGCTGGAATGAGGCAGTTTGGAGACTCCGTAATAAACAGTCTGTAGAGGCATTATAAAGAATCTAGGCGGTTTTTCTAGAGTGGCTTTTATGAGACATCAGTGCAGCCCTTTTTAGGGATGTATGAGCTGTGATTTCTTTTGCCCGAGTGCTATAGCCATACCGAAGGACAGCTAGCAGTAGCATTTGGAGAGTCACCCACGCTTTTCATGGGCAGGACATATGCTAAACAAAATGACCTCGTAATCCTGTACGTAAGTGAATCACTGAGTGTGATGATGACTCATTAGACTTACATCAGCTTCCCAGAAATATGAAGGTGACAGCCGTAAATCAGATTCACCGTCATGATTGCAAAACCTGGTGAACCACTCGAAATGTGGCTTTGCAGCTCTCCTTAAGGCACTAAGAATACAAAACTCAGGGAGGATGCCGAACTAATTTGACCAATAATTTGCTGAAGCTGAAGTGCTTGTCATTAACAAAAACCTACCTGTGAAAACACAGGGGGGGAACAGAAACTAAATTTGCAATTTTTAAATGAGCACTTCCCATTTGGGCTTAGATTTGGGTAAGGGCAGCAGGCGGCGCAGTGATTAAGGACATGGCCTTGCACCCTGAACACTGGTGCTGAAATTGCACTGTAGATCCTGCTGTGGGTTGAAAATATATTTGGAAATATATTTCCAAATGCTACAACTAAGCAACTTATTGGGAGCAAAACAATTACTGCAATGCACCTAACTGTGAGTGGTCAATGCAAATGATTTCTCTGTAGAAAAGTATCAAAAGCATTCTATTACACACACACACACACGCACACACACACACACACACACATATATATATACCACGTAAGAAACGAACAAAAAAGGAGAGGGGATACAATACAATACAAAAACGGATGAATGAATGGATTGACGGACGACTTCCACTGGGTTTGATCACCATACAGTAACCTGCTCGACCTCGAACTCGGGCGGCGTGGAAGCCTGACGAGCATTCCAGAAAGCCGGTGTGGGCTGCAGCCAAGAGCCGGCAGCACCCGAGGCGCGCGCACGGGTGATCCGTTGCCTTGGTAACGGCTCGCTTGTCATCACAGGGCAGCCGCAGTACTGGTCCAGTCAATGATCGCGAACCGCAACCTGTGTTCCGTGTGGCTCTGCGGTACCGTCGCATAGCGCAGCCATAAATCTTGACTAATGAGAAGGAAAAATATCCGAATAATGTGTAAAACATTTTTTTGTTGTATAAATTAAATACTGTTCCATAAATACAACCCTGTGACACAGCGCGCACCTTATTATCAATAATGTTTTTTACAGGAAGAATAAACTACAGCTTTCCTTCGCTAAAATTATATGAGCTTTTCTTCATTCTGTTTTCTATTTCTATTTGCGAATAGGCAATAAGTACATACCTCGTCGTAATATGTTATATTTCCTAAGTATATGTTTCACCTTCAAAACCACATTATAACATAATTATAATGCTACATACATCAATAATAAACCTGACGTTGCGCTATATTCGGAGTTAAAGCAATATTCGAATATATGCTTTTGTATTTCTCAATAACCTTAAACATACAGTTTTAAAGGTAATGCAGGGAGTTGAGTTTAAGCTCCGCCCCCATGGCGCGCGCACACACACACACACACACACCCACGCGGACACGCGAGTTTCCCACGCGGTGGCGGCTCCGACGGGAGACACTGACCGACTCGGCTGATGACGCCGTCCAAGCATTGCTGCAGCTCGGTCGGGGGCATCTTGCTCTCCGTCCGGGAGAGGAGAGTGTCCTGCGATGGGCCAGCATCCACCTGCATCCGCCGTGCCCGGTCCCCTGCGCAGCCTGCTCCGACTGCGGACACTCTCTGCGTGCGCGTACCAGATGAAACTCCCACTCAGCTGCTACGCGAGTGTCATAACCAAAGGGGGTCCACGGACGCCTCTGGGAGACGTTCTGCTTAACTCTCTCGCCGCTTCCCATATATAACATGCACGTAGCAAAATAGTAATCAAAATAAGGTTTCAGTTTACTAGTGTTTGCTGACCATTAAGGGTGAGTCAGGTAGACAAATGCTTACTGGAATCGACACGACAGGTTTAAACCTTATGGATTGTTTGCTATTAAAAACATGGAGCTTTGGAGCATTATATTGAGACCAATATAATGTATAGCTTAACCGCCCGTTGTAAGGACACTGTGTTGGCGTCCTGCATAGGACAAGCGGGTATAGAAAATGGATAGATGTAGGTTGACAAATATCCTCATTGATAAAAACGTAGCTTTTACTACGACGAACTCATAGATAGGGGTAACACAGGTCGGTACGTGTTACAGATTTACCGTGGGGTTTCCGATTTCTGACAATTATTATAATTATTTTGTTTAAAAAGCTTATATTTTCTCTTGTAACTGCTTCCTGGAGTTCCATAGTAAAAGCTAGGAATTATCACGTTCTTCTGAATATCAAGGTGCTGTACAAGCAATAATAAAACAAACCGGTAGGGGGCAATTATGTATCTCATTTAAAGTCATCTGTATACAAGGAAAGGCTATCAGATTATTGTCTCGTAAAGTGTCGTGTTAATTGTTCCCATTTTTGGAGCCTTTAGAGATGCTATGACGCTTTGACTTGGTTTTATATGTGCTTACAATAAAAATAAAAGAAAGAGATTTAGAAAGAAACTGCACAATTAGATTTAATTTAATTTAATCAATACAGTATTGCAGTAAAAATCCTGGTTACAGAATACTGATCTCTATATGAGCAAGTGCAACCTTATAGTAATGTTTGGACCGCTTTGTCCTACGCCAATGGCCTACTATCCTCGACACATCACTGACAAATAGGCCTCTGGGAGGTAAATGATGGCGGCGTTTCAGTTGTGGCTTACATATGATCCATATCGTTTTCCCACGATGACAGTGGACACGGAGGCAGGGGCATCGGCTAGTACAGCTCGTGCACTAACCCTCTCACTCATCCAGCGCGAATTTAATATGCAGTGGAAATACTTTATAACTTGGCAAAGCAGCTAAACTTTGTGTTAGGTAAATATGCACCTCTTCGTAAAATTCTGCTGTGTCCTTGCGCGGAAATTATAACTGTTATAAGGCCCACTATCCTTATTGAGTTTCTGTTGCACTATTTATAAGCACCGACCTATTGCTGCTGATGAATCTGAACCCTGCTTTGTGGAAATAAGGGCGGTTTGTAACTCGAATCCCCCTGAAAAGCGCATACCCGCTATGCGCTTATCCCCACACATTTGCTGCCTTCTATGTTTGTAAGCTAGTCTAGACGGCCGACCTGAGATCATTGTAAGATTCTGCCAGTTTTTGCTCTCCTACTTTGTAAACATTTATACTGAGAAAATCAATAGTAAATTTGGCGCATGATGAAACAGACGGCTGTTTTGCTTTTTCGTGCTCAAACGAGAAGAAAACGAGAGTTAGCGTTCTTTTCCATTGGACAATAACACGTTTAGTTCATTTGCACTAAGAGGAGAAACGTCGTAACGTTTCGTTTTTCGAAAATGGCTCACGTGTGACACACCGTGGGCGGAGCGTCGTATTACATTTCAGGCTGATGTTAGTGCGGCCAGAAAGATGCTGATACCGCCTGGCGGTACTGAAACTGTATTGTTGAGAGAGATATGGTTCCTAAATTAAAATATCTTGCTTGAAAATATGCAGGGATGCAAGGAGTCAACTTTTTAATGTCTGCATAGAATACGTGGGCAGGGGTGTGAGGAGTCAATTATGTGAATAATAATTCTGGTGAGCAGCAGGGGAAAATTGTAATTGTAAATATGGGTGCGTCTGCAGTGTTCTCCACAGCTCCGCAGTTCGGCTGACACCACCGCATTCCTGGTGCTGGTCCAACTGGCTGCCCCCAGCAAGTCTCCTTTCACTGCACCCTCCCCCCCCTCAAAAAAAAAAGAAAAAATGCACACAGAGGCGTCTCGCTGCTTCATGTCCCCGTAGTGATGACTTTAGGGAAGTGTATTGACTTGGGTTCTGCAGTATAGCCCAAGACGTGTCATCTTGGTAAGTGTGCAGTCATGTTTATAAATATCTCTGGAAACGGTGCCTTTTTCAATTTAATTGCTTAGAGGTCTTGGTATTTTCATAAAGGGCAGTTTTCTTCTGGATTCTGGATAAGCTCAAAGAGGTTTTTTTTTTATAGATTTATGTTCCATTACTCATTCTATAAAAGCTTATTTAATTTTACGTTCATATCATACATTAATTCACTTGGAGGTTACAGTAAGGTGTAATCAGACTTGGAACCAGATTTTTTTTTTTTTAGCTAAAAAGTATATTACTTGTTTTCTCAAATACGTTTTTAACTTAATAAATATTACATTAAATAGGTAATACATATAGAGATATAGAGTTGTCCGTGCTGAGAAGTTAAGATTTGTTTAATCCTACTTGTTTTCTCTATACCTTCATCAGCACTTTGACAAAGATACAAGAACCGTTTTCTAAAAATCCAAATGACTATGACAGCAATTCGTCTTGAGTCAATGCCAGCAGAAGTTTTCCATTAGGTATGTTCTGCATTATGTAATGAAATGTTTCACCTCTCACATTCCGAATGCATTATCCAGAACTCTACATCATGTTAATATCATTCATATCTATAAATTTACTTTTGCAATTTCAAATTGCCAGATTCATGTTGACAGAGAATGTAAGTACTCTGTGAATTTGAACTGCTTTTGTGAGGCTAAGCCCTATTTTCCTGATTTACTTTTCCACAGGAGGGTTTTAGATTCATTCAATTATTTTAAAACTTTATCAGTTCATGCATTGGGGATTCCTGATTGGTCACAGTGGACAATTATCATGCCACAGGCAAAATATTAGAGCCAGATAGTGTCCAGACCATAACAAGAAGCATCTGTTTCTAGGTAACGTCTGGCGACTCGCGGTGTCTACCTATCTCCTGATGAGATTCTGCAGTGTCAGTTTCTGGTACGGAGCCCCGAGTATCAGTGCTCACATTTGACAAATCGCTTCGCTGCTTTAGCTGATCGTGATAAATGACTGCAGCACCAGCTCCTACTTAAGGCTTCATAAATAGGACCAAGTTCTAGCAGTTAAATGTTGCACCAGGATGGATTATAAAGTGTTTCATTATGCTCCTGTTATCTCCTCACCGCGGTACAGCAGTGCATTTAAAACTCTGAGTCTCTGAGACTATGAGAGCTATTATCTCTATAATGATAGAATGATCACCCCTGTAGATTCTCAGAAAAAGGGTTAAAAATGGTACCCTTTCAATCGTACTCTGAGAAACATCCCAATGGTACAAACAGCATTAATGTACCAGCAATGGTACAGAAATGTTCCTCAGAGTCAATTTCTTTACCTTATAAGGCAGAATTAGCTACAGCTAAGGGTACAGGCAGACCATTGAGGGTACAGCCCCAGTGACAAGCAAAGGTATAAACTTTTACCTGGTCTGCAACATTAGGGACAATGCCTATTATGATGCATATAATCATGATGTCATGTTTCCTAAGATATTCGTCAGAGGGTAAGACCATCAATATTCGGGTTGTTTCTCAAGACTGGAATAGTTCCATGTAGCGTACACCTCACACACCATTTGTTGAAATAAAGGCCACATTATTTGGCTTATGAAAGACTACAGCACTCCGCACATGACCACAACACAGCAGGCAAACGCTTTTTGTCATATTCTGCCCAAGTATTCCTGTCTTTTATGGTTAACAGGACTAAAGCAATTAGCACACATTTCTTATTTCGAGATTAATTCACCAAACAAGGAGTCAGATTCAAAATGTTGAGGTCATTCTACCTTCCAAGTCTGGGGTACGTCTTTGGAAACTATTAAGCCAGAAGTACATTCTCTTCAATAGAACATCATACCATCTGCATCCCATCCATCTCTTTGTGCTGACAGAGCAAAGCATATCAGAACATAGCTGCTATAGAATATGCTCTGTACATTGTAGCTTTGATGTCACTGTCCATGAAGTTCAAAAATAGATGAGCATTTTTAGGCCATCTTATGAGTCACATTTGGCACAGAGGACTCATGGCGAGACATAAAGGGCAGGAAAATAGAGCATTTTTAACTGTTTACAGTAACTACTGTATATGACTTAAGACTCCCAGAATTGGAACAATGTTTTCTACAAATATTCATGTTATACTTCCCAGCTCAGTGACTACATGGATATGCTGCTAGAACAGTGGAATGAATACTGGACAATACAGGAGGCATGACTTAAGTCTGTGCAAAAGTGCTTTTCGGAGGTGAGGCGCACGCTAACAAAAGTTTAAGGTATATCACTCTACGCAGAACCATCCCTCTGTTCAAATCTCACACAGCCAGTCGTGCATATGCTTTAATCCTGCATTTCAGATTAGAAGAATAGCTCAAACCAACATGCTGTTTGGCATTGTGTATGGCCTGAAGCTAAGAAAACCAGAATTAAGGTTAACTCACCTGAAACTACAGATTTCCACAGCAGAATATTGACACATCAAGATGCTATGAAATTGGGGGGAGGTTAACAGACCACAAGAATAAATATCTATTAGTGAACAACACACGACAAGATTCAAGTACTATAACTTTGGCTTATCTAGAAACCAATTGTTTTGTGGGTCAAAAGCACATTTAGAGTCAGGAAAAAACACAGGGTACCATATAATCTTTATTTTGAAGCGGGTCAAATACAATTAAATCAATTTGTGTGATAAATGCTTTTTTCATGGCCCACACTAAAGTCTTTTATAAAAACACGATTAAATAAATAATACATTCCACAAAATTAACTAGAAAGTGCTTTAATTTGGAAGGCAAATTGCATCTAACCCAAGAATAACTGCAAGTATGTTAGTTTAACATAATTGGCAGACTTAATACAGCACTTATATCTTTTAGTCCATAAGTAAATTATTAAATGGTAGAGAATATCTAATACACTCATTTTCATTGAGCTAGGAAGAAAATGTCTGATAAACTGTAAGGAATTCATGTCTTTGTATCCCAAGTCAAAACTGACATGAATCTGCAACTGTCCTCACACACAAGTCACCTCACAAGTACCTGTAATCTGATCTGCTTTTAGCATCAAGACAAGATTCAGTATTTTCCCCAATAAAAGCAAAATGCACGCATCTATTCAGCAACAGCGAGCACCGCACAAAGTATCTCTCATCCCAGGATTCAAATCAGATCAGCTACATTCATGGGCATTTCCTCAACAGTCGTATTGTAAAAGGTCTCGATATCTCGAAGAATCCTCTTGTCCTCCTCTGTGACGAAGTTTATAGCAACTCCTTTCCTGCCAAAACGACCACCTCGACCAATCCTGTTTAGAGAGGGCAAAACAGAGATTAAGAAGAGTTTACCAACGTACATAAGGCCACACTGTTAAGGGAAAGAACTTACCTGTGGATATAGTTTTCCCTATTTGTGGGAAGATCATAGTTTATAACCAGAGACACTTGCTGCACATCAATGCCACGAGCCTGAGGGGGAGGGGGCGTTAAGACTAAATGAGTGTGATACCATCAAATCCGTTAACGGTCAGTCTTAGTGATCTAGTCACTCACCAACAAATCTGTGGTGATCAGTACTCTGCTAGATCCTGATCTAAACTCTCTCATGATCACATCCCGCTCTTTCTGGTCCATGTCCCCATGCTGCAAGGCAAGAAGCCATCATGAGAATCTTGATTAAATCAAAAAACGGGCAACACAAAGTTGCCCAATTTTGAAAGAACAGGTGCATAGACTAAAATTTAGGAAATAAAAGAACTCAGCCCATCTTACCAGGGCAGAGACCGTAAAATCCCGAGCATGCATCTTCTCAGTCAGCCAGTCGACTTTTCTTCTGGTGTTCAAGAAAATGACAGCTTGGGTTATTGTCAGTGTCTCATACAAGTCACAAAGTGTGTCCAATTTCCATTCCTGGAAAATAAAGAGCAGCCTGAATGGAAAAACTATGGTCGGTAAAAAGCTTTACCTTCATTTAGCAAGTGTCGCACAAGATCTTGAGACAAAGGGCACTAGACATTAAGAAAGAGGTCCGTCCTTGTCTCATTTCCGATACTGTGCAGTCACTCTCCTTCTTGGAGTATACTCTTACTTTCATTATTGTGAGAACCAAGTCGTGACTTCGATCTCACAATTTAAGCAGAGTGCTTTTAACAAGAAGGGAGAAGATCCAGATGTACAGCAGTGCTTCCTGTGTCTGACCTGCCAGTCCTGAGGGAAACTCACCTCCCGTTCTACATTGATGTAGAACTGCTTGATACCCTCCAGAGTGAGTTCTTCCTTTTTCACAAGGATACGAACTGGCTCACGCATGAACTTTTTGGTCACCTCCAACACGTCAGCTGGCATCGTAGCCGAGAGAAGCACAACCTGACAGATGAAAAAGTTATGATTGCAAAAATTGCCATGGTAGAACATCACCCAGACTGCAGCGACATGCGACACTAGGCCTTGTAGTGACATGTGACACTGGGCCTTGAGACAGAAGCAACCGGACATTAAGAAAGAGGTCCAACACCATCTCATGTGCAGCACAGTGTGAATATTCTACTTCCATGTCATACCCTGCTAGCATTATTGCCAAAGTCAAGAAGACCTGACTTTGCCAATTTTAGCAGAGTTCTTTAATATGGAAGACACTATTGTAACAGCCCGTCTATTACCTCTGTCTGGCATCAAGTACTGGTTTTAAAGAATAAAAGCCACCACACTGGTCCTAAAGGTGATCTTTTTCCCTATATGGTTGCAGGTGTGAAGAATCATGTAACTGACCTGAATGTTTGTGCTCAATTTCTGGAAAATTTCATATATTTGATCCTTGAAACCTCGACTCAGCATTTCATCGGCCTCATCCAGGACAAACATCTTGATCCACTTAGGGGCTGCGTGAAATGAGACGACATTTCTGCAAAAAAGGTCCCCAAGGCCCGACAAACAAGTGTGGTTCTCACACACGTGATCAGGTCGATACAATAGGCTTCTCCATTACTGGTCAGTCCCGAAAGATGATAAGGCATCATTTCACAGCCACAACTCATACAAGAGCGATCTAATGGACACTCACACAGATATCGCCTGTTCAGCATGTCGAACACTCGCCCCGGCGTGCCGACAACTATATGCGGTGCCTCTGCTTGAAGCTTCTGCATCTCATTTCGGACATTCGTACCTCCGATGCAAGCATGACAGGCGGCACCCATATAGTCTCCAAGAGCCAGGATTACCTTTTGGATCTGGAGGAGGACAAACCATTGGATAGTGTTAAACTACAAAATAAGTCCTGGGGGGCAAGATGATAAAACAGCAGTAACAAAGAAGCATCCACGTCAACTTTCAGACCAAGGCAATCAAGGTTTGCAAAAACCTTCTCTTTTGGGAAAACAGCATTTCATATCGGAATTGAAAACACATACGGGGCACAGAGGGAAGAGGAAGAAAGAGGGCTCCAGACTTAATGTTAGTTCATTCGTGACACACAGTACAGTTGAAGGCAAGATAACAGTACCTTTGTGGAACCCCATCCAAATATGCCGCCTTGGTCTGAAACATGTCAGAGTGTGTCATGACCTCAGGTGCAGCATACCTGTTGGGCCAGCTCCCTGGTGGGAGCCAAAACCAGAGCCTGCGTCTCTCGCTGGTCTATCTCCAGCTGCTGCAGGATTGAAATGGCAAACGTGGCCGTCTTGCCAGTTCCTGACTGAGCCTGAGCAATGACATCATAGCCTGCGATGCAGACACAAAGAAACGGGTCACGGAAGTAAGAAAGCAGGCAGGCGGTATCCACAATCTGACATATGTTCCAGAACAAACCAGTTTCAAAGTGCATTGCTGATTTAAACAAATTTACACTACAAGTTTCAGCTCTAAAATCTGAGTGATCAGTGTGAAAGGTGTCTCCATTCCAGGTCAGTCCCGAAAGATGAAACAACATCATCTCACTCAACTGTTGACAGCTCTCGAAAGGATGAAAGACCCAAAGAAGAAGACCATACCTTTAATGCATGGAATGATTGCTCTCTGCTGAATCGCTGACGGTTTCTCAAAACCATAGGCATATATACCCCTCAGGAGTTGCTCCTTCAGGTTCATGTCATCGAAATTATCGACATTCTCAGTCCAATTGCTCTGCGAGTGAGGATATTAAGGAAAACCATGTTGATGTCTGTAATACTAAACAGACGGTCCTGGAACACAGATATCACATAACTCACCTCGATGACACCATCAGGTTCCATTCCTTCAGGGCCACCATGGTCTCGATCTCTTGAGCTAGTAAAAGATGATCCTTATTAAAGCTAGGTACTATCAGCGAGGCTCGTGGCGCCGCATCGAATGCCACGTGGACCGGCGCGCGGCGAACGGCAGAATACGGAGGCCGCGGCTATACCGCATGTTTTCGGCATCACAAATAAGGGACAGTCTACTACAGGACAACACCCTCCAAGAATGAGTTATTCAGCCATTACAGGTTAATGCGTCTGATCTCCACCTCGCCGAATACAAGCCAACGCCCCGGCGTAAAATTAGAAGTGGACAGAAAAATAAAAATTCATAGTTTTCGGTAACTAGAACTATTTCACAAGCGCATGCTGTGGAATTAACCATTGTATTTCTAGTGACGTAATAACACAATAAGAACGTAAACTGATTAAAAATATATATATATATATATATTTTCTGATCCCCCAGTGGACCGACTTGGGGTCACAGTGCGGCCTTTGGTCAGCGCATATGGGACAAATCGAACAACAGGCCTGACAAGCAACCACCCGGCGCAGCCTCACACCGGCCGAAAAGCAAATTACTTCCTCGCATATTCATGGAAAAACACTTCATGCACCTCAAACATGAACTTAAAATGTAAAACGGCTAAGAACTAATACAATTATTAACGAAAAGACTATACACTATTACGAAGAACTAGTTGCCTGTCTAGTTTAAATTTTTTTAAAAGCGAATGGAAAACCCATAACATATGCAACTTTTTCAACCATAATAATTCCATCATTGGAAATACAATATATTATTATTATGATTATTTTTGAACAACGGAACACTTTTTAACGCGTACCTGTTATAATCCGCAGAACCGCTTGACATGGTCCGCACGAAGCTTCAGTGTTCAACTGAAAAGGATGCGTGTTAAGGGCGCACATCGTTTTATCGAGCCGGGACCCAAACTTCCGGTATGTGGAAAAAGGCGGCCAATAAACAAACACATTTTTCTACATCACTACAATAATTTTACATTGATGACGTTTTAAATGTTTTAATTTTTATGTCAGCCAGTGTTAAGGGGGCTTGATCTTTAAAATTACGAAACAAAATATTTAGAACTATATGTCCATGTGGAGTAATATTGCAGTAAAAAAGACGTGCTTCGGCTCCTACGGGGTCTCCATAAAAATCCCAGCGCGATTCGACACCGGAAGCAGCGTGGACGGCGGTGTAGGACCGTACGACTAAAGATAAACCACATGGTGTGCTAAGCGATCAGGCAAACAGTTTTTCTTAGGTTAACATACGAACTCTTTGAATTTGGTACATTTACCACTTGTTTGATGAGGAAAAAATGGAAACATCAGTCATTTATCCAGAATATTCGTATTTTAAACTAGTTTCTTGTTTATATTGTAATTAGATCGAGCAGATATTATGCTGTTTACCTTTAATTGTTCATTGGTCATTATGGGGTAGTCGCAGTTAAGAGTTGTGAGTTTGAGTTCCACCTGTAGCAGTCACGTCTTCTCCCCTGTTTACACACATTTGTTCCCGGTATTCCAGTTTCCAAAATATGGCTTTCGATGAAGCACTATCTCCAGTTTGTCCGTAGTCTGAACGTGTCCCCAATGATAAACTGTCATCACATCTGTCGTCCCCCGGCTGTGCCGTTTTCTCTGATTTGCTGATAACGTGTGTGTGCGCCTCTGACATTCGAATCAAGGTGTTTCCCTGTGCTAGGGCTCTTCAAATCTGGCCCTCGATTCTAAATCCAGGCCAGTTCTCCCAGGTAGTTGGTTTAATAATTACTGATTATGATTGGCCTTCATAGCCCGCTCACAATTAAAGTACGGCTGGAAAATCAGCAGTGCTCAGACACTGAGGACCGTGATTTGAATCGCCCTGCCCTATATGAAGAAACAGTTTGAAGATAAATGGTTGGATGGACAATACGTTTGTCACTCCGTGCTTTGTCTCCCCCTACTGGAGAATAGGCGTTACTTGTCGAGTGGGCAGAACCGAGAAATTATACTTTGCATTATTGGTTTCAGTGCAGTATTAACCTTATTACAATGAGAATCCATTTTGGATCCTGTTTCAAATGATGATCAACAGGTGTATCTTGTAGGTAATTAAAGTCGAGGTTCATAGAAAACAGGAGGGGATAGTGATTCAGTACCAAGAGTACGAAATATTTTGGGACACCCAATGATGTCGGTTTGTTTGCACACAGATCATCACCACGGGGTGTGTGTGTGGCTTAGTGGGTCAGGCCTCAGTGCCTGTGATCAGAAGGTCACCGGTTCCAAACCCGTGCTTGGCAGAGCAGCCACATCTCTTTCGGGCTCTTCAGCAAGGTTTAATTCCCTGAAAATTCCTCCAGGGACACTGAGTAGGCAGCCAACCTTGTGGATGGATGCTGTTCACTCTCACCTCTAAATGTGTGTTGTCTTAGAAAAAAAGAGAGAGAGAGAGCAATATTGGATATGCAAAACAAAAAAAAAATACATGTTCCAATGAACTTGTACAAAGCAAATAAAATTTCAATTATATAGCTTAGTACTTAAGTAAAAGTACAAATATCCTGCAAAATATGTACTTAAGTAAAAGTAGAAGTGCTATATCAACAATCTTGCTTAAGTGAAAGTACTAAGTACTTTTAAATTTACGTTAAAGTATTTTTTAAGTAAAAGTGCTCACAGAGGTTTGTCTCAATGTCTGGGGTGTGCCATTTTGTGAAAGAATGGTAGATATACTGACTTATGCCTCTACTGATGTCATTGCTTGTAATAACTATAAGCAACTATACAGTATATGTGTACTGGAAAATTTGGTGTGCTTATTGTGTGTGCACTCTGCAATACTGTGTGTTCCCTGTACCAACCTTAGAATTATGTGGATGACAAGTTATCTACTAGGTATTACCCACTAATATACCATTAAGATAAACCAATCAGGACA
>JAODLC010000047.1:10989625-11007258 GCA_026781145.1 Hippopotamyrus pictus
TGTAGTAAAACCTGAAATTTCCCTACTTTTGGGGACATCTTTTGAGGTCCCCATTTGGATAACCTCAGTTTTATAAACATCTGTGAATGCAATCGAAAAAGTAAAAATGCCAATATTGTATTTAGTTTGGTTACTTTTAAGGTTAGGGATGGGTAGGGGTTAAGGGTGTCGTGATTGGGATTTGGGTTTTTCCCATAGAAATGAATGGCCGGTCCCCATTTAGATAGGAAGACCAACTTTTGTGTGTGTGTGTGTGTGTGTGCGTGTTTACCACATTGTGGCAATCAGTTGTCCCCATAATGTGGTAAAGTCTGTAACATTTTTGTTTGTGGGGACATTTTTCAGCTCCCCACAATATAAACTTCAATTTTATATTTTAAAAAATCACAATAAAAAATGCCAAAAGACTAGAATTCTGGTTGGTTACTTATGGTTAACGTTAAGGCGGGGTAGGGGATAAGGTTGTCATAGTTAGGATTAGGGTTATGTTCATAGAAATGAGAGGAAAGTCACCACATTGATAGGAATATAAGAACTGTGCTTGTGTGTTTTTTACCTGCTTAGGATGAGGATGGTTCTGATGACAGCTGGTCAGTGGCTTGCAGTGTTGGGGGTTAGAATTTTGCCTCTGCTCTCTTTGCCAGCAGCCAGCATGCTCTCCCTGTGTTATGCAGGCTTCCTTTAGAGCTCTGCTTTTCTCCTACAGTTCAAAGGCATGCAGTTCATCTAGTCTGTCTCTAAACTGACCATAAATTATGATTTTGCATGTGCCCTGCGATGGACTGGCATTGCATCTGTGGGGTATCCCAGCCTTGTGCCCTGTACTGGCCAATGGTAGAAAAAGTATTCAATTTTCATACTTACATAAAAGTACAGATACCACACCAAAATGTTACCAAAGCAAAAGTAATAGTCATCCAGAAATACAAGAAAGCAAGAAATACAGGGTTTTAAAAGTATTTCAATAAAAAGTAATATACATTAAACTCTATTGTTCTTGCAACAAGCATCCTATCTGATTGACATGACTCAAGACAGGTTTGAATATAGCACTGAAACTTAGAGTGCATCACAATAAGGAAAACCAAGTCACAAATTTTCCTTTTATTCGGAAAAAGTGGTGGAACTTGCCGAACTTGCTGGTGGAGTTAGAGGAATGTCATTTTTATTCTGTACAAAACAAAAGATCAATCTAGATTTAATAATGAATTTGAAACATTTTGTGGGCTGGTACTTTTGAGACCTCAAATGAGTGGTGAATGAGCCAATGAAAACATGTGTCCTCCACTGTGGAAAATGGCTGATTATCAAATGTGATCACCTCCATTATTTCAGCAATAGCTAGTGCAGCTAACTTTGAATATTTATAAAGTTTAAATATTGGATGACAATTTTGGTTTGTTAACCACTGTATTGTGCATCACCATATATTGTTTGTTCCATCTTCATAAAGATAATGTTTAATGTAAAATAATAAGAAGAAAGAAAGAATATATTGCTCAGAAATCATTAGAGAAAATCTCAATCTCAATTTTGAGTGAAAAAAATATCCAGAATCATGTAGCCCTACTCAGGTGTTCTGCATACAATAGCCATGCAGATTGTCTCGGAGTAAAAAGTCCTTATCTGGCTCAAAAATGTAAAAGTAAAAGCACTTAAAATACTCAAGTAGAGTACAAATCAGCAAAACCTACTTGCACTTCGTTACTTTACATTTCCGGTACTGGCTGGGATTGGCTCACAGTGCAAAAACATGCAATCTGATGAATTTATTTATAGTATGTATCTGCCTGCCTGATTGTTTATAATCTGAGCTTTGTCAATTGAAAAAAGGAGGAATTTGGGTAATCATAAAACAGTGCTATCAGAAATGCCCCATGCCCATCCACCCCATTAACAGATCTCCCTGTCTCAAGAGAAGGTACAGTGGAAGGGGATACTGCAGCTGTTGTGTCTAGTGGCTCGTAGTTTGTGTGTGTGTTTCAGTGTGTTGATTTGACTTCCGCAGTCAGGTGACAGTCCCTCTGTACAGTATGACGCTCAAATGTGCCAAGTGCGGAGTAATCTCGTCGGCTGATGTGTCCACCACAGCTACCAGTAACGCCATGTTAGTCCCACTAATTATTTCCTCTGGTTATGTTTCCTTTCTTGTTGTACCCTCTTTTCTCCTTCCTCCTACACCTCTGTTTGATTTTGTCCCCTTATCTTCCTCTTATTCGTGCAAGGCAAGCTGAGAATAAGTATTTATCTCTTATGGTAGGAAGGCTCCTCGTGCTTCCTAGGATAGGTTCATTTGGGGCATTGCCTGTCCTTCCTCGAATAGGGTCATTCAGGGGGTTGCCTGTGCTTCCCAGGATAGGTACATTCAGGGGCTCACCTGTCTATCCTGGCATAAGATCATTCAGGGGTTGCCTGTGCTTCTTGGGAGAGTTTCCTTCAAGGGGTCGCCTGTACTTCCTGGGATAGGTTCATTCAGGGGGTTGCCTGTGCTTCCCTGGATAGGTACATTCAGGGGCTCACCTGTCTATCCTGGCATAAGATCATTCAGGGGTTGCCTGTGCTTCTTGGGAGAGTTTCCTTCAAGAGGTCTCCTGTACTTCCTGGGATAGGTTCATTCAGGGGATTGCCTGTGCTTCCCAGGACAAGTTAATTCAGGGGATGGCTACCAGGGCAGGCAACTCTCTGAATGACCCTATTCCTGTGGCCTGTACTACAAAGTGGGGTTATTGGCTTATTGGGGTAACTTGTCGGATTTAAGTTACCACAGTTTAAATGGACTTCATATTCATTCACTTACATTTTGCCCAGACTACCTTAAATCCGACAAGTTACCCCGATAAGCCAGTAACCCCGCTTAGTAGTACAGGCCACAGGTATAATGGCCTGGATACTGGCCGGCATCTGTCATAATGCCTGACAGCTGCCTTCTTGCCTACCTTTGTGTAGCAACTGTCTATAGACTTTGGACTAATGTGGGCAGTTTTGAATTCACTCAACAATATTGCACTTCCAGATAAAATGGCAACATTTCTAGACTTGTGGATGATTCTGCGTATACTGGACGGAGGTGCGTTTTTGCAGTGTGGACTGAATTCTTCCACTTGTGTGTCTCCTGCAGAACAAGCTGAAATCCTCACAGAAGGATAAAGTTCGCCAGTTCATGATCTTCACGCAGTCCACCGAAAAGACAGCTTTGAGTTGCCTGTCGCAGAATGACTGGAAATTAGATGTTGCCACAGACAATTTTTTCCAAAACCCAGAACTGTACTTACAAAGTCTAAAGGGGGTTTTGGATAGGAAAAAGTTAGAACAGCTGTACAACAGATACAGAGGTAAGTAAGTGACACGGGTGACCAAACAATCTGCCATTCAGCAAGCCTAATTCAGACATAATCTTACTACATGAACTTACTCAAATATACAAATGGCTGGAACTGGTCCCAGTGCTGCATGATACAGTCAAGTCATGTTTACTTGATATGATTCTCTACTGAACCTAGTGATCATTAATTTACAATGCAAAGGTGTCCTTTTCACAGAAGGAAAGCATTTGGGTTTATTTCAGGAGGAAGCATCCATCCATCTTTTAATCATTTACCCCGGTCATGGTTTTTTTTTGGGGGGGGATGGGGGGTTGGAGCCTGTCCCAGGTAGCATAAGGCACAGTGCTGGAGTGTACCCTAGAAGGGATGCCAGTCCTTCACAAGGCACATACTCACTCATCTACGGTGGGCCATTTAGGGTTACGGATTAGCCTATCGGCATGTCTGTGTGGGGGGAGGGGGGCAGGCACGTAACGTCCACACACACAGCCAAGGCAGGATTCGAAACCCCCAAACTTGGGGGTGTGAGGCCGCCAATGCCACCCACTGTGCCATAATAAGGAAACGGCTCCTTCCAGATTGTCAGCAAATGCTTCATGCCAGGGTCGTGCAAAATTCAGAGGTTATGAATTGTGTCGCGTTCTATTCATGACCTGAAATCATAATCTGAATTGAACTGGCCGCACTACACGGGATTTTGAATTGGAATGACAGGAGGAAATTTTTAATTAATTTAAATTCAATATGATCAAATAACAGGAATGTCATTTAATCCAGCAAAACACAATTAATTATATAATAGATTTATGTTGTTGGTGGTATATAGCATATACTGACCTTGTGGATGTTCATGTGGGTAAAGCGTACTTATGTTCGTACGATTGAGTTAGAAAATTTACATATAACTTCAAGCCTGTTCTATCAATATACATTTGGTTTCTGTTGCTTAGTCATTTTCCATAGGCACATATCTATCGTTTCTGCATATTTCACTGCTTATGTGTGTTAGCATTTGTGAGAAGTCTGTAGTAGTTTTTCTTTTGAGTGTTTGGTGGGTTGTCAGATGGATAGGGTGGTGACAGGGTTACTCCGACGGCTGTACTTTCACATACCTGTAGTGTTCGGTGGGTTGTCAGATGGATAGGGCGGTGAGAGGGTTACTCCGACGGCTGTACTTTCACATACCTGTAGCGTTTGAATCAAGTGTGAAATGTTTCATCTATTGTTATTGCTTGCAAATTGTTAATTTTTTAACACTGAAAACAAATGACAACACACAGCTGTCAAAAATATTTCATTTCACATACTTTATATTTATTTTCTTATGTGCAGAACAATCTTTCAATTCAATTTAACAAAATGCAAAACATAGTGGCCAGTACAATTATGGGTCATGCTAGTACACATGACTGTTTGTTCAATATTGTTACATTTACTCTGCAAAAGATCCTCAAAGGTTGTATCATTTAGATTGAAATCTTCTGGCCTGAAAAATGTCCCGCTACACTGAAGATTCTCTCAACAGGTACAAAGAAAGCTGGTATAGCAAGGTACTTGCAGGAAAATTGTGCTGCCTCAGGAAAGCTGGTTTGATCTCCTTTACAGTAAGCCAAAGGGTTGGCATTCTCTGCAAAATATGGTTACAGTGACATCATGTCAGGGTTTGGGAACAGGTGAGAGACTAGCTGGACTTTTCATGTAGGGTTAGGGTTTGGGGTGTTTCTTTGGTTGGATACTGCAGTCAATATAGCCAGTTGTTTTGGTAGGAGATACTCAACTTCTCCTGTGAAAAGATCCACCACGGTACGCAAAATGACATTTAAGTTATGTTTTCCATATACACACTTCAAATGTTGCATTCTTTCAATAACATGATATTTTTATAACAATAATACAACATATGCCATTTATATTAGCATGTTTATATGTAATTCATATGAAATATTAAGCTGTGTTTTCATGTACATTATGTGTATGAATTTATTTGAATTCAGTTCCATTTTAATTTAACTTCCTTAAATTTAAAGCTGCAGTTCTACATCCTGTTTTCAATAACAATTCAAATTCAGTTCAAATTCACAAATCAAACAGGAATTTCAGGGATATTGTAAATCAAGTCCTGAATGGTGCAAAACAGTGCTTCACATCCACTTTCAGATGACTGCTGTCTATCTGGTGTATGTGGGTGCGGTGCGTGGCTTAGCCCATAGTGCCTATGATCAGAAGGTGGCTGGACTAAATCCCTGAGCTGGCAGAGTGATTTCATTGTGGGGCCAGTGCTGGGCCCTTGAGCAAGGCCCCCAGTCGTTCCAGGGATTGTACGACCCTCACATAGGGTGAAGGCAAGGTAACCGATCGGGCGACTTTTCTGTCTCTCTGCCGGCAGACCCTCACGACGACAATAAGATCGGGATTGACGGGATCCAGCAGTTCTGCGACGACCTGGGCCTAGACCCGGCGAGTATCAGCGTGCTCCTCATCGCCTGGAAGTTTCGGGCGGCTACACAGTGCGAGTTTTCTAAGCAGGAGTTCATAGACGGCATGGCTGGCCAGGGGTGAGCACACAGTAGAATGAGATCGGCCATGTTAAACTGAATGCCAAATGTTGTCACCACATTGTTGCCAAGTGTGTACTTGTGCAAGGCTTTGCATTGTGACATCACAAAGGTACATTACTTCCCTTTATAAAAGTATGTTGGTGTTTTCAGTTTATTGCACATAATGAAGCACTGGCTATTTTTTTTTTTTAACCCAGGTGTGACAGTATAGAGAAATTAAAAGCACAGTTGCCAAAAATGGAACAAGAGCTGAAAGACCAAGGAAAATTTAAAGATTTTTACCAGTTTACATTTAACTTTGCAAAGAATCCAGGACAGAAAGGTCTAGGTATGTACAGGTTTTCTGCTCTGTCATCTTGAGATTTTCAAGAATCTTGAGGGCTTAGACCTCTAAGCGGATTTAACTGATGGATATATTTTTAATCCCATGACTAGCGAGTGGTCAGAAAATGGTTGGATAGTATATATTTGTAGTGACACTTTCCTAATGCTCATATGTTTTGCAGATTTAGAAATGGCAATTGCATATTGGAATTTAGTACTGGCTGGAAGGTTCAAATTCCTAGACCTTTGGAACACATTTTTATTGGTAAGTCTATTTTATTTATAGAGTTTGAAGCATTTTCTGCATTGTTGTCAAGCACCGGAGAATTAACCATGTTACGAATTTCCCTAATTGCTAATTGGCAGTCCAGTTTAGTTGAATATCTTTTTGGTTTTGATGGTCATTAATAAAATACTCAAATATGTGATTTATTTTCCTGAAGGATTTCACAGTGAATATTATCTTTAATATTTTTTAAACATATAAACGTACTAGGATGTCTAAGCACGAGTGTTGTAAAACTTTCTTGTTCCGCGGTATTTTCCTTTCTTTTGCTTTTGACTTACGGATTACGGATGTTCTGATTCGCTGGAAACAAAAACCGTTTCATGTTCCCTTTCTACCCAGGAACACCATAAACGATCCATACCGAAAGATACCTGGAACCTTCTGTTAGATTTCAGCACAATGATAACTGACGACATGTCCAATTATGATGAGGAAGGTGTGTTTTTTTTTGTCAGCTGTTCTCATTTACCTTGTTCATTTTTCCCCATTGCATATAACTGGAATGTGGTTACAACATAAAATGTGATGCTGAACATAACAGAATAGGATTGTACCAAACTGAGAACCCAGGCATGTAGCTGGTTAATGTTCTCTAGTGCGGCGTTTCCAAACAGTCTTTGGGGACCCCCAGAGAGTCCGCATTTTTGCTCCTTCCGTGCTCCCAGCCAATCAAGACACACCTCTGCCAAGTATTCAGTAGTCTTGATTGGCTGAGAGCTGGGAGAGATCAAGAATATGCACTGGCTGGGGGTCTCTAAGGACTTGTTCCAGTGTATTCTGAAGACAGTTAAACAGGATTACTTTAAAGTCTTCCAGGAGCTGGCTACAGACCACGTCTGGCTGTAACTGGCACTCTCCCCGTCCCTTCCAGGAGCGTGGCCTGTCCTAATCGACGATTTTGTGGAGTTTGCACGGCCGCAGGTCGGGACAAAAAGCACGACGGTGTAGCGCTGCCACATCCTTCAAGAACACTGTACATACTTTGTACAAATAATAATAATAAAAAAAAATCGCCGCAGAGAAGCTGGTGAGTGATTGGCTGGGGACCGGAAGGGACCGCCAGCGATCCCATCTTACCGACTGCCGGGATCAAGATGGGTTGCGAACACGACGCAGAGGACGTCTCTTCAGTTACCTAGGGGCAGTCCGGACGTTTAGACTTTAGGGCATTCTATTCTGGTCTCTCCAGTTGTGTGGGGGCCACTCCCTGTGGTGGAACACCCCCATCCCAGTGTTGCGGTCATGCCCACGTATGGTGGGGGTCTGTTAATGAATGTCAACGTAGTTTCTTTTTAATACTCAAGAGTACGTTCCTGCTTTCCCTTTCTTGTGTTTTAATAAACCTTTTGGGTGACAGGCCAGTACAGAATATCGATTTGTAATATTGTTTGAAACTTGTCATTCCAGATTGACATGAAGAATCGTGAGTCTGAGGCATTCAGTTTTAATTTGACATATCTAAAAGTGACTTTATGGCTGTGGTTGTTGCTGTACCATAATTTGTGCTCGTCTGAACCCTAAGTTTTTGTAAACGCTTTTGTAACTAAAGGTAGTATCGTGTTTCAGTTTAACTTACTTGGTATGTACAAAAAAAAAATGAATTTGTATCTATTAGGATATTAAGTCTACTAAAGATATCAGCATACTGTTTTAATACAGTGTCTGCTGTTAAATGCACAAAACTGAAATACCGCCTATGGATCAGAGGCAGTGCATCGAGCAGTCTAAGCCCAGCGTGTCCGCACGAGACGGCACAAACACGCTGGTTTTAAGTTCTTTTTAAATGTTTTTCAAGTTTTATGAAAGATGAATAAAACTTGGTTAAGTCGATTCTTTGTTTAAATTTGTGCTAATGACGACTAGCTAATTCAAAGGACTGGGATCCATTTCTTCACTTAGCGATTTGTGCCCCAATCAACATGCGCATCAGTACCATAGATAAATGTTTGGTCATTTAAACCGGTGCACGTTTCCCTGCTGTTAATAATCTGATTTTTTTCCCCCCCTTGCACCAGAGAGGTATGCCAAACAGCAGCAGAAATGGAATTTATACTTAAATCATCATAATTAGACTCATCTTCAACTTTTTATTCTGTAAATAGCATAGTCCTCACACATAAGCAAGAAATGCCTTTGTTGACAAAAGGAATACAGTAAACAGACAAAAATAAGTTTTATTTGAAAAACAACACAGAAATAAAGTCGATGCAACAGAAACGACGTCTGAGGTCCTTTTGGGGTGTTATTGCTAATGCATCACAAGTTCTGCCACTACGTAGAACAATTAGGGTCTAAAGCTCACCGTTTGGGACGGACGCTGCCGCGGGGCAGTAAAAATACATCTGAAATATCACAGGAGACCAAAAGTACATTCAGAGGACCAAAAACCAGGAGAAAAGCAACTCCATGACACACCACAGTTCCCAGTCTGGACCTGCAGCTATCTCCATCGCACGGCTTGAAAACCTCTAAAATTCCCCGTTCACGTAACTGGCGATGTGACGACGAAGGGGGTAGAAGAGCAAACACAGCTGGAGCAGCACTGTCGTGTATCTTCATGTCTACGCTGTGGAATCAAGGTATCTTCACGCTTGAGGAGATCAACTCCAGCCCGTTTGCAGTTATCCTGGAGGGCAAGCTTCTGCAGGATGTGTCCTTCTGGGATACTCGTCTCCCCCAAATATCCTTTGAGAAGCATTTCATGTCTTGCAGCGGTAAGTTTAAAACGGTTGTCTTGTTTACCCCCTAACCCCTGCCCTAACGATAGGAATGCAGGTCATCAGTGCCGGCCAAGTGATATGCACGGGCTACCATGCTCACTTGCCCGGTGCTGAAACACGCATCATGTCACAAAACAAGCAGTTAGTAGCAACATAAATGACGGCATACAGCAACGAGGACGACTACGTGAACGCCGATGACATGCTGGTGCGAAGGTGACGGACGGCATGTAGAGGAAAAAAAAAAAACCAAGATGATGGTATACGAGACTTCAAACGAGTGAAAACGGTCATCTTGAAACCATTTTCGACATTCCAGGAATTCTTCAATAACGTCTTTGTTAAGCTAAGCGGACCATTCCAGACATTTATGCGTAATGATTTTGGGAAAGGGGAGGAGAGGTATCCAGTCATTCGATAGACATAAGTACCGATTCAATGTAATTCCTTAAATATCAGGTGCACCAAAAAAAAAAAAAAAAAAAAAAAAGGAATATGGCTTAAAAAGGACACCCGTTCTCCTCAGGAAATACGGGCCCTCCAAAACAGTCTTAAGGTAAAGCAGCAGATATCTACTAGAGCAAAGCAGACTATTCTGTGCTAAGTGAATCCTGACAAAATCCATCACTGGACTCTGCTGCTCATCTTTGGTGTAACTAAACCTTTATTTACAGAGGAAACGTGAGTTAGGCGGGTCCCAGGCCGACCGGCTCCGCGTTTCACCCCGGGGTGGCACTAAAGCAGGGCGGGGGGGGGGGGGGGGACTGCTTCTGGGCGTTTGCAAGCGCCTCTCCGGGCACCCTAGCAACGTGTGGCCTCCACTCGGGAGTGTGTCAGGATGCTCCGGTCATTGGAACAGAAGGGATCCGAGTCTCTCCACCATCTGCATGCAGCAAGAACAATGGATAAGAATAGGGATTGGATGTCTGGAAGACTGGGAGATCATGATTGGGCTAGAGACCCCGCCCCAGTCCCGCCCACCACCACAAACCCCGCCTACCACACTAACCCCACTCCCACACCTTTCTGCATCTACCTACCATCTAGCAGCAGAGGGCCTGCACTGTGCTCGGAGCTGCGCAGCTGCTGCAGTCCTGCTAGACTATACCGTCTGAACATCCGGACATGACTTAACACAGTCGTTGCACACAGACAGGCAGGAGAGCAGCCATGCAGGAATGGATGAGGTGAGGCAGCTGTTAGTGCCAGATGGCTCACGTGACGCGGACAAGAGGCAGCAAAAACCTACAGTTTCCTCATTCTCAAGCTATTGCACATTTTTGCATACACCCAGCAATGTTCACACATGTACAACTTTAGCGTTACGTTTAGTAGTATATATGTAACCTGCCTTTAAATGCAATCACCCATATTCACTTAAATATCAAACTGTACAGAAAAGAAATAAAAAAAAATATATGGCTTCTCTTGATTTAACGAATCTACCCAGCGTAAAAAAATATGTAGCATTCCTACAGAGCATTAATAGTAGCCCTTGAAATATGAGACATCTTTACACTGTGGGAAAGGCACACAGGCCTTGGTCTACAGTACCACTAGAGGGCGCATGTGTATGGCACAACGCGATTCACATACCTGTTTACCTTCTCATTCTCAGTTCACATTTTGACACATACCATTACACACAAATATATGAAAATATTCTACTTGGCTAATTATACTTTAAATATATTCAAATAGATATTTTTAGATAACTGAAGTAATACATTTTAACAGACTTTTATGCGCTTCGTCATAAAATGTTCGGATGATCATCAAAACAGACAACCGTTTTAAGATCTTTGCCAAAAGAGCAACGCATATCCAACCACACAAACAGAACAAGTCACCGCTCAAATTCCAGCTGTTCTTGTCGGTTAGACAGAGTGTCTCACTTGCAACTAATATGGTTGACAATTTAGGAAAAAGACAGACCAGTAAGATTTGAATGAACATCGCATCACTGTGAAATACCGTTCCCAGATATCTCACAGCAGTGAGACATACACTAGGGCAATTTGGAAACATCTTTTCCTCCAATTTTGTGTGGCCCCAAAAAAAAAAAAAAAAAATACAAAGCTGCTGAGGAAGAAAGGACCTTCAGACAAACTCAGAGAAAACTAAAAATCTTCTGCAATATTCGCCGTTTTCAAATAAAATATCGAAGGCAGTTTCCATGCGATTGAGACTTTCCTCAATAAGGCTTCATGTTTAAGGTAAGAGTCACTAAATATGCAGTAGTACTTTTTGAAACTCTGGCGGTTTCCACATCATCGCTTTTGGTCCCGTGACTAGGCCGTCGGATAAAGCCTTCAGCAGCCCAAGGTGGTGACCCACTGACGGAGGGGGCGGAGTCTCGGACATTCAGCGTTTCCTGCCCTTTCCCTATTGGTGGTAGACTGACGGAGGGGGCGGAGTCTCAGACATTCAGCGTTTCCTGCCCTTTCCCTATTGGTGGTAGACTGACGGAGGGGGCGGAGTCTCGGACATTCAGCGTTTCCTGCCCTTTCCCTATTGGTGGCAGTGCTGTCGCATTAAGACGTAGGCAACTAGTAGTCCGGGTTTCATGCATTTTTTTTTTCTTTAAGGGAGATTTGAGTGAGATTTAATTTCCCCGGTTTAGGACAGTAACAGCCAAGGTGTAAAGAACTGACAGTGGAGGTGAAGACAAGGAAAGGGACTCGACACAGCATCACTGACGCATGCTACCATTCCTTTTTCCACTGAAACAAAACACTTCGGCATGTCAAATGTCAAAAAGAAGTACAAAACAAGGCCTGGACGTTACAAAAAGGTACATCCTAATACAAATCTAATATCTGTCAGAAGGGATACGGGTTCACAACGAGTTCACAAGTTTGCTGTATATAAAACTGAGGAAAACAAAAAAAGATAAACCCTGAAGAGAGGGATACAGCATAGGACAGAGTCCGTGCGGATGTCCCACAGGGCGGCCGTCGAGACCGGGCCACCGTGACCAACTCTGCTCGGCTCCTCCATGCAATTACATCAGAGAGCAGACAATGAAATTAGTCTCCACCATCAGAAGAGAGTAGGCTGGTTGGTGTGGGGGGAGGAGAGCTAATGAGATTTGCAAAGATCTGATTAATTGACTTGCGCTCGTCAGAATAACCGAAGGCGTATACCATTAGTGAAGGCAATCTGGAGAAATAACATGTATCCCAGCAACCATGACACACACAAATACCAGACGACGTTTCCAGGGAAAAAGGCGACCAAGACCAGCAAATGCTACTCCTGCCCCCTGCATTTTTATCTTGGAGATCCAGGTATGAGGTTTCCATTCTTTTAGCAGCCCTACTCAGACACACAGACCTTCCTACCACCACCTCGCGCAACGCGGCAGGCTGATCCGCCCTCAGCTCATGGGAGATGTGGCGACGGCGGCGTCAGAGGCCACAGGGAGGGACGGTGTCGCACCTGGTGACCCGGCCGGGCCCGTAGCGGCTCATCACTCGCTCCACCAGCTGGGCCAGCCGCTCCCGCCCGTCCTTCCTGCCGGAGAAGCAGCAGGCCGAGTCCATGCAGCTGGTGCCCGGGTAGGCCTCAATAAGCTATGGAGAGGGGGTGAGGACAGAGAGAGAGAGCAAGAGGGGGAGAGCGAGACAGAGTTAGGGGTTAAGGAGAAAGATGGGTTAGGGAGAGAGTGAGAGAGACAGGGGTTAGGGAGAGAGTGAGAGAGACAGGGGTTAGGGAGTGAACGAGAGAGAGAGAGAGAGAGAGAGACAGGGGTTAGGGAGTGAACGAGAGAGAGAGAGACAGGGGTTAGGGAGTGAACGAGAGAGAGAGAGAGACAGGGGTTAGGGTGTGAACGAGAGAGAGAGAGAGACAGGGGTTAGGGTGTGAATGAGAGAGAGAGAGACAGGGGTTAAGGACAGAGCAAGAAAGCAAGAGGAATAAAGTGAAAGGGAAAGGTGGGGAGAGGGAGCGAGGGGCAAGGAAGGATGTTAGATCACAGCTGACTTAAGGAGGGCATGCTCCCCCCAGGAAATGATGTCACAAGACAAGGGAGAGAGACTGAGTCCACTTTATGTTCACGAGCAACATGAAGTGTGCGACTATGCATGGTACCTGACACACATGATGAGGTGGTGGGGAGGAAACGGTGACTGACCATGTGGCTTCCCGCAAGGTGAGCCCCCTCTGTCCCCCCCCCCCTTGGGGCTCAGATACCCAATGAACTAATGGCTGCAGCAAACCTTCAGTTTGTCAGGACACTGTCTGTCTCTAGAGGAGGGGGGGTGCATCATGAAGTCAGCTTGGCATAAATAATGAACGATGGAGTCATATTGGGGGGGGGGGGGTGGCTGAAAATTATAAAACTGAGACAATGACAAAGAACAGGATGTTTAAAATATTTAAATAAAAGTGGGGGGTGTTCAAAAAAAATAAAATCCAAAACCCGTCGATTTTTACACCCCCTGTACAATCCTACCGTGGCTATTCAATAGATTTTGCCAAGATGAACAGAGTTTTTAAATAAACAGAAATTCAGAGGCTGGTAGCCTTGCTTGAGATAAATAAAACAAGATATTCACTATTGGTTTTAATATTGAATCTCACCTTGAGCTACAGAGCAAAGACGACAGAAAAAAAAACCCATGCCAGATGCAATTCAATCTGTGGACTTGCAAAGCAGTGGGGGGTCATACTAACTACTGACAGTCTGTGCTAAAGGAAGAAGCAGAGCAGGACTACAAAGGCTCAGAAGTGAGACCGTTTATCACAGGGGAGCCAGGCCTGTGTTTCCGACACCGCAGTAACGGTTTAGCATGCGGCTGACACAGTTCAGTAGGGAACCACTCTGTTTGTCGCCGGGTCTGATTCCCAGACGTACAGAGTCTACATGCTGGAACAGAGGGTCGACTCCATCGTTTCTTGGCCCGATTCGTGGGGGATGGCAGAGAAGCTAACAGGACTTACAACACTATGCTCTCTGCTAATTGACACTTAGCATCACGTTCAGCTCATGGAAGTTTTACTTACACGTGTTCTGAGGACAGAAGGAAAAATGATTGGTTCAGAGACATAACCAATCAGATTGTAGAGCACGTGGGACCAATCAATCAGATATCTTGGTCCTGCCTCCTCTGGTTGCTTGGACCCACCTCCTCTACAATCTGATTGGTCATTATTCTAAACCAGTCATTTTTCCTTCTGCCCTCAGAACATTTTTGTATAAGTAAAACTCCCATGAGCTCACACTAAGGCTTTGCTGCTTTACAATAGCAAACGCTAAGACATTCAACAGCGCTTCACCTCAAAGGGGTCCGAATAGTTCTTGAGGGTTAAAGCGCTACCCTGTCCAGGCGTGTGGAGCACAAGACGGGGGCCGCGTGAAGCAGCGCCTCACTGAGTGAACTCACGCGTAAATAAGTGCTCCCGACATCCCACCCCAAGGCCATACTCACTCAGAACTTCTCAAAAGGACCAAAGTGAGAATGACAGTTCGTTCGGAATAAAACATGCACACAAGTCCCTGCCAATGGCAGTGTTTACATCAAACAATACGGTACATATGATTACAAAAATATATTGTATGAAATTACACACATATACATCGTACACATGTATGACACACATTTCATACATATATTTTTCAGAGCATTGGCAGAAAACAGCACACAGAGAAATTAAGGAAAAGCAACAGTGAATTATAAAAAAAAATGACAGTTCCATTGGAAGTGAAATGGTGAACTCACTGTGTGTGTGTGTGTGTGTGTGTATATATATATATATATATATATATACACACACACACACACACACACAGAAATCTAAGACACCAAACCAGAATGTTCTGATACGATGAGGCAGAACTAAAAAGACCATTTGTGAATAAGATAAGTCTTTATTCAAAATATCAGAGTGAACAGAAGGAACAGCACAAGCAGCAATACTGAATGACTTATAAAAACAGACTGGATTGTAGCAAAATAGAGATTCTTGTAAAATTCCAGACTTCATAGAAAACTAGTGTTATGTTCACACGCACGCATCGCCAAAGCTAAGCTAGAAGTTATGCCAGTCAACGTAGACCGATTGGCATTTTAACCCCTCCCTCTTATTCTACTGGCTGACAGCAAAGGTGGGCGGGGCTTAACGGGAAAGCGACACCGACTGAAGCTTCAGCAGTCCAGCCCAAGAGGTGCATCACACAGGAACGTTTCCTGATGTATGCGTGTGAATTCAGCACGGAGGGCCTTGCCTCCGGTGGATTCTATTTTTTTTTTCTTTTTTTTTTTTAAATGAACATGAACAAGGAAAACAAACGAACAGGTTTGGCACAAAATAGTTTGGATGCGCAGGCAAATGGCTGGCCATGGACGATATCATGGAGGGGATGGGGGGGGGGGCTGTGATTTGGTTGAGGGTCAAGGTGTAGTGGGGTGTGGGGGGGTGTTCACGAGGAAAAACACAGCCCAGTGTTCTCCGACGGCTGCGGACGAGGCCGCCTAATTACCTCGGGCTATGTGGGAATGGGTGTGGGGGTGAAAGTGACGGGTGGGCGGGGATTTAAGACAGTCCTGGCGTGGGGGGGTGGGGTACTACCTAGCAGTCAACAGGCCTGCCCCACGGATGAGGAACAAGCACCTAGCAGCTGCCAATTATCCTCCCTTCTGTGCCTGCTTTGAGCAGAGTCATATCGTGAGCTGACTGAAACCTTTTCCTCTTCCATCTGGAAGGATAAAATACCAGTAAGTCTCCGGAATGAGGAGGAGGGAGGGGGGGGAAAAAGAACAGATTTTCGTCTGCATAAGGAGGAATACAGAAAGCTCTCAGCCCCGGAGTACATTTACCATTTCCTTTGACGAGGCGTATAGGCCACCCGGCTTGCCAAGACAAGCTCGGCGACTAGCGATCGAAAATGATTTACCGGGGCTTTTAGCAATAAATATGAATCAAACCGTGTTGGGCACTGGATTAAATGGATTGGAATTGTGACGCACCCGTCTTAGCAACTCGCACGCTAACGAGAGTCAGCACCACGGCTTTCGGGTCTTTGGGACGGCGAAAGCGGGTGGGGGGGAGCTGAGGACGCTTTCTGAATGCTTCTTAGTGCTTCGGGTAACAATCGATTTTCGGACGTCGTCAGGCATGCTGCTCACGGCCGGGACGGCGCCGACACACGCATGCATCTCACGAGCACGACGCGGACGGCACCGCGAGACGGCTGGAATGAGGAATGCGGCAGTGACAAGGCAGGCGGGCGGGCGGGGCGGGGCCGCAGCCGGACGGGACGAGCACGGTCCACGGTGTTAGTCAGAATGCCAGGGACACCGGACGGCGACCGTGTGGGACAAAGAAGGTGGAATGGGAAGGAATTCGGAGCGGCGTGCAGACCAGGATGGGAGGTGGCGAGGCTGCATAGGTGGGTGGACTTTGGAGTGGACGTAGAAATACGTGCCCAGAGGAGGGGCGGCATGCTGCGACAGTGGGCAGGGCACTGCTCATGCACTGGCCCTGGGTCCACAGTGTGCCCCCCTCCCCTCTTAAAGGTTAGTCTGCCCTCGACATGCAGGGCTGGCAGCGCGCGTGGCTTATTCCTACTCTACCTAATTCTGCCCAGCTGGTTCTTGGCTCTGGACAGTGGCTGCAGAGCGATGAAGTCGTCGCCTATAACGACCCTGTTGGTATACATCTACAGAGCAAATGGGGAGGGGGGGGGTCAGAAGACACACGCGAGCTGTCAGTTGGGTGGGAGACACAGACAGACAGACAGACACAAACAGACAGAGACACAGACAGACAGACAGAGAGAGACAGACAGAGACATACATGCACATGCGTGCACAAACACACATGCACACGCGTGCAGACACACAAGCACACACACGTGGACACATACAGACACACACGTGTGTGCAAAGACACACACACAGACAGACAGACAGACAGACAGACACACACAGACAGACACACACACAAGCACACGCGTGCACAGACACACAAGCACACACGCGTGGACACATACACGTGTGTGCAAAGACACACAGACAGACAGACAAGCACGCACACGCGTGCACACATACAGACAGACAAACACACACGTGCGTGCAGACACACAGACAGACAGACAGACAGACAGACAGACAGACAGACAGACGCGTGCACAGACACACAAGCACACACGCGTGGACACATACAGACACACACACGTGTGTGCAAAGACACACAGACAGACAGACACAAGCACGCACACGCGTGCACACATACAGACAGACAAACACACACATGCGTGCACACAGACGCACACACATACAACAGGGTTCGTACACATTTTTACCATTACATTTCCATGACTTTCCCATGACTTAAATGTAAATATTCATGACTTAATAAACAGTAGTTCTGAGGCACTCACAAGGAATATAAGTTTTAAAAGCCTTTATTTAAA
>JAODLC010000047.1:11018707-11037094 GCA_026781145.1 Hippopotamyrus pictus
GAAAAAAAATGGGTTTTAAGAAGAGATTTAAAAACAGCAAGGGAAGAAGCCTGTCTAATGTGCAAAGGCAATTTATTGCACATTGTTGGAGCTGCAACAGCGAAAGCCCGATCCCCTCTAAGCTTACACTTAGTTTTCGGCATACACAGGAGGAACCGAAAACATTCAACATATGTACCTTTCAGGAAAGGGGCTGCAAGAATACACTCCATGACAAATGACTGGGGGGACGGGGGACGGACATACCTCTCTGATTTACCAAACGTCTTGATTTCCATGATTTCGCCATTGTTCCCAGTGAAGGCAACGCCCATTCTGTGGCAGTAAAATGAACAAATGCAGTCAGACTGTGATTAAGCTATTAATAAATGAATGAATCACGACCCTGCTTGTGGAATCACCCTACGTGATTAATTAACACCGACCTATTAACAGGACTATTATTACATACTGTAACCATTTCCGTGCTTCTATTATAACTGTGAGGATATCACCATCAATCATGGTCTAGGTAACTCTAAACGACAGAGTGAATGAACCTCCAGTATTTTTCGTAGATGTTAACACATCTGCACTCAGCAGTTTACTGCAGCCTCAAACCGAATTGATGATTTACATGCTAGCCAGGCTTCAAGGTACATGGCAAGAGGGGCGTGGCTATTTTTGGTTGCCAGGCAACAAGGGAGTGGCCTGCAGGTGTAGCCCCACCTCTTCATGGCCTCCACCAGCGCCTTCTCGTCTGGGGATGAGGCGTAGTACTCCATCTGCAACGAGACACCATTGGCGTGGTGGAAGGAGTCGCGGACACAATCTGGCTCTTCGTAGTTGATCTGCACCGTGTGACAGAGGGACACGGCCTTCAGGAAAAGCTTCTCCTCTGTGCTCTGCAGAGGGACAGGGGTCGGGAACAAAGACAGAGAAAGGGTTTGCCAACTAGGTAAATGGGAACAGATTTATTAAATAAACACAGGCGTGCAACATAACATAAACAAAGTGACATATGATTCACAGGCTTTAATGTTGCTTTCCCTGCATCCTGAGATGAGCTCATCCAACTGTACACAGTGAAATAAGCCAGGACAACACAGGACAGCCTAAGGAAAAATACCAAAACATAGGCTGCAGTTTACAGATTTCTAGTATTTCTGTATTTTTACGATATATTTAATGCCATTTAGCTGGTTTTCCCTTAAATTTAATTTTAAACGACAGTTATGTGGATCGGAGAAGCCGCCTTTTAACAAAACGTGCGTGACCTTTTACGGCAGAGATCGCTAATGTTTTGGAAACACTGGCTAATCAGCATGCATCAGCATCTACCTCAATGGCGTACTGCACTAAAACACACTAAACTGGTACTGTGACACATGTAAAGTCAGGTGTCTTTTGGCACAAAGGACATTCACCTTGATGCCCTGGGATTCAGGCCAAAAGGGATCAGGTTAAGGAGTGAGGCTTGATGGATAAGTTTCCCAGCCAATTCCCAGCCCTTGATTAGTTACTTGATTACTTTCAGTAAATATGTACCAGATAATGTGCACTGATGAGGAAATTTTGACCAAAACTAATAAACGAAATATCTTTATCCAATATCACACATATCGATAACTAGCTAACAGTGTTGGGCATTTCAGGTCCAAAAACTAGAAATCCAGACCAAGATTTTGTTTCTACCAACCAGCAGAGTATTCCATGACACTTTATGCTCAATTTGTTGATAGAAAGAGAATCTTGGTCTGGATTTTTACTTTCTGGACCTGAAATGCCCAACACTGCCAGCTAACTCTCGAGCCCAAGTCCTTTTACAAGTGGTGAATAAGCCAATGAAATCACTCATCCTCCACGACAGAAAACTAATCGTCCAATGCAACCATCTATATTACTTAGGCAGTTGCTTCTTATGGTCTGGTGCTGCAAACTTGGAATACCGACTAAAGTCTAAATAACGCCCAGTAACATTGACCAAGATTGATATTTATCAAATATTGGCCAATATTGATTTGTTAACCAAAACATCATGCATCTCTGCCTACAAAAACGTTAAACTAGTAACTTGGGACAAAGTCACTGCAAAGATAAATGCAAAATCAGAGTTGGGGGAGAGGATTCCGCCTACCAGGAGTGGCATGTAACCGTCTGGGGCATCGTCTGTCATCCCCTCTGGTACCAGCTTGCCATTAATCTCCTGGAACTTGACCCCGTTGATGGAGCACTCCCGGAAATGCATCTCGTTCTCTGTCAGGGTGCCCGTCTTGTCCGTGAAAACGTATTCCACCTGCAGAACACAGAGTGCCATCAAGCGGCGCCCCTCTGTACCCGCAGGGGGTGCCTCACCTCAACACGCCGCCCCCACCTGGCCCAGCTCCTCGTTGAGGTCTGAGGTGTTGACCTGGGCCTTCTGGTCGCTCTCCATGTGGTAAAGGTCCAGATCCCAGCCAATGAAAAAAGAACCTAGGAACTTCTGCATCTCCACAGTCACGTACAGCGAGATGGGGATGATGAAATTGTAGAGCACCAGGAAAGCGAGGAAATCAGAGATGAACTTCAGGATCTGAAACGGAAAAAAGAGCACAAAATATCAAGATTCCTCTAGCAGAACTTCAGAAAGATATCTAAATGCATGGACATCCAGTGGAAGCTGGCGGTGGATGCCATTTCAAGCTTCCTCTCAGATTCTACCTGGGGGCCTTGAAAAAAAGAGAAACCAACATTTAAAGGCCACAGAAGGTCCTTGTGACGGCCAGCAGAGGTCTCCTGGTTACCTGGCTGCTGTTCCTCTCCTGCTCCGTCTTCCTGTTGTAGAAGGGCTCGTCCCACTTGAGCTCAGACTGCCAAGCGTACTTCAGGATAGTGCTGAGAATGGCCTCGAACAGCAGGATGCCCAAGTAGATGATCAGGAAGGTATTCATCGACCTGAAGCGAGATGGAAGATGGCCTTTGTAAAATGGCGAATACCGAGCTAACAACAGGCCATCTAGGTGCCAGACGTACTTCTCCACAGCTGAGCGTTTCTGCGATTTGCACTTGTAGTTTAGAGCCATCTTGGACTCCATCCCCGTGTAAACAGCCACTCCTATAGGAATAGAACACGACCATAAACGCTTAAGACAGCAGACAGGGGAACCGTCAAAGAGGGTTTGCAGGTTCTAGTCCAGTGTATCTCCAGTCTTGTCACTTCCGGCAAATTTTCAATTCTATTTCAATTAATTTTTATATAGCGCCTTTCACAAATCGTTTGAAGGTGCTTTATATGGGTGTAATAAATTAGTACATTATTAGTACACAATAATTCAAAAACAGGGAAAATTTAAAGGGAAACAAATAGAGAAAGAGAGAAATAGATAGAGAAAGAAAGACCTGAAAACTCCCAAGTGGGGAGAAAAACTGACCTCTGGGGGTCCAAGGTCAACTAGCTGCCTAAACCCCCCCCCCCTCGACATGCTGACATTACTGAGAGTGCTGTAGGTGTAAACCATCATGGCAAAATTGCATGAGTCGATTTGCATGAAACATCAGCTAAGCAATTGTGTCATTGAGGGGAGATATTTTAAATTAATAAAACAACAATATGACAATTAAGAATACAGACAAGAAGGAAAAATACACAACAAGGAATGGGAGACAGAACCCTACCAAAAATCTCCTTGGTGTTTTTCAGTCTAGCCCCACGAAGCAGAAGGTTTTCTGGTCCTAAGGGTCTAAGACAATCAGCAGAAGTCAAAAGAGGGCAAATATTTTGACAATCCAGTCCCCTCCAATTAAGCACCATCCCCAAGAGTGCTACGGTCCGTTTGTGCGTTTCCATTCAACTCCGCTATTGAGATACACGTGCCTCTCAGAGCAAACAGATAAGACAGCAGGTGAATGGAAGAGAGTCTTTGTGCTCAGAAAGGCCCAGAGCCGAATTTAAGCACCGCTCACAAGCAGCGGCTGACACACGACGCCGATCCACGGGCGAGCTTAACCGGGCAAGCGATTCAGCAGGATGACAAAAGGCAGACTATTACCTTACGATCTCTTCCCCCTGCTGCGACACAGTGATCCGGCCAACGAACCTGAAAGGAGAGAAGGCCCCGGTGAGGGACGGGCAGGCTGACGGGGGGGCCTGAAACGCGACTAAAAATATAACCGATTCCAGCAAGCCGCAAGGCACCGCCATCCCGGTCCAGGCTAAGCCTGGCAGACGAAGCCAGCGCTCAGTCTCGGTACCTGTACAGGTCCGGCTCTGGCTGCTGGCACTCCACCACGGCTTGGAGGGCCTCCAGTTTGGACACGGTCTGGGATACAGCCGTCTCTGGGACCGCAAAGTGTGTCTGTAGCGGGGGGGAGGGGTGAGGTACACAGCATCTCTCTCATACGATGTTGTACAAGTGACCCTGACAAAGGCCAAAAACTCACAAACTTTAAACTTCACAAATCTGTTAAAACAAGGTCATATAAATAATAATAATAATAATAATAATAATAATAAAAGCCTAGGTAGCATTATTGGGATCTACCAGTTCCCAGAATTCCCAGGGAGTGTTTCGGTATCACCCAGAATACGGTTTACTAGGTCCCGGTGCCAAGACTTAATGGGGACTCTCGGCATGGAAACCGAGATCCTGCATCACAACAAAACATGCAGCTTTACACTAACACGTCGAACTGGAAATCACTGCGCCACTGCTGCTGACATCGGCGGCCAAAACGCTTCCTGAAAACAAAGCGATACTTTTATTTCCCGGTAATATAATTTCCCTTAGACCATGTACGACACTGTCTGGCGACGGCGAAAAACAGAATTTAATTTTTGGGTGGAATTCCCCCCTTTGAAAAGGGCAGCCAGCGACCAGCGGTCGCATTTGCCGCATGCCGTCCGATTACCCTTCCAGAGTAAAGAGGATAATCGAAAACACGAGGCTTGCTCTCTGACAGGCGAAGCAGAGAGACGGTAAGGTGGAGAGACATCAGGAACAAGGGGCCATGCATCCTACCCATCCTTAAAGGTTAAACCACTCCATCCTACAATGTCAAATTTTCCATAATTCTGTGTCAAATAAGATCACCCTATTCTGAAATGGGGGTGTACAATGATGTCAGAGATTGGCAGTGCCCCAGGCGCACACGCACACCCCCACCCACTCGGGAAGGTTCACCGGTAATCCGTTTAGCCGCGGCAGTCAGAAGCCATTAAAAGCCCACCTTCAGATTGGTCTCCCCGTCCAGGCTGGCGGTAGTGATGTGACACGTCCCCTCATCTCTGTCAGATGACAGGAGGACCAGATCAGCCGGGAAGGTCTCATCCTTGGCCACTCGCACGATGTCACCCACCTGAGGGTGAGAAATTGCACAGGTTCCCCGATCAAGATGACGTAAGCGTGCAAAAAGCATGTGGTGTTATGTGCACCGTGACACGGCAGCCTCAAAAGCCCACAGCTGGTGACCAATCAGGCCAGCCAGCTGCATCCTCTTTCAGGCCCTCAGCCTGTGCTCAAAAGCAGAACCAGGAGGCGGCAATAAAGCAAAAGGAAACTGCAAACTGGTCTTCCTATAGCACATGGTGTGCCAGGACCCCATCTAGGAGCCTAGCACACTGCCTGATTTTTTAAACACTTCTTTATGTTTCCTTTTGGGCTTAATAAATCATCTCCCATCTGATCAGAATCTCATTTCAGCACAGCACCACCTGACATCAGCTCTGGTGACCAGCTGGGGCGAAACAAACCCGTTTGTTGAGATGTTGATCGGCTTGCTTTATACTGACACACACCGCAGAGCACAGAGCGAATAAATGAGCAACACTTAAGAGTTCGTGTTTCACCCCCTCAGGCTGGCGAAGCCTCAGATAAGAGGGCTCCCACCTGCTCCTGTAGTATGGTGCAAAAATCTTAGGCAGTCAAAGAAGACAATGTTGGTGAAAAACTACAGTATAACATCTGTCAATGTGTGTCAGAGCTTAACCATTTCCAAACCTCTCCTAAAGTTACCCTAGTATTTGCAGCAGCCGTTCAAAACACCCATGTATTTCCTGACTACTGTATTTTCTTTGACTGCCTAAGATTTTCGCACAGTGCCGTACATCACCCCCTTGAGACTCTGTAGCCCTCCCTGCACCCCCCTCCAACCCCCCCCACGTGTTAAGACCCCAGCCACTCACCCGGATGTTCTTGGAGCGCGTCTGCACCAGGCTGCCACTCCGCACCACGAACACAGGTGCCCCGTTCACCTCATTGTCGGCCTTGTGCCGCAGCCAATCCTCATAGCCCTGCCGGGGGGGCGACGGCGGCGGGTGAGATTAGGAAGCATGGGACTGTCCCCCACCCCCCAAGCTTGGTGTGGACCGGGCGGCCCGCCAAGACAGACATTTACAAGTAAGGGCTAAAGGTTCGAGGACAGAAGTAACTCCGTTTCTGCTGAGTTAAAAGGCAAACCAACTGAGGCGTGGCGGGTTGGACTCAACTTAATCACGTTACAGTTTAAAAAGCTTTTTAAACACGACAAATTCTCTAGTTCGTCACTCAGGCTACGGCCTTATTTTGATCTAAAACAATGACTGATGTCTCCAGGGTGGCGGTTCAGCCGCTCAGAGAGAATTTCCTTTCTGGGCTCTTATCAAAGGCAGCAACCACAGGTGGGGATGTGGTTTGTTAGTGACGTGGAGAGAGAAGGCAGGCAGCAGCGCTCTGGCGGTCCGTACCTGCTTAATGGCCGTTACAGTGATGACAAAGAACAGGGGAAGTCCGCTGGTCACAGGAGAAGTGGGAGTGTCTATCATCAACTGAATGACAAAGGGGGGGGGGGGGTGGACTTGTTACACCAGCTTGTAGCATCGACACGTAAAGACGCCCCAAACAACCAGGTGGAGGGCAAATTTTCCCAGCACGAGTTAGGTTCTGGGCAAAGAGCTAGAGGAGCCGGTAACGTTATCTAGTTAGCGGCAGGCAGAGGCTGGCCGCTAGCGGCGGCAGGCAGAGGCAGGCCGCTAGCGGCGGCAGGCAGAGGCAGGCCGCTAGCGGCGGCAGGCAGAGGCAGGCCGTTAGCGGCAGGCAGAGGCAGGTAAAGTGGGAAATCAGAGCCAGGTGAGTCAGAACCAGGTGAGGCCAATAGCTAGGCACATGCACGGCGAGGCCTTACTCACAACCCTCACAAGCAGGCTGAAGAAGCCCACTTACCTGCACCAGGAAAATGATAAGAAAATAAAAATTGGCTATTCTTCTAAACTGCTCAAATAAATTCTTCGGAACGAAATTCCAAATAGTGTACTGAAAAACAGAAGAGAGAGAGGGAAAAATGCATATTTTTACAATCACTTCTTTAGGGCAGCGCACGCACATTTACGAGAGAACAGAAGATTAGAACTGAAAATTCCCCTACTCTATCCCAGGGTTCCCCAACTCCGGTCCTGGAGAGCCACTATCCAGGAGGTTTTCTATCCTACCTGGCTTCTGATGAGCCGCACCTGCTCCTGGTATTTACCTAAGAACAGGTGTGGCTCATCAGAAGCCAGGTAGGATAGAAAACCTCCTGGACGGTAGCTCTCCAGGACCAGAGCTGGAGATCCCGGCTGTAGAGAGAGAGTCCATGATCTAGCCCCAGAATCTGACATTACCTTGGACGATATGATTCTGTTGTCGGCAAACTTCTGCGGGATGTAGTGACCATGCTGGGGAAACCGGTTGGCTATATAGACTGTTCTAGTGTCACTCTGATGAGGCGGGTCGAAACCCTAGGGGACAAGTTGCCGGGGGCAGAGAGGTCAGGCGGATAATCTGTCATGGGTGACAGACAAACATGTGCTACTGACTGGAGCTGTCAAGTGTGAAAAAGATTAACAAAGACCAATCAACAGCCATACAAGGTACTGTGCATTATTTAACCAGGTAAACAGGTAACTGTGGCGTTTCTATACACCAAATCCATTCCACTACAAAATCTCCCTGCACAATATGACAACAGCTGTCCAGCTTCCCTCCTGCATATCACGTGCTGAGCTATACAACAAAGGCTAAACATTTAAATGGAAATTAAAAATTCATAAATTTCACAAACTGTAGAACCCAAGCGCATACAAAAAAAAAATCCAGTAAACAGGCAAAAAAAAGTAGATTTTTCCCCTCAATGGCAACAACTAACATAGTCTGAAGAAAATACAAGAACTCTAACGATTAAATGCCATGAATTAATAGTGATGCCAGGCTTACAAACACTAGTTTTGGCTTCGTGGATAAGGCTTAACTCGATCATTAGCTTGATCGTGACTGAGAAAATCAGAACTGCAGCAATGTCAGAAAACGAATGTCTTCAAGACAGTTGTTCTTTCCATGCTGCCCTACCATAGTTGTTGGTGCTTCCATTTAAGAAGCATTTACTCTGCAGTTGGGAACATCAAACACATAACTGCCCTGCCATCATATTTTCATCTTCAAGGTCAATCGATAGTAACCGTCGCTAGGCGTTAATAAAGGGGCCAAATATCCTCGACATTCTATGTTTTACATTATACCACCAGCATATGATAATTATTGAATAAACAAACTGATCATTATCTAAATTAATTGCTTGATTCAGGTGTGCTAGCGGTGGCAGAGAATATGGCAAGGCAGAACGTCCCCCAAATAATCTAATAATGAAATAAATTGGTTCTTTAAAATCATTAATCAAGTCTGACCCCTTACCCCATTGTGAAAATTATGTTTTTTTATAGAATGAATTTAAGTTTCAAGGGTCTCAGTTCCTCTCTGTGGCCACGATGAGAGACTGTGCTGAAACAGCACGAAAAAGACACTAGAAACCAAGACCCCAGAGCATCTCAACCCAAATCCCAGACTCACAGAATGCACAGGCAATCGGCTCAAGCGTAATCAAACACCCGCGCGGTAAAGCCACATGATCGCAGTAAACAACAACACTAATCTGGCATCGGCACAGTGATGTTTCATGAGCCGACAGACAGCAGTTATCTGACAGCCATCTCTTCCAGCGCTGGCCAACACTTCCCCCCTGCATTTCAAAAACCGACTTTCATCACCGATGCAGTTGCCTTGATTCTGCCCACAGCTGGAGGTTGTCACCGGGTCTGGGTTCGTAGCCTAGCTTAACTGGTGAGACGACAAGACCTGGGAGATCTTACATTTCAACACTAATTCCCCAATGTTTTCAGCCAAAGCCATGCAGGTGCACTAGGCTGGAGCCCACCCCACAAACTAGGCAGTGAGATGTTTATTTACTACAGATTATTCAGCATATGAGTCACCACAATACTCCTTTTACATCCTTGCACTTCAAGGGTCGGGATTCCCAAGCCTTTCAGGGGTATAAACACAATTCAGCAGCCACTTTACACCTTAAAACGCCTCCTTCCTCTCCCAACAACAACACGGTAATTAATAGCTGGGGTCAAATGAATGAAAACAGCACAGAAACACTCTCTCTAGGGGAAGAGAGGTTCCAATCCCTGTGCTCGAAACTCAAAAGAAGGGTGGGAAAAAGGCCCTTTTCCTATCAGGTAAGCAAATCAAGAATCCCAAGCACTGGCATTTCCCAATTTCCTGCTCTTCAACGTTGCACAGGTATTTCAGGCACAACCAGTATCTGACAAGATAAACACAGGCTGCCTAAGAACCCGGGAACAATGAGATGGCTTTCTAAGTGCAACACCTAATCATATTATGTTCCAAGTCTGCAGGGAGCATTCAGGAGAATAAACCTTTAACGTGAACAAAGAAACATAAACAAGTGTACTAGGATACAAACAATTCAAAGCAGAGGTCATACAATGTGAACCGTTACCTAATACACCAAAGGCAGCCAAGCGGTCCACGGTAAGTTTGTGACAGGGCTCGCTTGAATTTACTTGCTAGCTAGCTGTTGACGTGAGACCATATTAGATAACCCCTGTCACTTTTGTGGACCTACCTCAATTCCCAGGAGAGGGTTCATGAGTAAAATGAGAATAAGGGAACAGAAAACTCCAAAATGGGGAATCTACGGTCCCACAAAGCACAACAGGCTGCCGCACAACGGCATTAAGCAGACCATCTGTTAACAATATGTGGACCTCTGGCTGCAATTTCACAGACCCACCTCCCCATGGAAAAAATAAGAGCGTAAATCAAACAAGGCCCTATTCTAGAGCCAAGCTTTCACATTCCAAGCTTCCAACAAGCAAAATCCTCCTTGCACTACACAGATCTGGGGGGAAAAAAACAAACTTCATGAATGAATGACTTTACTAGCCCCCACACCCAAGCCTCCTTCTGGGTCCAAGAGGAGGGTACCTAGGTGTCATTCTGGTTTCCCAGAAACACCCTAACCCTCCCACAACCCTAACCCCCATAACACATTCCTAAGCGAGAGCGTCACGGAAGAGTAAAACACCACTCCGGCTGCAGAAAACACTCCTGAAGACGACATTTTCAGCCCCCGACTGAGTTGTCAAAATCTGCCACCGTACATCAAAAGGACAGTAGCTGACATCACATCTCTGTGCTACTGGTTCGAAACAGGTCAGCACATGCCAATAGACTCAGAATTCATTTACAGCTTTACATGGCTTAGTTCTCCAAAACTAGAGACCATCTTTTGACTCAGGGCTCACCGATGCCATTTTAAAAATCACCTCGTACCAAAGACATGTAAAAAACAAGAGCATCTTTTTTAAATCTTAATACTAAATAGATAGGTGCAATCATGTTAATGCCCTATACCAAAAGACATGATTTAATATGACTGTAGATTGTAAACAAAGCAGCCGTTTCTGAGAAGCCATTGCCATCCGAAAAAAAACACCACATATTTTGAGCCACATATTGATACTTTCGAATAAACTTTTTAAGTTACGTTAAAAAAAAGCCAAACCGCAGGAACCAAAAAATACAAAGAGCTTAAACGAGCGACAAACGAATGCACTTTATTTCCATTAACCGGATTTAAACTTAAACCTGTTTACAGTATTCACAATGGCTTTATCAGCTAACACAATAATCAGAGGAGTCAAGTACTTTTTGCAGATACTATATTATAAAATCCCAATTATAGAAAAACACGGAATATTTAAAGTGGAGCTACTTTGTAGGTAATTTTTTAGTTAAATATACATTTAGCCCGCTTTGACACATGTCCAAATACCACATCAGCACACTGGAGTGTGAGGGGAGTACAGACTATCATATGCGATATTCTTTTTTCTTTCCTATGTGTTGTTATTCCCGGATATATATTTTTATGACCGAGCTGTTAACTGAAATACTCCCGGAAAACTGGCAGCAGTACGGCGCACACAGCGCACAGCCAGTCGGCTCACGGGAGGAGAGGAACCCCTTCCGATCGGCCCGACGGCTGGCGATTAGACGGCATCATCCGGGCGGCCGGTTGTGCTCCGCAATGCCACGTTTCGCCGCCGAGTCTCCCCCGGTCACGGAGTCCTCGACGCCACGGGGAAAGCCGTGCACTACCGGGCGGCCTTAAAACTAACTACCCAGCCAACTAACCGCGTCGCTGGCACAACTTTTCCAGAATGTCGCAAAATGCGCAGAGGCGAATTACTGCTAAGAAAAAAAAAAAAACAAACAAACAAACAAAAAAAAAAAAAACCGAAGAGGCCTAATGAGTTTCACAGAGACGGAGGCCAGGCGCCGGGTTCCCCGCTTAAAAGACACCAGACCCGGACGCCGTCGGAAGCCCCCCCGCCCGCCTGTAGTATGTCGCCGGGACTCACGTCCACAGCGAGACACCAGTGGAGCACAGCGCTCGGCCGCTTACCAGCTGCTGTCGTATCCAGCGCAGCATCCCGGCGGTCGCGCTCAACTTCACAAAAACATACACGGCGCCCCCCCACCCCCCCGCAGCAGTCCAGCGGCTGACCCCCGCGGTGAAGCTACCCCCTGTCTGCTTTATTTTTTTCTTTCTTTTGTCCCCCCTCCCTGTTCAGGTTCTCCTCTTCTTTCTCATCACTGCGTGAGAAGGATCCCGCAGGCCCGTGGTCGGCAGCGTCGGTCTCAAACTCGCTCCCTCCGCCCCCGACCTCCCCTGCCTTCGTCTGCTGCCCTCATCGCCCGTTAGCCGCAGACTGACAGAGCGCCGGAAGTGACGACGCCACCTCCACTGTATTCGTCTGCTGCTCCTTGGCAGACTGACAGGGCGCCGGAAGTGACGACGCCGCTTCCCCGTGCTTCCTCTTGCAGTAAAACAAAAAAAAACCACAGGGGACTCTGCCCGGGCACCCAAGAAATAGAAATTATAATAACAACAAACTCTGACGTTTGTGATGCGAAGCCAGGAATGACAACGGGAAAAGCAGAAGGAATCTATTATTGAATAAGACCGAATGATTGCTTCTATTGCAATTTGTGATGCAACCGATAGGTGACGCAATGAAGCCATTACAAAGTTGCGATGAGCCAATCTGACATCTAAAAATGCTAGATTTATCATGTGACCATTATAAGATTAGTTAGCTATATAAAGAAAAGCGAAATCCTCTGTTAGATGTAGGATGTATTCCTCATAACTACTATGGCAATAACCACTAAATCTTGCCGAAAAGTTTACATCGTTAATTTCAATGTAAACTTTCCTATTTCCAGTACATGTAACATTTGAAAGTATGTCTTCTGAAAACGCTGGACATCAGCGAAAGCATTAGAGGTTGTATTCCTATGTATTTTACAGGTAAATGATATTTGAGTTGCTGAGTCAGCCATCCATCCGGAACGGAGCTTTGCTTCTGGAGCATGTCATGCAGATAGCTTGCTGAAAGAAGATCAATTTGTGACAATGTAGCTTTTGTTACATGTTCAGTGTTCACTGTTCGTGTTGTATGTGAGACTTATTTTTGAGTTATAATCTGTGAGATCTGTATTCCACAGCATCAAGACTATTGGCCTCATCTTACATTTCATTCCTGAGAACTGTAATTAGTTTTTTTTTTCTTTCTGTGACCATAATCACAAATTTGCATTTTACCAGATCATGCTCTCCCTCTACTTTGAAAAAGAAGAAGTGGAAGTGAATTTTCACTGTTAGAGAGCAGAGTTGTTTAAATTGCTACACTTCGCATCTGATGTTGTAAGCAAGAACAAAGAATCGATATAGTGGGGAAAAATACATTACGGTGCTACTTTATGTCTGTTGTCTGAATTGCGATTCTCCAGATTTGATCGGTTAGATAACATGCAGATAAAAAAACTACGGCTGAGTTTCCATAGTCATATTATAGGCTACAATAGTCACCATGGCATTAATTGTAACGTTGGTGAACTACAAAGCACTTAGAGAAATTTGGGCCGTTATGCGATAATCGTATGATACTCCACTGCGTGGTCAAGCCGGGCTAATCCACTTGAGTAAAGGTTGCGTAAAACTGGCGCTGTGTTCTTATCTTCTGAGCCTGTTAGATCCTTCAGATGAAGGACCATTTACCGCATCCTGGAATCATACTGGTTGGTACACCGTCCCGGGAGGGGGATTAAATGTTTGTTTAGTTTCCTGAACATCTGGGAGTTTTGCCGCTTGCAAAAAGTGTCCCACAGGAAGAGGAGACTCAAGATTAGGCTGCGGAGCATGTTCCGCAGCCGATTTGGGTGGGACAGATACCTGTAAATGAGGAACTTTTTTTCAGGTTCTTGTGTATGAATTTTAATTTTTATAATGGAAATATTCCACGCATTTTACCATCCCCCATCACCCTGTACTGGAAAAGCAGTTGGAAGATGGATGGATGAAATTTTAAAATATATGTTAAATAATAATAATAATAATAATAATAAAATAATAATAATAATAATAATAATATTTTCCAGCAGTAAACTGCTGTTTTAATTTAAATTAATATAAACTGTATTTCAGATTTAAATTTTTATATAGCCTAAAATTATGTAGGCCTATTTAAAACATGCTATTAGTTGGTACCTGTAATATTTGTTTTTCTGTATCTGTCAAAGTATTCAAATTGGTTTCCTAATTGAAATGATATTTTAAAATGTATTTTATTTAGGCTTGCATGCAAGCTGTATATACTTCCGTTTATCCTTAATGCGATCGCATGTATTTTTATTGCATTTTGATTTAGCTTGGAGAGGAAGATAACTCCACTGCCGTCTGGCACGTTAATTTAGGCCTGGGCCTACCTTAAAATAAAAAAGATGACAGTTAAATGCTGAAGGGTTTTATTATAGTATGTGACGGGACAGTACATCTCTCAAAACGATGCACTGGTTTCCGGGTGTACTCACGACCGATTTCTAAAACTGAAATAAGGGCTCTTTTATTGGGCCTGAGTCACGTCGCGATGTGGATGGATATAATCTCTGATCTAATGTAGTAGCTATTCGATCTGCTTAACCAAACGCGATCCTTGACTTGGTAGTTGGGGCAGGGTGACTCTCTCTGAGGTGAAGCGATTAAAAGAGAGTCCTACGGACGCCATGTCTCGGCGCGACCGCCAAGCTGAATTAGCGTTAACATCCGTAACACGGAACGGTTCCTGGCTGCTAACCCGCGCCGCGAGAGCCCTGGGATTTATACAGCTATCTATCCACTGCCCTTGGGTCCCGATCGATGCAAACCACATATATGTACTGGACATATACCCCCCTTGTTTTACATTTTTAAATATAAATAAACTTAAAGTTTATATTAGGAGACAAAACAGTAACCACAATTACAGTAATATTATATAGGCCAATCTTGGTCGGTGCTTTTCATTACAGTTAAGTATTTCGCACTGTAACATACATAATTATTAGCAATGCATGATCATATTTAAAAATATTTAATTCACTGTACAGCACATTTTTTTCAACAAAATCAGTTACAAAAAAGAATGATGCAATGTGGCAATTTGAAGGATTTTAAACGTATTTTCATCTAAACATTAAAATAACTTTAAAATTGTTTGACTGCAACGCTGGAAAAGGGTAAAAAAATAACTTTTCAATAAATAATTCTAGAGTTTAAGCTTTGTTGCATTGACTAGAATAAAAGTCGGTTGAGAGCGAATTATGTAGGCCCAGTCGAGCAGCGAGGGTACGTTGGTGCGTATTTTCATAGCAGGGTAATTCTTGTCGGTGATGTCCCTCTTGTGGATAAAAATGGAAATGCATAAACAAAATATAGTAGGTTCGCGTTTTACCCTAGTTAAAAAACGTCGTATGCGGTTCTTTTAATTACGCGGCGAGACTCACACAAATCGTATATTTTAACAAGGGAAATTATAAAAAATGTTACCAAAACGCAATTCGCTCATCATCAGAATCAGAGCCATCTCGTGAAAACATGATAGTGCTAATGGCATATTTAACTATTCAGAAGTTTTATCAGTGAAATTAAATTATACACTCTAGCCAGGGGTTAAATCAGAAACGGAGAAGAGGGGGTGGCCTGTCAGGTTCAGAACGGAGGAGAGATCCTGATACATCCGCTTTTTATATTTGTTTAGTAGTTATACATATTTATGAGCACAATCTTAAAGATACAGTACGTTCATTTGTCAGCATGTTGTCACCACTTTAAAGCAATATAAAATAAACTAAAATGTGATTTTTTGATGAAAACCAGGTAAGTCCACTTTTTGATGATTATGACCGTTTTACTAAGATGGAATATGCCCTGTTCTCCTCTGTCTACTGATGGCGTTTAATTGACTAATGATACGATGTTTTACGAAGTCAGTTACTTCCCCTCCAGTCAGCCTCCCCCCCCCAGTTCTCCTTCTGGGGGGTTTATTTGTCTCATCACTTGTCCCTGCCCCCTAGTTAAATGCTCCCAGCTGCTGTGCGTTAGGTCCAGTGTTCATGTATAAATGCTCCCTAGTCCTGTGCTGGCTAGTCTGGTCATGGTTGGTTGTCTGTGCTTCTGCTGTCTTCATGAATAAAATCCCCTACGTTGGGCTTCACCTGCAAAGTGCTGCATTGTGGGTCGTCTCTTCCCTGCGAATGTGACATTATGTTTCTAGTTATTATCAATTATTTTCATGACGGTCACTTGTATGGATTACTTTATATCACCGATTTTAACAAATTAACGTTGATAAGTCATTATCATCATTGTTAATTATGAATATAAAGAGACTAGTTTGTATCTTGTTGACAGTGACATATTTGCCTCACTGACAACAATCTGCGTAAGTCCATATAAAACATTAAACCATCCACTGACGGCTGTGTAAAGATATTTGTGGTGCAAACGTCTCATTGGGTTGTTTTAGGTTGTAGGTTTATTTTGTCAAAATAAGGGATTTTTGGAGATGTGTGTTTTCCATTGGACAGAGACGATATATTAATGTGGTTGGCTGCGAGTTATATTCAAACACGCTAAATATGATGTAAAAAGAATGCATTAGTTTGGAAGACTTTAGGTTGAAGGCGTAAGAGAATCTGGAACTGACCTGGTGTAATTGTATTTTCTTGCGTTATAGAGACTACGTTGTTAGTCTTGATGAACTATGCCTAGACTGTCCACCAACTGAGACTGAATTCTGCGACACAGGATTAAAATGTCCAACCCTGGGAACCATGATTACCCACTCAGCCACCAGGACGCCCCAATAATGGGATTGTTTTTCAAATACATCAACCACTACTATTAGACATCATCAAATGAATATTGATTAATTGGTCTGGTACTGATTTCTAATCTAATTATGCATCTTCCTGACTTGCTTTGTGACGGTCTTCTGGACGATGACCTCACAGTGGCTGTGATATAATGCTTAATAAAAATGTCATCTTGTTATTGCACAGGATTTCAATTTGGTTTTGTTTAATTGTTTCTGGAGGAGTTTAATAAGTACCATCTTTCATTGTGCTCTAAGGGAGCTAATCTCCTTCGCTTCAGCCACAGTCATGATTGTTGACCCGAGGCAGTTAAGTATACGTGTCCCCATATACACAGGTCCCCATATACACAGCAAGACTGGCAGGTGTTAATGTAATGTTATGTACTACACTCTCAACTGCGCATGTATATTTGTATGTGTCTCAAAGGAGAGCATGATATGCGGAAAGAAGCATTCTGACGTACCTGCACTCGTACTCGTGGAAATGGCTGATAAAAATAGCACAATTTAGCGCAGCGCTATTCAAATCACGGTCTTCGAGGTCCGAGCCCTGCTGATTTTCCTGCCTTCCTTTACCTGTGAGCTGGGTGTGAAGCCTCTGACCAATCAGAATCAGTAATTATTAAACTGACTACCTGGGAGAACTGGATTTTTTTTAAAAGTAATTAGTTGCCATTGTTAACACAGCACACAGTGCGCAACAATGAATTGTGTCCTCTGCATTTAAGCCATGTCACATCGTAACATAGCAGGGGGCAGCTAATTTAGCACCTGGGGGGCAGTGCTCGGGGATGGTACCTTGCTCAGGGTACCTCAGTGATACTTTGATAGTCAGGGATTCGACCCAGCAATCTTCCGATTACAAATGCGCTTGGAGTCGAGGGCTAGATTTGAAAAGCCCTAGTTTAGTGTGTGGTGTTGTCCTGCAGATACAGGATGCATTTCAGCAGGATGTGGAAGAATGCAGAGAGTGTGTCACATTGCGGCTTTGGGACCAAATCGTAATCCTGCCCAGCCGCCAGGTTATGCGAGAGGCAACCTGGGAAAGATAAGACGAGGAAGCAGAGGGAAGACAGAGGGCGTGATGACCGGGCATACATATGAAGACATATGGCTATCTTCGGAATCACATGTTGGGGTGGTGTGCGGCTCAGTGGGTGAGGACGTCGCGCCTATTATCGTAAGGTCGCTGGTTCGAATCCCATGTCGACAAGCCCCTAGGCACAGCTGATACAGCACCGTGGCAGGCCAGTGAGGAAAGATGCCGTTGAAGGCCTATTTAAGCACATGGCACATAACATGTTCATACACAGGTAAGCAGGGAGAAGATGGAGTGGGGGTCAGGTGGTGTCACTGGCTTCACAAAGCTGTCACACCGCCCTGGGAGCAGTGTGGGAATGTCTGGGCTGCCCGCCACCCAACTCACCTTGTTCCAGGCCTTAATTTGAGAGGAAAGTCAGAACGGCCCCCATCTCTGTGGAATTTAAGTCAGGAAGCACAAGCAACAAGCTCCAATGGAAAAGAAAACAAAGAGTTGCTGCATAGCAACCAGCATGAGCAAAAAAAATCACCTGAAGGACGACGTTGCCTGAAGCCTGCCTTTCTGCCAGCTAACAGCAGAGACGGGTGATGGTTTTATCTGCAAGGCGTTTTGCCGTTGTACTTTTATTAGGGTTTGAGCCATTCGGGTGAGCAATGCTGTAACAAAATCGGGCAGCAAGCAAAACTAGATGTCAGCGAAAATCCCAATGCATCGTATTACCGGTATGGTTACCCACATAACAAAATTTGTCTGGCCCACTTGCGGGCCACACCCTTGCCTCAGTTCTGGCCCAAGTCTGGCTGGGTCC
>JAODLC010000047.1:11051545-11086316 GCA_026781145.1 Hippopotamyrus pictus
CGGCGGTGCCGGCTGTTGCAGTGTCCCCTTCATTTGCATTGACGCGTCGCCAGTCCCAACCTCGGCTCTGTTTGTAACCGGGGGCTGATAAACGGTACGGAATGTCCCTCCCGAGCGCCTTCGAGGGCTTTCTGAGGAGACTTCACTCTTCTCCTTTAGAAACTTTGATGTGGCTTTTTTTCATGTCTCCTCTCGTTAAGAGACAGTGGAAAAAGCAGAAAGAGAAAAAAGCGAGAGAGAGAGAGAGAGAGAGCGTTTCATCAGGAGAGGAGCGCGGTCTTAAGGAAACAGGTGCACAGGCCCTGGGGAGATGATTTTGGCAGAAGACGTGAAGCGTTTTTCGGCCGTCTTCACCCGCACCGTTCAGTCCTCCCACACCATTTGACATGTGATTCTTCAGTTCCTTCCGCCTGTGACCTCGGCGGGCGTCGATGCGCTGGGTGGGCTGCCTCTTCATCCAGCTCTCCCCGTCTCCCTCATTGTCGTCGCCGGCGTGCACATGCGGCCTTTACGAGCCGCATCGAGCATCCTCTCTTCCCTCTCAGCCCAAGGACTCCAGAATCGTCGGTGGCCGGGGGCCTCGCTGTCGTTTCACGGATCCCTCGATGGGCCCGGACCGGGGTGGAGGGGTAGGGGGTAGAAGTACTTGAGGTGAAGAGCGGCATGGAGGCTGCCGTCAGAGATGGTAACCGTCTACAAAATCACTCTCTGCCCCCAAGGCCTCAGACCGTGAAGTGATAATTAAAGCAGGAGGATGAAACGTACAAGTCAGGGCAAAAAAATTTCATCGCTGACAAGCAGGCATTGATTTTAGTGAGAAGAGGAGGTATAGGAGAGATGAACCGCTTCACGGTCTCCTATCTCACTGAATGACATAGATGTAGCAAAGGAGATGTTTCAGAATATTTTAAACAAAAGCAGGTAATGAAGGACTTCCAGAACTAAAGAAATAAAAAATAAATCCACATTTTACAGACATCTTATATTGTCCCGCTTTCCTATACTGTACTTACGGGCAGTTATGTTACTAAAAGCTAATCCTTTGTACTGTACTCTAGTGCTGAAATAAATATGAATAATTGTGTTTTTTGAAAAGTTGCTATTTCAAACGTGGTTGAGTACTCTAAACAGAATTTTATACTGAATTAATATGAGCTGATGTGGAAATATGCTACTTTTCAGTAATTCTGCTTCTAAATTTGCATCCGTCGCGTCCTGGATCGACGAGCAGTACGGGAATTGCTGGAACCACACGGCTTTTGAGATGAGCCCGCTACAGACGCTGTCCAAGCGGCGGTCTCCCTCAGAAGGCCTCCGCAACATTTTTAAAAGCGTCTGTGCTAATTGCTGTAGGAGTTGGCCTAAAAAGACAAACTTGGGTGAAGGCATTCAGCAGCCTCAAATGGTTTATGGATTTAGCTTCTCTCCAAAAAAAAAAAAAAAAAAAAAAAAACTGGAAAGCAGGGGGCCATATGAAGGAATTAAGCTGCCCCCCCCTCCCATTAGAGCAAATTCTTGCACTCTTGGCAAGGTCCCTGTTGCCCCTACGAAATCCAACCAGGACGACTGAGCTCATTGATACATGGCCCCTTAACATTTTATCCCCTCTCCTCCAAGGCAATCCATCAGAAGCAGGAGCAGGAATGAGCCCGTTTATGTTAGCCTGAGCTGGTCAGCACACCAGTGCTCCTCACATGGTCACTGCCCAGTTCCAATAGGGAAATGATATGCGTAGCATCTGAATACTAAAATATGCTAATGTCGGAATTTCCAGAGCTCTTCCTTCAAGCTGAATATGTATAGTGTTACATAGCCCTGTACACTCCTTAGTGTTAATGCATCACATGACACATTGTATTTCATCTGACCAGTACTGCTTTGTACTTTACTTTCCTGCGGTATTATTTATCGTTCACCAAGTTTTATTAATTTACCGGTAAAAGTGCTTCACCATGCTGAAAAGGTTTTCACAATGTTTCTTAAGTTAGTAGTTATTTGATAAATTAGGCATTTTTGGAGTCCTTGATGTCACGTGGTAAATCAGTAGACTGTGGATCACTTAGCCAACATATGCCTATTTATTTATATTTGTGCTATACTTTCTGCTGTCTAATTTGTTTAATGATTTTGACCACTGTGGATGATGAAGAAATTACTTATCAAATTTAAGTGCCATATCTCAAGGAGAAAATAATCACATTTGCATTTAAAAGATTAATTATTTTAATCCTGTGTTTAAAAAAGGAAGGGCCAATGCACCACTGAAAGATAAAGCAATCCAAAACAGCCACTTTCACAAGTCAACTGTAGTGCACCCTCTTGGTAAATCACACATTGTTAATGATCATGGAGAATTATAATTATTAAATTAGTAACTGAATTATCACATCCTTGGCAACTTGAGAAATAAATGTGATTAAAAACAATAATGTAATATAGATGTAAATTATAAGGACTGCGAATGATTCATTTATTGTTACTTTTATTACTTTTCCTATATTTCTGCATGTTTTTGTCCCAAAAGTCTTTATGGTGAATTTGAAGCTGTGTTATTATGCAAATAAATTTTGAATCATCTCTGGGGGGGGGGGGGGGGGGGTGAATAAAGGGCTGACTGGCACCCAGTTCGTTAACGTGGCTGCTCTGGGCTGCAGTGACTCAGTTGCCGGGCAGGTAAGTGAGAGATAATTCTCCACTTCCTCTTTCTCTGCATTCCCTCATCTCCGACTGTCGTCTAACCTTCCTCATAATCCATCTCATCTTGAGCTGATGGGAATCGCTTTTATCCCACCACTTCTGGAGGTACCCGGGGCGGGAGGGGGGCAGGGGGGCACAATCTCCCCATTCATGGGCTCTCCTTGGAGCCCGCGCCGCACGAAGCCCCCGCCGGCCCTGATTAATGGCCGCTAATTAGCAATGTTAATGACCAGGTGTCCGGGGGCTGGCCCCCACTCCTCTCAGCATGGAGGGGCTTCTCGTGAAGAGCGCCCCCCTGCCCCCACCCCCACGGATCCGTTCCCAGAGACCCCCGTGCCGCTCAGCTGCCCATCCTAGAGTGCCCCTCACTCGTTAAGGGGAAGGAGGGGGGCTGGAGATGGGGGTGGATTTTTTGGGGGGGGGGGCAGAGCAGTCCCTGTTCCTGCTTTCACTGGAGTAATTAAGGTCAGCACTGGTCCCAGTGGCATGACACGCACCAGGATGGGGGGGTAGCGGTAACTCTTCCCCTGCATTATCCCCCCCCCCCCCCCCCCCCCCACGGGAATACGTGGGACAAAATCAAACACAGCCATCCGGGGACAGGAACCTAGTGACCCTGAAGCCAGACAGAGGAAGGACAAACGCCGTTAACCCCCCCAGAGCTGCGGTTAGGCTCTGTGCTGCTGCTCTCTGCCTGGCCCCCCAAGGACGGGGCCGTAATGAACCAGCCGACCCATGACGGCGTGACCGTCTCCCCTTCACGTGTTTGAATGTATCGCACCTGTTGCCGCATCTGTTTATTTCAGGCAGATTTCGCTGTGTTGACTGCGTTACACGGTGGAGGCTCAGCATTTAGTGCGTGCGAGAAGATCTCAAGCAGGACGCGCTGGTTTATTCTTCCTCTGCAGATCAGTTTGTTAAATACTAAAGCCAGGATTGGGGACTAAGTGTAAACACTAGTTACTTTGATGAGAATGGATTACAAATTCAGATAAGACAGTACAAATCATTTGCAAAAACATGTTTTTTTTTTTTTTACTCTTCTGTATATCACATGCGAATGTGTCAGACTGTTATATTTTGATCAGCATCACAGACTCATTGCTGGGGTCCCCTATTTAACCTGTTAGCAGTCCATCGTTATGGAGGGATTAGCTGAAGTTAGCAAGAGCAGGTGGTTGTTGTGGGACAATGGGTCACAGAGACAGGGTCGGGCCTTTGGCACTTAAGTGGTACTACTTCTGTTCTCGCTGTGTGTTTTGGGACACAGACAAAACAAATGCTGGAAGATCTCAGGCAGGCATCAGATGCCATATAAATAGATATCAAATTAATGCAGAAATTCCCTTGAAACCATTTACACTGGGGTCTCCTTTAGTGTTTTATAATTTTTTTTAAACTATATAATGAAGGTCCACTTGGACCTCTCATTTTCTGTGTTAAATTGGTTATTTCGCAACAGGGCTCGTCACACGTGTGTGTGTGGGGGGTTTGAGAGTTGTTCAAAGCTCAATTAAATATTCATAGAAAAAAAACTGAAGAAGGCCCGGTTCAAATTCATTTAACGAGATAGATCTTAAAAATGAACCTCCAGTGCGCAGAGTGGGGGGGAAGCAATTAAATTCCGCAATAATAACGTGGGAAAACGAAGACGCTTATGAGGCAGAATTATTGTCCACCAACATCTGGATGCAGGCAGGGGGAGACAATGGCTCTCTTCGCGCTTCAGCTTAATCAGACCCACATAATTGACTCGCACTGGGAACCAGAAGTGCCCGGTGAGGATACTCACTAATTACCGAGCCATTTTCTCCCTTGGCCCCTGCGTCCCGGTCCTGTGCGCCGGTACTTCGCCCCCCTTTATTCCCCCGGACTCGATTCACGGGAGGAAGGAAGCCTCATTACATTAGTAAAAGGGGGTCTGTCTCAAGCACCCGGGCTACGAGAACAAGCTGCGCAAGACCGCCGGCGTTAACGAGAAGCGGATGTTTTTAGTGCTTACCGAAGACGCAGACTGCCCTTAAAACAAATGTGTTTTTTTTTCGTAAATAGATTTCATTACTCGCCCCATTTCACAATACTGCACGTTTTATTGTGCTAATATTGTTCATGGGATGTGCTAAAAATGCACGTAAGCCGGTTGATTAGTGTTATTTAACGAGAATTGCCTAACTAAGGTATCTCTTGCTCATGTTTAACTTAAATGTGGTCAATAATATGACGTATACAAGTTTTTTTGGGGGGGGGGGATATGTTTAATTGTCGGTATAATTGTTTTGGTATTGGTCCTCCATTATCTTAAGAACAAATACTGGACTGTAGTTTTGGTAATCGTAATGTAAGTTTCTCCTTATAAACTCCCTCCAGTTAACTGGCAAACAGACATTGTTTTCAGTGCCTAAAATGACTCTCTAAGTCATTCTCTTACTCCATGATTACCTGGTGGACTTTCTTACACTAATTAGTAATTACATATTTTAATGGAAAATACCTTGTTATGGCCACATAAACATTTTAACATATTTTATTGAAATGATGGTAAATAATAAATGACAACATTGAGCAAAAAAAATAATGAAAGTAAAAAACAATGAAAGAGATGTCAGTAGCCTGCACTAATCCGCAAATCGCGTGTGATAGGAGCTGTTCCCATTGCTGGAACGGGGAGCCCTGAAAGCACACGGCTACAGAAGCGAGCAGGTTGGATTTCTCGATAACGGGCGGCCGGGACGAAGGCTGGGGCGGCGGCGGCGGGCCGCACTCGCATGCAGCCCCGTCTCCAGGCTTGGAGTGGGAAAGTCGCGTTTATCACACAGAACCGCAAGGCGCCCCTGTTCCCACACGCTCCGGTTACATCATTACTGAACCTGGATGGCAGGCGACCAATGGGGCCCCGGGGCAGCGGTCAGCTGACCCAGGCTACGAGAGCGCGCCGGAAACCCAATCCCGCGGATGCTGTTTCACCTGGAGCCCTGCGATAGTTGCCTCCTCTGTGGCCGCGTTGCAATTTTCATATCTGGTTTCACCTTTGCTTTCAAACTAAGCCGTCGGAGCTCGAAAGGTCGATGATGTGTGAGAGGTGCCTGGAGTCGGCATTGTGCGCAGGTGCTGATTTTACACCGGGCTTCCTCAGCGCCTTCCCTGTCTGCGTTTAAACCCCCTATACATGTTATTGACCTCCATGCGATGCCTAACCTGCGGGACCGCCCATCATGCCGGAACGAGGGGCTTGAACTCGGGGATCGGCGTATCGTTAAAGCGCTGGACAGAAGAGGGCCCCCGGAAAGCTCCGGAAAAGGCAGTGTGTGCTGTAATTCACTAGACGGATCATACTGTAATCCTTTACAGTACAAGATCAGATTCAGATTTTCTGCATCGTGCTTTAACAAAGTTCTGACAAACTTACTTAAGCAGGCGTTGCCTTTATGTTTTTAAATACGTTTTAAGCAACAAAGAGGAAAAGAATTTTAAGTGGCCCAGAGATATATTATTTGTCTCCTTTATTGGTATAAGGACAGATTTTAAGGGAGGATAACACAATAGGCGATTAAGTATTATTTCCCTGTGTCTTTGAAGTGGGATAAGAAAATCTCCTTGACTTGTTGAATCATTCAGGGACTTTGCTTGTAAGACCTTTCTGTAGTTGCACTACTAATAAAGAAGGCTCAAGAACATACTTCTTTACTTTAGTTGCTTTCAGTCCAATATGTTTTAAAATAGAAGAATATAATATTTAATCGCGGTTCTGGTGATCCATTAAACCCGTTGTTAGCTGAATGTATTTAGCGTGTGTTTGGAACGTTGAAGTTCATGGCCAGCAGAGGGAACCAAAGAACAACATAAGCAGCAAGATTTATATATATATATATATATATATATATATATATATAAAAACCTACTGTAAGCAGTGAGAAACTCATCTGAAACCTGCCTTCAGATAAACTGATCTTTATCATAGTAATGTCTAATTCACAACAGCCTGCATGCTTTAATAGGGGGTATTAAGCAAAAGCTGTTTTTGGAAGATAATTGAATAAAAATGCACATAGTGGGGGGAAATAAAATGGGAAAAGTTAAAATATAAAAATGTTGTCCTCTGCCCTTATTCCAATAAACAAAATCATCTTGCCCAGAAAATGCATAACATCTAAATAATGGTAATTAGTAATGGATAGATGAGGTGTACCCTACACAGATATGGCTTAGTATAGTAAATCCAGCAGAGTGTCCAAAAGGGTCCCAAGCACTTTCAAGGTTAATCACGAAGAGCTTGCAAACCGTGTCATATTTGTTCCACAAACTTGGATACTCAAGCCTGAGAGTAATATTAGCGGCTCCTAATCCTCTGGTAATAACTCAGAGCTCAAGAGACTTGACACACGGCATAATCACAACAGCCGTTATCAAAGAGTAGCTAAGGATTACACAGCATGTTACCGCAGCAGATATTAGACAAAAAGTCCAGTGTGGAAGTGTTATTAGCTGCCAGACTGTCAATGACCCGACTCTCAAATCCTCTCCAGGCTCATAGCCCAGTCGACTAGGTGCGGAGGACGAGGGATCTTTCCAAGGCAAGCCGGTGCATCTGAAATAATTAAATCACAAGCGAGGCATAGTTGGACAATTTAATTTTTGGGCCTTACGTGTTTCTTTGCTCGCTAGCTTTGCCCTGGTGCTCGTGAGATGAGTGGAGAGGCGTGGGATGCTGGGTAATGAAAAATACATCTCGCAAACGGGGTAAAAATACCAGTGCCCTTCTCTCTGGTCACTCAGTGCATGAGTGACAGGCCTCACAGCAATTAGAAAGGAAACCCGATCACAGCCCTTTACCTTAACCCCTAGGGTATAAGTTCAGCTGACCTTGATTGTTCATTCTCATGACACTCTGACCCCAAGGGAAACTGTATAGGCCTATGTGTACACACTACTGCTGATCTTCTTAATAGGAAATTATTTGGACTGTGGTTCACCGCCGTTTCCATCCTTTTTTGAAAGAGTCGGACCGACATGCGCATGCAGTCCGTCGCACGTCATGCTTCTGCTGATATGACGTTTGTTGTCGATTCATATCGCGTTGCTTGGAAGTCATGCAGAATGTGGACGAGCCTCAGTCAGCAGGGCAGCTTGTAATTAAATGATTGCTTAAGTAACTATAGGAGAAGTACAGCATCTTTCTAACAATGGCATGGGGGAATCGTGTATCTAGAGAACGGGATAGTGTTGTCTCCGTTAGATATGGTTGCATGCCGCGAACTTTCACACTGTTCAAACGGATGGTAAGCCAATAAGGTTATTGCGGCCATTCATCCCTGGAGGTGTTGCACCCTGTTCCCATTACGGTCTCCTGGGGAAGGGTGGTGGGACCTCTCCTTTCCGTCTGGGAGGCCCAGCGAACTGCTGCCGTTGTCTCCATCCCCTCCCCAAGGGCCGGGGGAGACGACAGTGGCGTTCCCGTCCCATTGACCTGACGGAAGAATAGTGCCATATGAATGCACTGAGCTTCCGTTGTCATATTCCCCAATTGTTCCCTTGTAACCAATACGGAACATAAAAGCTTAGTGACAGAGAGGGAAGTCACCCCCACCATGAGGAAAAAACACAGCCTGGCACCTAATGCTCTGATAGGGCCTCAAACGTAAAACAAATCAGAACTTATTAGCTATTTACATTCATTTATATTCAGATAGTCCTGTCGGGCGATTTTTACATCAAGTGCAGAGGGATTCGGGAAGGCAGCTGGATTTTGTCGCCGAAGTTGATGTGGTCAGGAACTGGGCTCTGGGCTTCAGCGGGAAGGTTAATTGCATATTTGACCCCAACATTACATCCTCGGAGATAAACCTGCTCCCCGTTCGATGGTCGTGCCGCTGTCACTCACATTGCACGATTGGGGCAGCCGTGGTTTTATTTTTAATTTTTTTCGGAGGGGCTGTTCACGGAAAAGCCTGCTGGAAGATAACACGTAAAGTGCAAATATATAGCGTGCATTTAGATTTTTAATATAATTTGGAATAAGGACTGGAAATATAATTTAATTTTTACCTTCCAGACCTAGTTGGGGTGCAGGGGGGGGGAGTTGATAAGCTTGAACTGTGACTAGCCACGCTGGTGTTACCTAAATTTATGCACTACGTGGTTTTATTAGCTTTTTAAATTAGGCTTATAAAGGACAGCCCCTTAGAAGGGCTTAAACGTCATAGCTTAATTAAACGAGCAGGCTTTGTGCCTTACTACAAAGATGGTTACGAACCCTTGAATAATGCAATCATTTGACCTCCTTATCAACAAAATGATAGCATTACGATTAAACCAAGTAGTACAGGGTCCTTTTATTATGACCGTTATTGTTGATGTCAAAGCGTTAGTTTTATTACTAGAGAGCATGACTGCCGAGAATACTGGGTGGTGTGGCTGTTATTTTAATTCTCATTCAGTTATGATAAACATTTAAATTATTCAACGGCAGAAATTACTTGGAAGACTGTTTATCAAGTTGCACGTATAGGGCTTCATCTGTTTGGGGTGAATAGTTAGCAAAATAAGAAGAGAAAGCGGGAAATTGAAACTTGCGTTCACATTTATCGTAATGCCTTAGAAAACAATTTTCCCTAAGTAATATACTACCCAGTCACAAGACCAGTGCGATCACTTGACTGCTACAAGTAACAATTACTGCCGGGGAGCAGGACATCAGTAAAAAGAAAGAAAGAAAAAAAAAACGAATTCATCAAAACAGACATGATAAATATGAAGTGATTTTAAAAAAAGGTTAGGAACCAGACAACATCACATGACCCAAGTTTCAGTCTCCAAAGGCTCCTAGTGCTGTTAACATCAACATGTAAAGGCCATCTTTAGAAGATGGGGTAGAGGGATTATGTAAATTCTCCAAATAAGGACCTGCTTACCATATGGCAGGCATGTTGGTGCTTCCCTTTCTCGCCCTCCCTAAAATCTCCCCGAGGCCTCAAAGATGATAGAAAGTCCCTGTCTCATTTAGCTGATTTTAACGCTTGATATGGCGGTGGTGGGGGGGGGGCACAACACACTAACGCAAGGCTTTAACTGCTGTGTGTAATCCCGGGCGATCAGCAGGTTGTTGTCGACGGCGTTTTAGCTGCAAGGTTTATGGTCTACAGCCTTGTCGTTTGCTCGAGAAGCTCTTAACATTTGTTTGGTGTTGTTTCAAGCCTAGCTGCAGTTGGCATGTTGCTGGCAGGATTTGGGGTTTTGCGAAAGGGACGCTGTTTCCCATGGGAAGCTCGTGTCGTCGGGTGGGGACTCCAGAACTGATACGCGGTGAAACAGTCAAAATCTGTGTGAACCGTCTCGGCACGGCTGAACTGAGGGACGACATTACGAGACAGTGTGATTGAAGAACTATTCATGTTTTTTGTTAAAATGACTTGTGTGATTAGTTCAGTATTTTGTTATTCATTTTGCAGTTGCATTTTCCATAAAACTATGCTTCATGAACTTCTAGATTTCTTTGGCCATTTTACATTTACATCTATCTAAATGGAACCTACTGCTTTCGTTTCTGGTTCCTAGTATTTTAGTGGCATGTCAAAGGAGTTTGCAGTGGAATACAACACTTGCCCCGAGGGTAGTTTTGACTCTGTTTTTCTTGTCCCTCAGTGTCACCTGCATATTAGATTATGAATAATTTAGGTCGCCATGGAGCTAACACCTGGCTTTGGTAGAACTGCACACCTTAATTATTTAACCTGAGAGGTCTGAGGCAAGCTTTCACACAATGAGATGTTAAGAACACAACGGAAGTCTACCTGTTGCCCGCCGCATTTCACTATTTTTGTTAATACTTTGACCACATGAGTGACGGGTATATTTTGATCACATTTTCCCTGTTACCTGAATTTAAAATTGAAAAATAATTTTGAAATATTATGGTCACAACTCCTCTCATATTTCCAATCCAGGTTATAAGTTGTTGTGCTTAATATACTTTAAAAGTGCCGTGTTGTCTATCTTAAAAAAAATTAAGTGGCGAAATTTGTCTAGATGGTAACATTAACCATATAGTAATATATCTTTGTCGATTTTAGGCGATATGTTTGCTGTTTCTTACCTGGGGTAACTTAGAAAGTGGTATATGTAATTTTGCATGTGATTTATATTAGAGGATGGATGTTACGCATGCAGGGTATATGGCATTATTTTTCAAAGGATGTTCATTTCTGGAAGCGTGTTGATGTTCCGGCACTAAGCCGAAAGGGAGGACTGACAGGATAATGGAATACAAAGCCAATCCCACTCTTGAAAGACCATCCCTTAGATATCAGGTGCCTGAGTCGAGCCTTGGTGTCCACCAGATACCCCCTGGAGACCTTTCTGGGCTGAGGGCAGCCCCCGCCACTTCATTGGACTCACAGTCACCTGAACCAGGATCAAAGCTCAGCTCATCCTCCCCCCAACCTGCTGGAAGGAGATGCATACACGTTCACCAACATCCCTCGAGCCACACTTGCGGCCCCAGCTACTCAATTAGACGTCCCTTGGGACTTCAGGTGGGAGATTAGTCCCTTAGCACCAGTGCGAGAAGCATCCGATTTTATATCACAGATGTTCTTCCTGGTCGAAAATCTGTAGTTACAGAAACTGTTCTTGGAAAAGCAAGGAATAAAACTGGAATGACAAGCGTTTTGGGACTTAACAGGAAATTCAGGCTTGATATCTATTTTATGTGTCTGCACTTCCTATGATATTACTAGAGCATATGTTCTTTGTGAAATGTTACAACCAATTTATCCAGCCACCCATCAATCCATTAAATTCTGTGTTTTCTTTTCCTTTTTATTTATGATTTCAATAGAAACTTATGTTGCTCTTGTTGATAAATGTGTAGTTAAACTGACATTTAATAAGGAGTCACAGAAACCTTTGGAGTTATTTGTCTTAGATTACCATGTGGGGTATCTCATGGTTCAGTTCTGGGTCCTACTCAGGTGTATTAACAGATTAAAGCACTGGAAGTTTGAACTTGGGAAAAAGAGAAATTACAAGTTGCCTTTTAAAATTATATTTAGCTTTAGAAGTTGTGTGCTGATTTGACTTTAGCAACTTGCCATTACAAAATTTTACTGATGTCTAAAAACAATTATCTGAAAATACTGAAACCTGGGTGATTGATATATGTACATTATACACAGCACAGAAAAGGATATTTCTGAGGATGGAATTACTGACCCTGGCTTGCAGTCATTTCTGAACTCCAAACACATTTAACCAATGAGGAGTTCAGCATGCCTAATTTCAGGTGCTCTGACAAAGTCAGTTTGGCTGGGCCAGTCATAAAGGGGTTAAGGCAGAAGAGCTTAGACAAAGGTAATGGGGCTATCAGGTCTCAGGAACAACACAGGGTGTTATAGAAGACCCAGGGGAGAGGTAGCGTGTGACATCCACTGCAAAAAAAACTCTACCACTGGGAATATATTTTACAGGAATGCCCATTAATTTTCCCTGCAAAAAGAAAATCCAGCCTCGAAGCAGCGATGACTCATTTTACACGGTTTGATTTATCAGAAATCAAACCCTGAGCCACTGGATGAGGAAGGAAAAGTTACATCCGCCTTATGGGAAGTATTAAATTAGCGGCCTGACAGGTTGAAGACAGTGAGAGCTACATGGGGCGTCCCGGTGTATCTCACGGCCCGAAAATGTGTCAGTTGCCAGGGGGACTGGCAAACAATGCTAGGTGGGGGGTTCAAGGCTTGGGTTACCGGGTGGGGTCTGGCCGTGCACCTCAAGTGGCAGTGCTGTGAGAACTTAAATCATGGGCGGGAGTTGGGGGGGGTTGGAGGATCGGTAACAGCCACACCACCAACACCCCCCCCGCAAGCCCCAGACACCCCACATCCAAGGCGCCCTGCTGTCAAATCGGAACCCCACCCCACGTCGAGATCCCTACTGACCAGCCGCCCTCACTACCTTCACGTAACCACCCCCCAGCCCCCGCAGGTGTCTGAGTTTGGGTCCTATTACCATCAGACCTGTCCTTTCCTCATCACAGGTAGAGTATAGAGATTTGCCTAACCTAGAACAGTAAACGGTTGTTTAACTTCATGTTTATTCATGCAGTTGGTAAGGTTTTCTGTAATATTTTCAAATTTCTATTGATCTCTGCTTGAAGATGTTGTTTTTTTATGATCTCCAACAAAAGGAACGTGCATGCTTTATTTGCCATTTGCACAAGTACAGACTGGGGCTTGAACAAGCAACCTTCTGATCACACTCACTACCTCATCTCTCTAATTGGTTAGTGCCGAGTTCTTTAAATTGTGGTGAAATCATAATGTTAAATCATATTTTTCCTGGTGGCTGTCCTTAATCATTAACTTGTTTCATGCTTCGGACATGTCAACCCTGCCGGGCCACTGAACTGAAAGGCGCAAGCTGTCTACGTCACAGAGGTGCTGATGCGTCCAGAATCGCGAGAAAGCAGCAGCCCCATTTCAGGAGGACAGCGAGGAAGCAAACGTGATTTTGGCAGCTTCCTAAATGCCACACCGATCCTCTCCAGAGGGCTGCCTTGTATTTAATCAGTCATGGAGCCAAGATCAGTAGAGCGTTCTGATGAGATTTAAATGTCATCGCTCTTGGCACAGTGTGATCTTAAGTCTGTATGATGTACTGATAGATACGTTGATATGTATATATGTGGCAGTTGAATTCGGACTTGCAGCTCATGTTCCTTTAAGGGCCAGCATGGCTGGCTCAGTGCTTTATGCTGCTGCTTGACCCTGATGTGGGTTTGAATCCCACCTTTGCTTGCTGCATGGCATCTGCATGTTCTCTCTGTTTGTTGTGTGGCTTTTCTCCAGATGCTTAGCTTCCTTCCAAAGACATGCAATGAGACTAACTGACGGCTCGGGGGTGAATATGTGCCGTGTGATGGATTCGCGTCAACAGACCTGACCAGCAGTAGTGGCTGGAAGGTGGATGATTTATCTAAAACTGGTGGGCTTTATACCTCATGTATCCCGCCATATTCTTTCCTTGCCACATCAGATCCCCACGATGTGTTTTAGGCCCCCAAAAGAAACAGACACTTCAGATGATGAAATTCACTGTCGTTCGTTGAGCGATTATAGATGGAGATTGAGCCTTCCAAAACGCATCAGCTGATGTTTCTCCAGGAGTTCAGACAATGGCGGTGGAAACTAGAAGCTCCGCAACGCTAACATGCCGTCAAACGCAGCGATGGGAGCTGCTGGTGTTTGTTCCAAGTCGACACTTGCCATTTTAATTTGATGAGTGTGATGTTTCATTTCATTACCAGCACTGGTCTATGTTCTTTGAAGCTTTGGACCAGTACCAAGTGATACGGTAACAGGCTGCCAAAGGATTATGGGTACAAATGGACTTGGTCATCTGGCAAAAAAGGCACACACTAATTTGTCAATGTAGCACAATGGTGAACAAACTGGGTTTATTTACCATAAAGCAACCAGACTTGGACTGAAAAGGTCACATACAGACCAGAGAAATAAACTGTGTGTGTATATATATATATATATAGACACACACAGTTCTGGAAAAAAGTCAAGAGACCACTGCATTTAAAAAAATCTACATTTTTAAATCCTGGTTTAATCCTGGTTCTGCTGGCTCAAGGCTACACTGAGCAGCAGGTTGCTTCCAGGCTGAAGGTTTCTAAGACAGCAGTACACAAGAATAAGGTGAAGCAGGAGACACTGGGAATGACCAGAAACCAGCCAGGTAGAGGGCGGAAGCAACTTTCTAATGCCAGAGATGACTGTGAAGTTATCAGGCAGTGCATCATAAATCGGAGGATGACCTCAAGTGACCTTCAAAAAGAATGGGAAACATTAAGTGTGTGAAGTGCACTGCTAGAACAGTTCATAACAAGCTCATAGAAGCAGGACTTAAGTCCCACAAAGCAAGGAAGAAGCCCTTCATCAATGAGAAACAGAGAAGAGCCAGGCTGCAGTTTGCAGAAAATGTATATTTCACACAGATGTCTGTGTCTGTGTGTATGTGTATGTCTGTCCTTACAAGTACATTCAGAAATTATGTTAGACCTTTTAAAGACTAAAATTAAAGTAACTTGAGTTGTCAGTGAGTCTGTTTTCCTTGAGCTGTGTACAAAAGTAGGTTGTTTCTGTAAAACGATGATAGTGATGCAGCTTAGTGTTTTCAAAGCAGGGTTCAGTTACCCTGAATTAAGGTTAAGTATCCTTATAAGCTGATTATATTCTGGAATTGTTCTGTGGGATGTTGTTTTAGTATATAGTTATGTTAGCTTACATTCATATCTGAAACCTTTATGTAATCATTTTTTTTGGTTGTTCAAATGAATAAAAGATGGTGTCCCTCAGTGTGTCAGCTCATTTCATTTTGTTTGTGAACCATCAAATCTGGAACAGGAAAATACTCCTGGCTTTTGTGTACGTTAGTTTCTTTTGATAATATCTCTCATGTCTTTATATAGAAAAACCACATGAGTGAATGAAGATGCAAATAAATAAAAGGGCTATTTATCTCACAAGGTGAAAACAAGATATGGCAATGTCGCCGTCTCTATTTGGTTTCTTAGCTGGAATTTAGAATTACTGAGCTCTAGCGCTGACAATTATTCCAAGGATGTCTGGAAGAGCCAAAATGCAGTTTAGAGATGTTAGCAAAAACATGGAGTTTCAGCTTTCAGCGTTAGTTGTCCTGAAAGCAGTTCAATGCAGTGACAATGCTGTATGCTTCCTGGGCCTTCTGATCAGCATAACCCTGACAAGATAAGAGGTACATATTAATTAGCACACAGACGAAAAAAATGAGAAGGACGTCAGTGACAAATGCACAAACTGATTTACACTGTGAGTAACACCTTGCATTTGTGTGCATTTGTTCCTGCATGTAATATTCATTCCTGCTGTATGGGAGCAAATCTTCCCCTGGGAACAATAATTTTTTCCATCCATCCATCCATCCATCCATCCATCCATCCATCCATCTATCTATCATCTGTGATGAACGCTATAGCAATGTGCAATACTTTTCATCTTCAGTGGTAGTTTAAGACTATTAACATTAAAATAGATTCATTCTTGGAGCTAGCTGCTCCTATGATTCGTGGCCCCATCATCTAACGCTTATAGCTCAGAGCATGGTTGAGGGTGGGTGGGTGGGGTGTGAGGGTATGCAGTGATCCATGGCTCATCACTTTTTCACCGGTTCCTCATGTGATCACTGTGTTTTCTTAGTAGCCCTTAGTTTATTGATGCTCATTCTTCGCACTGTACACTGTGAGTTAAGTACGTTTAGTATGTCAGATGGAGTTTATTCCCCCCCCCCCCTCAGGTCTGCCCTGAGCTGGACTCCAGTGCTCAGCACATAATTTGCTCAGGCCACAGAGGGCCCACGGTGGTGTCCAGATCGATTAGGGAAGCGTTTCGAGCAGCAGGCAGAGCAGAGAGAGGTATTGTGGGTAATTAGAGATTCATTACAATCCCGTCGCTTGTATCGCGACTCTGGGTCGACCGCGGGTCAGCGCACACGACGGCCCCGGGGGGGGGGCGGGGCCAGTGAACCGGCGCCAGTGGAGTGGAGCAGCCAGGCTGGGTGGAGCGTGCTGACGTGTGGTGCCAGCGAGTCAGACCGTGGGGGGGCTTAGTGGCACTCAAGGCCCACGTCGCATTCCATACCTCATTGGTCACTGACCCACTTTTTACGCCTCCTTGTACCCACCCCCTCCTGCCCCCGCTTACAAAGGGAAGCATACATGTGGTCATGTGTTCATGTGTTCACAACATTCACTTTCATTTTCCGACATTTGGATGCAGTCCTAGTCACCCACGGCTTGATTGGTCTGAAAGTATTCATTTTATTAAACTCCATAAGTTTGTGATGTCACAAAACCTTAGATTGCTGCCACTTTTTCCAAAAAAAAAAAAACACTGAAATTTCTTGTTTTTCATAGACCGTAGAGACGACAGCTAATGTGCAATGGAATTATGGCAGCGTTATTGTGTTATAAGCTCCAGACTGCAATATCAATATTTTAAAAGCAATTTCCATGAATGAATGGCCAAATGAGTTGATAGCTGTCATTTGATCAATCTGTTGAACCATGAGGGTGAAACCAGAGACTGAGATCTCTATTGTACCAGAGTAATTAGGCTGTCCAGTCACTAATTACCTGTGAGTATTACAAGGGTGATTGATTGTCATTTATGCATTTTAATACGGAGAATTGATATTTTTGGCAGGGACTGCCTCCTGGGTATAGCAACTCTATTGCCGGGATATATTTTCCCCAGGTATGTGATTTCCTGACATCCTGCTACAGCTGTGCTCACTCGCTTTCTGTATATCTCATTTGCCACAGACTGTCACTGGAATCCTCTATCTTGTTTCATTATTGACAAGAATCTAGCGATAATATGGCCACAGATTGGCTTAATCAGTTTGTAAGTGTAATTTTTTTAAAATGACATTTCTTTACCTCTACTGAGTGATTTAGTATACGTTAGTGTTTGCGTCAATAATTCAACAGGTTTTAAATTGCGACCGAAGTGATTAACCCATCGCTGACTGGAGGGTTAAATTTGTCTGGGCTGAAGTAGGCCGTTTAGTGCGTGAAGAGAGGGTCGATGGTCAGGAGCCTGGAGTTTGCTGCCAAATTAGCTTTAACTGCCCATGAACTTGCTGGAAACAAGGTGTTTCGCTTAAGGGGCTGTCCCCAGCATCCCTGCCGGCTAGCCAGCTCGGCGCTCGCTAACGGAAATGCGATACCCCTGAAGCCATTTGTTATGTCAACAGCGGAGTACCGTCAGACTTGAATGGGATCCACCACCCCCCCCATCCCCCGATGAATGATTTCACCAGTGTGTAAAAATCGGGGCGATAATAGGAGAACAATCTTTGCAAGTTGAGATAAGGTAAACCCTCAAGTCTTGCCAAATCCAAACATTCTTGGTGTACAGGACCACGCCATTCCATTCTAGGTGAAACATCATATGTAGATGAATGTTCAGCTGTCGTTTTTATTTTGGTAGCTAGCTACACCCTTAACCATATTAATTCCAGTTCATTATCATGAAGTCAAAACAGGTCAATATGTTTGTCATGCGAGCTATGAACACCATTCATGGGACATGACATGTTCTGAAGTGTTTGGGATGACAGTTTAACAGTGTCGAAATGTTTCGTAAAGCGTAACAAGAAAATCAGGTAAGAGTGTTTGTTTTTGGCGTTAATTTCTGAAGTCCGTGTGGAGATTGGGGTATGTGTTCTAAAAGGGGTGTATGAGACAGGGGAACAGTGGGATATCTACCCCCCAATATTTAATTTGGCTTAATGTGCAAAAAATAGACCTTTGCATTTTTAATATTAAGTTGTTTTCCCCACTATCAAACTCTTGTGTCTAAAGTCCTTGAAGGACGTCCAAAGTCAACACAAAATCTTTTGTGATATTCACTAATCTGTACAGTTTATTTTTGTGCAGCATCCACCAGCTTTGGTGTGAAACGTGTAATAAAATATATATATGTTCACAGACTGTATATCAACAAACAGCGGGTCAGCGGGAGTTCAAAAGGAGCTGAGGAGAAACAAGCAGGTTCCCTCTCGCTTCATCTGGTCTCCAGCGGCGTTTGACAGAGCGGTTTGCCAAGTTGCCGGATTAAGTTGCATTTTTTTGCAGGGTAGGTATCCACCATGAGCTCATTTGAAACATCCGAGAGGCACAGAAACGGGCTGTTGCTGAAAGCCTGCCGTACCGCTTCAGAAAGGTGTGGCAGAAACCGAAATGCTGCTGAACCAAGCTGCTGAATCCCTTTTTGTGACTTTAAACACATTATCATACCAGCTAAATGCTCAACGCAGACTTAGGACTAGTTTGTGGAAAGTTGTATTAGTTTTTTTTCTGAGAATCTTAATAGGTGCTACTTGTAGATCGTCTTAGAGAGAGCCAGGAACGGGGTCCTTAATCAGAAAGAACGTGACAGTGAAACGTAGTCTGGATCGGGAAGTTTGTGAGAAATCCCTGTCTGTGCCTTCAACACACTGTCTATGTACCTGGACACACACAGAGACAGAAACACACACCATGTCGCTCGCTCACCTGCGGTGATGTCACAGAGATGGAAATCCACCTCACGCACTTCAACGTGGAGCGGCAGCCTTGTGGCAGGAAGACCTCGCCAATCTGTCCACTGGGCGCTGCCCTATCTGTGACTGGACACTGTTACTGACTTAGACTGAGCAGCCTAAATCCCCCCCCCCCCCCAGAATGAGATGGACTCATCCCGCCTTCTGCTTGGACAGACTTTTTTCCAGAGACGCATTCATTCATGTGAAATACTTGAGGGGTGTAATGACACCCGAGCTATTAATTAATTGCATGTGTAATTGCAGAATTAAGTTTTGGAACGTTGGTAATGATGTGTGGAATTACATGATTGGGCCACATTATTGGGGAAAAGACAGAGCATGGCATGCATATTCTTCCGACAAATAGCTGAACTAGAAGACTCCCAGCGTAATCTCTGCCATAATGTTCCCTGCGTCTTTAGCGTCTTTCTCCCCCCCGGTAATCTTGTGAATTCCCTGTCATGCCCATCAGTCACTCCAGATCCTCAGTTCCCCCAGCCCAGGACAGAGACAAATCCGCCTTAATTTAAAGTCCGCCACTTTAATTAACTTTCGGGAAGATAATGGGGCTCCGGTGGAAAGTTGTGGAAAGTTCTGATGCTGAGCAGTGAGCTCCCAATTTATCTCTGTCAGATTCTGCCGGAGTTCTGGGTCGGAACGTGAAATCGGAATTGTTTATTGTCGCTGTAATATTCCGGAACAGGCGCTAAGAATTTCTACAGAGGCTTGACATACTGCTGTTCTGGAAAATTAGTTTTTTTTTTTTGTTGCTTATAGGGAGACACGAGATTCTTTGATAAGCAGAGATGTGACAGGAAATGCAGGGAAAGTGCTTGAAGGGCATTGAGGATGGGGAAATCTGGCAAAAAAAAGTGACAATATCTTTCAGTTGAAAAGCTTTCAAATTGGCCTGAGCTGTACTAACTTTAGTTTTTGTAGTTTGGCACTGAGGATTGAGCTGCGTTGCTGACAAAGGTGAGACAGATGAGAATGTAATTATTGGTACACAGATCATTCTGGAAGTTGCTGGCACACAGGTGATTTTTGCGTGCATATACACTTCGATTATATTTAAAATAATCGCAGGATGAAGACTCCTTTTCTTGGGTTTTTCTGTATTTCTGGAAGGTAATTTATACGATGAAATTAGTTTTCATTCACTGCTCCTTCTTTGTTGCTGCAACATTCACGGGCTTTGCAGATAATGCCTGTTGAACCCTTTCCAAACAGCACTGCAGAAATTCAAACACACGAGAACGCGTAAATGAATTCTGCGCGTGTGCTGTCGGGGGGGGGAGGAGGAGGAGTAGTTTAATATTCACAAGCGTAAAAAAGCACAGGTTGGCTTATTTACGTCCCACTTCCACTTCTGATCCGCATTGTGTTAGATTTTTTTTATACCCGCAGAGAAATGACATACCTAAGATGGTCAGGCCTTCATGTCACATGTTCCCTATATGCCTGCCTCTGGCAAACTTTATCTTGGCAAACCTTTATCAGTGACAGTTTAGGTGAGGGTTGGCTGCGAAGGGTTAAACACAATGGTCCTGATAGGTACTGCTGTTTCTCATGCAGTTTTGTTTACCTGGGAGTAAGGGAGGGGGGGAAGACGGGGCTGGGTGGGGGGGGAGGCGACCTGCATGTTTGTTTCCCAGGAGCATTAGCCTCAACACTCACAAATGGGCAGTTGTTTCCCCGAGTACAGTCTGACCCCCCACTCCCGCCCCCAGTAAGCAGTGTCGGCATGGTCCCCACGTCACCCTACTGCTGCTTACATAGTTGGGGTTAGATTGGGGGTGGGGGGCTGTGTGAGGTTTGGGGGTGTTTTTTTTCTTTACTTGTCCTTGGCGATCTGGAGCTGGTTTTCCTGAATGATAAACCAATTGACCCGAGAGACGGTCTGTGATGTCATCCGCGGCCCACCTGGACAATCCGGGTCGATATAGTATGACCCATATGGCCGGAACTCGTGTTCTGCTTAAGCGGCGAAACAAAGCCGTTTGGCCCTTTCACCCCCGCGGAGAAGGAGTGAGATTATCTGGCTGGTGGGTGGGTGGTGTGTGTGTTTGGGGGGGGTGGGGGGAGAAAGTTAATCAGGGTCGCACCCTAATGCGCAGGCCGCATTTATTTACCGTTTACACCTGCGCAGGGTGGACTATTCGATCGTGTGAGGGTTGCGTTTCCGGCGTGGGGGTTGGGTGGTGGTGGTGAGGGGGGGGTCCAGGCCCTGTGCGGAAAGTGAGCCTATTGCTGACAGCTAAATGCACTAACTTCTCCCCTGGAAGCAGCCTTTGTGCTTACAGGGACTCCCGGTCAGACTGGAGCAGGCCAAGCTGTGCTGGACCAGCCCGGGGTGGCAGCTGGAAGACGGGGTGCGGGGGTGCAGGTTGCCACGTCCCACCGGAATCCGAGCTGTGAGGTAATTACAGTGACGGGACATCGATGACCCCAGACGGCATCACCTCACGCTAACGTTTACATTACTCATGGATACTTAGCTGGTGCTTTTATCTGATGCAACCTTAACCTCTACCCCCCCCCTCAGGTATACCCACCCCACCCCCCCCCACTGGTAACAGTAGGATATTTTACCAAAGTGGTTTAGGTTAAGCACCATGCTCACTGGTACTGAGGTGGAAAAACTCCTTGGGATGTGAACGTGCAACATTCCGGTCAGAAAGGTTAATGAAATGGCTGCTTCTTAATTGCTGTCAAGAGGCAGTGGAGCCATGGGGGGGGCGAATAAATTTGCAAATATAAAGCACTTCCTGTGCGATATAAAGCAATTGGGATGCCATGGATTTCAAGTTTTTCTTTATTTGGTTAGGGTGCATGTACTCTGCATTTGGCAACATATTTTTTATTTCTGTCCATTGTTCAAATTCAATAAAGCGTTTCGGTGAGTCATGAGCCTATCCCAGTCAACGTAGGGACAAGCAGGGGCACCACGGAAGGGACGCCAGTCTGTAGCAGGACACATATCACGTTTACTGAAATTTAGTCCTCATGATAACAGGTGCTGCTGGGGCATAGGGGTCTCCCAGGATATGGAGGCTGTCTGTTTGTTTACTTAAAAGCAGGTCTGCGGCTTAATGTTTTTTAAAAGTCACTTCCACCGAAGTGAGAGGCGTGCAGCGTTCACGTGGCAGGATGCAGCTCGGGGAGCTTCGGCAGGAAAAAACACCGCTGATGTTTAGTTTTGCGTCAGTGCGTCTGAGAATTATCGTTCAAAACCAGTGCTGATTTCTTACCCCTCCCTGACCGATTCCAACATCATTTAGACACCTTCAGGTCTTGTATCTGTAACTCCGTGTCGAGAGACTGTACAAACTGCCTGATAATGATCTCCGCAGTCTCGAGCTGCTCAAAAGAGCTGTTCGAAATTCAGAACCTGATCTTAAGAGAATCCTATCAATCCTGAGCTTCTGTCACTAGAGGGCAGTACCACCGCATAGCCTCGTAGTATAAGAACAGCACAAAGCTAAATAACTGATTTTTTATGGATTTTTTTTAGTAATCCATGTAAAAATAATCCTAATATCCTAATTATCCCTATTATCCTATAAAGACATACTATTTCCTTGGGTGTTACTGATGAAATAGGGTGATCGACTTTACATTGACAAAGTTTTAATTTACACTTAAAAGTAAACCAGTTATTATTATTTGTGATGTGGCTTTCTGTTTATTTTACTCCATAATGCTGATAAACAGGGGATACATTTAACACAAAAGCAAAATATGTACAACATATTTATTTAAAAACAAAGGACTTTGGTTGTGTTTCATTGTATAATACATACAGAACATCATTGTTAATAGTCTGTAATGTAGTATACTTTGTTTTGTTGGAATAACTGACTATAAACTTCACTTTTCAGAACACAATGCTAGTATTGTTGAATAAAACTTTATTATTATTATTATTATTATTATTATTCCTGAAAATAAATGCGTCCGCTTCTTACTTTAAAGCATCTTTGTTATGAAAATTTGAAGTTCATTGTTCCTCTCAGTGAAGTTTACTAAAGTTATGTGAAAAAAGCAATAATCATTAAGTAATTAAAATGACCATCTATTTTTAAGCAGTTAGCACACAGCTAGGTACCGCTGAAGAGGGTGTGGCGACTCGCGTTCCACCTATCAGGCGACGCACATCAAAGCAAAACTGAAAACTTTGCTGGAAACTTTGCTTTAATTCCGCAGCACAGCCTTGCTGCGTTTGGGTCCCCCTCCACCTCCTTCTCCTCCCTCTTCTTCCTCCTTCTTTCTTGCCTGACACCTTCTGCGGTGACATCACTCTAGTCACAGATGTTTTCTCTGTGCGAAGAGAGCGGGAGAAAACAAAGCAGTAAACCAGGCCAGCTTGTGGTCAGGCTATTACCCACAAGGCGCGGAAAGGGCCGAATAGTTCCCACTAGGCTCTGGTTGGCCTGGAAACGCCAACTTATTAATCTTGTGATGAAGGGCCAGCTGCAGCAGTGGCCTTAACCCTGCTTCCCCACCAGCCTACGTCTCCAGGGGTTTCTCTCTTTCTCTTTTTTTTTTGTCTCTGTTTGCTGGCGTCTTGTTTAAAATAATTTCAAAAAGTGATCTGAGGAGATAATCGCCAGCCAAAGCGCGATTTCAAACTTGGGTGAAAATGACTAAACTTTGCACAAAGGGGGCCGCGCATTGCGGCGTCGCTTAAGACCGGCCCCCACCCCCCAATGCACTTTTTTTTTTTTTTTATAACCGTGGTGATTAGGTTTACTAATTCAGAAAGAGTGCTTAATTTTCCAACTTTAATGATATTCACCCAGCATATCGCTGCGGTTGCCTGGAGACCGGATTTGAGCTAGGCCCCATTCGATTCCCACACATCGGGCCCTGAAAAGCAATTTTTTTCTCGCCGAGCTTTTGATTCAGGCCAGCTCTGGAAGCCTTTCCCCTGCTGTGTCAGTCTGGGTGGGCAGAACGCTGGCGGAATAGGCCAGGGGTGAGAGGAGGCCTGTGGGCTGCTGGTCACACATCAAGGCCTGAACACAAAGCTCCCAGAACCCCCCGCACTTAGCCCCCACCCTCAGCACCCACCCTCCCAGCCACTAGCAGAAAGGGGTGCATGGTCCCCTCTCTGTCGTTCAGAAAACAAACAGCATCCGCTCACGAATTTCTGTAAACTCTCCATAATTCCCAGCACTGATTCCATGGCGTAGAACAAGTGGATCTCAGCTCCAACAGGTTGCAGGACCAGAGGAGACGATAGTAACCGACCATTTCAAAACTCTGCCGCCTATTTGCAAAACAGTGCCGAATGTAGAGATCATTCTGGAGCGATTTATTACAATGTCTATACAGTAAAACACACATGTATGTATGTATGTATATTACATACGCCTGGTCAAAACATTAAAAAATATATATATTAGATAATTGTTATGTAATAGTTAAATAGTTCAGTGCATCTGTTCATTGCTATAGATTTAACATTTTGTTCAACGTTGAAGCTTAGTTATAATTTAAAAGAATTTTGATTGAAGTAATGTTTTACCCTGATGAGAAAAATGGAAGACAAATTCCAATATGGCCGTTCATTTTTTGATCTTGGGAGGTGTTGCAGTGTAGCGCAAGCAGTAAGACGATAACTCCTGCACCAAAACACAAGACGTGATTCTTTTCTTGCTACACAGTATCCATTATTAGGCTCCTCATTCATAAAAACCCCCTGCCTTTTGTCACAGAGTAGCGATTCCATCGAGTCCATCCCGCCTTTACGATCTGCACTAAGAATAATGAGTAAGAAGCAGAAATATCATCGCGTCCCTGGCTATCCCGGCATGGCAGGGAGCAACAGGTGTGAAGTTGTTCTTACAGCGATTACAAATACGCAGCCTTCCCACGCTGCACAATTACGTAAACGCACGTCTTCCTGGTCGAGGTCCTCATGAGGTCGTATGTTGGGCCTTTTAAGTGAGAAGTCGAGATGCGTGTTTAGAACCTACAGACCTTCCACCTGTGCCATCAGAAATCAGCAGAACACAACTTGGTGCAAGGGACACATAGTCTCGCTACTAAATTTTGCATTATGTTCACTACATATTCTGCCACTTCAGAAGCCATCTGCTCATCTGTCATTTTTAGTATGTTGATTCGTCATTTATGTATGAGCCATACTCCTGAAGGTTATACCATTTTCTGAAGCAATGAGTCTCTTAAACACAATTGAAGTTGTATAGTTGTAGGCTGTAGCTGAAGTGTAGAAACATTCCTATCCAGAATGTCTCACAATCGTTACAAATGAGATTTTTCCCGGTTTACGTGTCGTAAACTTCGTGACGGATAGTCGTGAAATTACAGTCAATACATCACAAAGTGGAAAACAATGGAAGCGAAGTATACATCGCCCGTGTGTGTTTGGGGTCAGATGCGTGGCTGGATTTACCAATATGGAACAGGCTTGAATCTCCTCCCCCCAGCATTGCTGAAGCCCAACTTCAGGATGCTTACGTGCTGATGTAATTCTCCGGCAAGCTTGCTGAGTAGGGCTTGGATCAGCCTCGTTGCCAAGCGCTGGCCACTCCAACTGCTTTCCGCCCCGCTGCTCTGAGCCCCTTATGCTCTCAAAAGCGCCATTTCAAATTAATTAAACCTTTTCGGATTTGCCACCAAAGCTCTCCTCACTGGGCCACTTTTTTCTGAGCCCCTCGGCCCTCCGATCCCGTCGCGAAATGACAGTAACGGGCATTTGTTGAACATCTGCAGGAAATAACATTTTTTTTCCCCACCCTTTTAGATGTGTCTCGGTGCTGATACTTATGAAATGTCTCTCAGTCAGGTGTCCTGAAAGGAGTTTTTCAGAAAACGATTCCGAATGACTAAGACAAGACTTATCACTGAGAAAGTACTGACTAGATACTTGAATTGACTGAAGAGGCCCAGCCCTTTCTCAGAGGAAATGGGTTTAAATCGCATTTAATTAATACTTAAAAAATGTACTTTAAGTGGAGGTGCTTGAAGAGATCTATTTTTATATCCAGATGAAACTTCAGAGAGATTCTCAAAGATTTCCGACATGCAAAATCTAAAAAAGTTAAGAAAGTGAATGTTGTTAATTCTAAATACTTGTTGAATACCCCAGTAAAACTCGGTGATCCCAGAGATCCTGCTGCAACCTTTCTGGGATTCCTCTGGAATTCCTCAGATTTAAGTTTTTGCCTGTTACCCTCTGCGGATGTGGATATTGTAACCACTGTGCTTGGAGAGTAGCCTGCATGCACTACAATCACTGTAAATAATAATGTCATTGTTTTAATTTACCGTGTGGAATTACCATGACACTATATCAGATCAGTTAAATCATAACTGTATTTGGTAGGCTCTGTGGTTCACGAAGTACTGCTTAAACACCGAAACAGACGTTCCGGGCAATGTCTGATTTTTTTTTCTCCCAATATATCAGCGATTATTTGGTCAAATTTGTTGTTCTTTGTTATTGGCAATTTAACCCTGGAAGGTATGAAAAAACAACCCTGCTGCTTCTGGACCTCTGCCTTGGGTACATGTGGAACCACGTTTAATTAAATGAGTTCTTTCATGAATTACTGCAGACATCCACTATCTGCTGCCAGACTGCCTGCCTGCTCCCTGCTTCCCTTCGCATGATCCAGGGCCCAGTGACCAGCCGAGCCTTTACTGGCTCTTGTCATCTGTAAAGTGTGACTGTGAGTCAGCACCTCCCCCCCCCCACCCCAAAAGCCTGAAAGTGAAAATGGTCACTGTCTCTGCTTTAGTGTGGACAGGGACAATATCCTCTCGGTCGCTCCAAGACAGATTTGCAGATCCCGAATTGTACTGCTTGTTGATCGTGAAAGATGAACGAGCGAGAGGATGATGACTCATTAATCGTGATGATGAATGTGCTTTTTGGAAGCCCAATGACCTGGACAGGAGACAGTCGCTGGGTGGCATCTGAATGTGTTTTTGCGCCGAAGTCCAGGGTTTCTGTAATGGATTCAGCGAAGACACTGCATAGCTATCTGTGAGGAAGCATCAGTGGTGACACAACGGCTGTGTGACACGTTTCCCTGAGGGTGATCCGGCTCACAGGATCCTCAATTGCTGAGGACCCGAGCGGCTGGACCAGGCCGAGGCGACGCCCATGTAACACCTGGCTGTGGCAGATAGACGGTCATTTCCAGAAAGTGGGACTGGACCGCGTGCCGCCAACCAGGATCCCAAGGCGTTTCCTCACGCATGCTCCGCAACCTGACCTGACCTGAGAAGACACTTCTAGCTACCTACAATACTAATTAGATGGTTGCGATTTCACGTTCATCTCCCTGAAAACAGCTGCTCAGGTAGATTATTACTTCTGCAAATTTGTTGACAGTTTCTCCTGGTTCCTGACAAGGGTGAGAACAATAATGCATATATTTTAACCATTAATCATCTGCCTGGATGGTAGCAAAATCAGATGATAGCAGCACATCAGATAGCCAACCAGAATCACAACTACTTACTATCTTTCATAATTTCCATGGAGCTGGTGCACCTGCATCTTCACAAAGCATCATGGTCGTTTTGATGTCATCCCCGAGAAGCGTTAATTTGCAGCATACATTGTTTGTGTTTTTTTGGGGGGAGGGGGCAACTTTCTTTTATTAAACTGCCATCGCAGACCTAAAGAAAAAAACAGATATATATTCAGCTGGGCGAAATATCAAACTTTTCTTTTAGCGTGTCCAGTGCCTTTTGAGTCTTTGCACGGTTACTCTGAAATAGTTTAATTGTTCGAGGTAATTAATTTTAATGTAAATTATAGCTTTGGGTCCCAGCTTTAATGTGAATAAGTGTTGTTATGACTACGTAGCATGCCGGTTGTCTTTAAGCACATTTGTTTTCCTCATTTTAATGACAAAGATATCATACGGTGGTGCTTTAACCATGACATTGACATGTGGTAGTTATTCAGTCAAGTTTGGAATGATGAAAATGGCACTATATGACACTCTATTATTTCATATGATATAAACGTAGGCTGCTAATGATTAATAATGCGTTTTTGTCAAGATTTACTCTGGCTTCCCAAAGTCAAGGGCAACAATAGAAACAAAGACATAACAAAGAGCCATTGTGTATTTACAAATTAAACGGCACTTCTTCGCCGTTATGGAGTGAGTCAGTCAGGGGGGGCTGAACGGTGTCTAAAAGACCAATTTAATTCAAATTAAATCCGATCTCCATCTGAAACAATCAAATAGGCATTTGATGTGTTTATCGTCAAATTTAGTTTGCAGCCACAAAGTTTCTCCCAGCCAGAGAGGAGCACTGAAAGGGAGGTGCGAGAGTTTAGTTTGGGTGTTTTTTTGGCGGAGTAAAAGGTCTGCTGCTTCTTTACCCAAAACTGCTGTGAAAAGTCACCTTTCTGACTAAGAAAATGAGCAGCTGATAACACACCACGGCAGCAGGTGGCGTTGCGGTTAAAGAACTGGATTAGTAACCGGTAAAGGATTACAGGCCGAAGTTACGTACGAGAGTCCATCTGCTCCGCCCCGAAGGATGACTCATAACCTAAGAAGCGTGAATGAAATATGTAAACAGGTCTGGCCAGACTGACGCTCAGGGCCCTATGGTGAAGTCGGGGTTAAAATTCTCTGTCAAACAAATAAATCTCAGCTGGAGACTGTAAGTTTAGTAAAATGTCAATATGTCTTTAAAGTTTAACGCTGTTTTTGTTCTCAAATTTAATGTTATGGGTAAGTGATATTTTGAAACAAGACAAGTTGACATTTTGCTGGAAGTCTACATAACTTTCTATGCTGTGGATGTCGTAATCATATATTTTTGAAAAACCCCTGATAATGCTTTGTAATACTTCAATAGAAACCGTGGTTTGGTTTGTTTTAGAATTAGAATCAGAATGTTTATTCGCCAAGTACCAGCTGTACGAAGAATTTTTCTTGGTGCAGGTGTCAACATAATATTAATCCAATTTAAAAATACAGAAAAAGATAAAAGGCAGACCATATAAAAACAAAAAAAATAGACTATTCACAAACAAACTGCAAATAAAAGGATTTGCAATGTAACACGTTAAGAAGTGAAAGTAAGTAATATGAACTAACTACAATGGTGGAAATAGCTACATTTCTACTTTATTAATTAACCTTACTGGACAAATCAACATGGCTCTCTAGGAGAGAGCAGCAATGTTGCTACATTCTATAATGTCTGCAAGCATTGTAAGTTAAAACCAAACAGGAAAGCACAGATAACCCCAGTGATGTTAACAAAGGACAGAATGATAGCAGTGCTTTGGAATTACTGTTGGTCCAATGGTGATGTCATTAAACAAGTCATGTCATATTTGTCTTCAACGGTGCAGGTACAATAAAAACAAATATAATACTACACCAAATTTCCATGCCTGTGTCTGTCAGTCCAGATGACAAATATTTGTCTATCTTAGTTTATTTTTTTACCGCCTTGAAAAGAATCTGAACCCTGTCCAGTCATTTATCAATTTTCTCTAATACGACCATTAATCCATAACAGAAAAGCTGAAGAATGGACAGAAGATTCAACAATGTAACATGCCAGTGTTCACTGCCTAGTCTGTGCAGATATGATCTTCTGGACATTGCCCTGAAGTCTCATGGTGGGGGTGTCCAGGCAACTAGGTATGAGTCTATTAGGTTACATCATGTTTAAGAGTTACTGTAACTCCTGTAAATCAAGATCTGCTTGATCTTGTTGAAACACATCCGAATAGAGAAGGTGTGTAGATTCCAATATATATTCGCCTTGGGCCCATCACCTTTTGCCTTTGATGAGTCTAAATGTAATTCCTCTCAACCCAAGACTCATTTTACGGAATGGAATCATACCAGAAGGCTGGCTGATTCCAACGGGGTTGTGAAGAGTGCTGTCCGTCATATCAGACTCATCAGAGTCATTCCTCAGTGGCAAGAAGAAACCGGTGTCACAGCTTAGCAAAGGACCAGGAGTGATTTGCTTAATCCGAGGGTGTAGATGTTTCTCTGGAATACTCACCTCACAAATATTCACCAGGAGCACTTTCAGAAGCCCTGTAGCACATGTTCTGAACTTATTGTCATCTCATGTCAGGTCACGTGTATATGTATGTATATAATAGTTCTCAGCTCCTTGTTTCGGTGCCACGTTATACTATTGACTTTATCTTCATGTTCTTAGATTTACAGTCAAAGATAAATTCTGTAGAGAAAAGAGAGAAATCATTACAAGGGTGTTTGTTGAGGTATGTGTGGTTCAATGGGTTAGTAAACTGAGCCTTTGATCGGAGGGTTGCTGGTTTGAATCCCTAGATCAGCAGAGTGGTTTGCTGGATGGGTCCTTGAGTGTGGCCTTTAATCCTTCCCAGTTGCTCCTGGGGTTACCTAAGCCTGCTTCCTCAAAAAAAAATCATTTCTATCATTCTGGATAAAAGTGTCTACGAAATGTAAATGCATCCTTCACACCTCTTGTTGTACAAGCTTAAACTGAAAAACTTCATAGAGATGGGAACGCCAGACCTGGATTTACTTTCATCCCAAAGTCTCCTTTGTAGTTTCCTGGTATGCTGTGGGTGATGCCAACAATTACTTATGACCTGGAGTTATTATTTGGTAAATTGGCAGGTTTGCCATGACAACATAAATTTGACACTAGAGAAAAATCTGGTTGCCTTGTCCTCTCCCACGATTTCTGCATTTTCAAAAGATTCTACATGGATTCCTTTCAGTATGTCTGAAACTGGTCCCGGAACAGCAGAAGTCAAACATTCCACCTGGGATATGCCCATATCTGGTAAGTATCACTGCTTGCATAAATTGGCCGCTGTTGCTCCAGTCCAGTTAAATTTCGCCAGTGTCCATCGTGTGACGGCTCTGTGCCAGAACATAAAGCCGCTTCTGCCAGCCTGAACCATCTTTTCGAGCAAACCAGCGTTTCACTGGAGCTGCCGAACTGAAAAGGACGGAGGTGCTGTTTTTTCTCTCTCCATCGTTCTTTCTCATCCGTGTTTTGACACAGATTGCCACAGTTACAATCCCACATCATCTTCCCTGACAGTAATTTTACATTTGAATCTCCAAATAATTGTGACTGTGTCTGCCTAGTTCCCTTTTGGCTGTCTAGCTGTGTTTTGGTCCTTTTCTTCCTCCCTGCGCTACTTTTTATTTTTGTCCCCCCTCCCAACCCCACCCCGTATATTGACAGGAACGTAACAGACAAGCAAAGCTTGATATTCAATTTCGAAGCCAAAAAATCCATTTGCGTTTGCTGCACCCCGTCCTTGCATTATGTCGCCGCATAGGAACGGGTCTCCATTGAGCTCACGTTTGTATTTTGCTCCGCCATCCTCCCAGAAACCCCCTACCCAAAAGGGAGGTATCGGCAGGAGAGTCGTCCGCAAGTTAAAACTCTTATTACGACAACTCTCCCGCGATGATTCCAGATCGCTCGGAGCCACTTTGTTAATTACGATGAAATTAAATTTGACATGACAGGTATTTTAAACCTTTAAATTACCTTTCGCGACCAGTTTGGAAAGATTATACTGTGTTTCTTGTTTTTTTTTTTTTTCCTTTCCTCCAGACATCTTCTGTAACGTGATGAAAGACTGCAGCTGAAGAGCAGCTCCCCCCCTGAAAGTATGTCGATTCATAAATGAAAATGCACACGTAAACAAAATTACCGTAAAAGAAAACGTGGAGATGATGTAAGAAAAAAAAGCATGAGTTTGGGTGGCACAGTGGCTCATTTGGTAGGGCACCTTCTGGGGGTTCAAATCCTGCCGTGTGTGTGTGTGTGTGTGAGAGAGAGAGAGAGAGAGAAGTTTGCACATTCTCCTGTTTGCTGGGTTTCCTCCAGGTACTCCGGTTTCCTTCTGTAATCTAAAGACATGTGTTTAGGTGAACTGGCTCCTCTTATGAATAATTAAGTATGTATATATAATTGTGCATGTGTCCTGTGATGGACTGGCATCCTGTCCAGGTTGTGCCCCAGCTTGTACCCTATGCTGCCTGGGATAGACTCCAGCCCCCCTACACATCTCTAGCCAAGATAAGTGGTTGGAGGATGGATTTATAGACGTGTATCTTTTTGTGTTTAAAGTACTCAGTACTGACTGTAGAAAGCCTGTAATAAAATGCAGTCTACCTATGCTTTCTGTCATGCAATACTGTTATACATTTGCTTACTACAAAGACTTCTTTATTCTTGATGTTTAATAAAGTAATTATTAATATCATGAATTTTTATTTAATAGCAACAATAATTGGCCGTTTTAAAGTTCAAACCCTGTTTCCATAGATGGAACATTGAGATGGTGGCAAATAATGACGCCAAAGGTGTAGAAAGTTCTGGAGTTGGATTCTGATCTTTCTGCCGCCGCATGGCGTTACAGGCTGCGTGTGAGAGTCTGGCTTCTAATTGCATGCAACACATCACCGGCAGAGTTTAAGCAGCGTAGTTTACCAGGATGCTGCCAAGTCAATGTTTGGGGGTTTACGTCATTCAAGGTGGTTCAGTTTTCTCTGTGTTGATACCGGACCGTTGCCTTGGGCCAGTAACTACACATGTCATTTGTCTTTTTTTTTTTTTCTCCCTGGGAAATACCGCCAAGGTTTGTTTTCCCATCGCTGTCTTTTGTACGTCAGGCCTTGACAGTCGGAGGTGATCGACGCGGGTTGCGGACGGGAAGCCATCAGGACCGGGGACGGTCTTCAACCAGGCTGTGATTTGTGACACGCTGTGCTGTCATGCGCTTGACAATAGTCTTATATAAGCATTTTTTTTTTTTTTTGCGCCGTGCTGTTTACGAAATTGCCTTTTTTTCACCCAAAATGGCAGTTTTCGGTAAATATTGTAAGAGCAAAAAAAAAAAAAAAAGAAAAGAAAAATTTGCGTGCTAAGTATACAGTTCCAGCCATTTACCCAGTCATTTATCTTTGTTAGGAAACTGGGAGACCAAGAGTCATCAGTCCAAAATGAAAAATGTCCCATGTTTGCACACTACATCCTTTAATGCTTTGTACCTGTATAGTTAGCTGTGTGGTATTATTTGAGAATTAAATACCCATTGGCTTTTGCTTGAAGCAAACACATATTCATCAGGCCACTTTTTATTTAGCTGATGCTTCTAAATATAGCTAGTGTTTGTGCATATTTTTGTATTAATATTTCATTGCTGTTTTTATTTGGCGGTATTAGGATACTGTGCCATGAGATTAGATAGTACTACAGTAACAAAACATCTTAATCATGTTTTGCCTATGGCTGCCATTGTTTTTTTTTTTTTTCTTTCCTAAGTCATCGACTTACAGTCAGCACCCTTCTGCAGGTTGCTGGTCGTCATGGAGAAACAAAGAAAGCCAGCCTGTGTCATCCTCGGGTGGAATTGTGGGTAGTAGCCAGTCCCTCCAGGACTGAGGGTTCGATTTCTGCCACAGGCTGGGCGTGTGAAGCTGGCACGTCCTCCCTGAGGTTGTGCAGTTGCTCACTGGGTACTCTGCTTTGGTATATTATGAGGGCGAGTGTGTGCCCAGAATTCCTGCCTGGTGTCCCAGTGCTTTCTGGGATATGGTGGGCCTGCACAGAATAGATCGTTTTACAGATATTTCAGTGGTTGTTTCTTCCCCGTTTGCTGTTGTTCATTAAGTGTTCCTTTGCTAAGTTTAATATAAATAAGAATAGTCATTCCCTTCCAAGCTGTAAAAACCATCTCTCCCGCAAGCAGTTTGTCCAGCTTTATTTGCCATTTTTAAGGTGAGCCGTGAAACTTTCATGCCTCTGAAATGTGTTAGGAATAATATAGTTCTACCCCTCCCTGTGCAAATGCACCCATTATAAAGGCTCCCCCAGATGCTGACCAAGTAATATCCATTCTTTGCAAAGCCCATCTCTCATCTTTTTGGATTACATAGACATTGCAGGAAAAATATCAGCTTTCATGTGTATAGCTTTTTAAAAGATCTCCTTCTAGCATTTCCCCCCTGCATTTCCCTGTTAGGAGAACTGAGCTCCCCCCCCCCCCTAAAAAAAGAAATAAAATCCAGGAGAGTCTTAAGTGGAGCAGAATGGAGCCTCAGCTGCCTCCTTTTAACATGCTGAGGTATTGTTTCGGGCAGGTGTGAGAGGGGGCGGAGCCCGTCAACTACCTGATTGGCAGTTGGTTCTACTGCCTGTTTTTATATGGAAATTCGGCCCCTCGTTCTCCACTGAGTGTATAACAGGGGCCTGGCGATTCCCAGCGATTTTAATACACCCGCCATTATCTGCCTCCAGTGTTGGCCAGCTTCTCTAATCCCGTTTCTTTTCCTCTCCCGATTCACTCAGGAAATCGTGCTTCATCGCAGGAGAATATAATCGCTTGTAGATGCGGTATAACTTTGGGCCGAGAGTTAGTGTACTAGGATGACTTGTCATCTGAACAGGCCATCGTCCTCCTAAACGAGGTCCCATGAGATGTGCACCGGCTCCGATGGGTCCCATCCATGCTTAGTCACACACTGTCCTTTATACTCCCATTGACTCCAAGCTCATTTGCACATGTCAAGCCTCACATCTCGTTGTGTCAGTCTTTCATTCATTCACTTATTCTCTGCTGCTTATCCAGGGGCCGGGTCTTGCTGTCTTACCATTAATCACATGCCTGCACTTATTAATTTATTTTTCTGATAGCCTGGGGTGACGCGGTGGTGCTCTGGTTAGCATAGTTGCCTTATGCCTCTGCAGGCCTCGCTCAGTGTGTGGCGTTTGCATGTTCTCCCCGTGTTGCATGTCCTCCCCGTGTTATATGTTCTCCCCATGTTGTATGTCCTCCCTGTGTTGCATGTCCTCCCCGTGTTATATGTTCTCCCCCTGTTGCATGTCCTCCCCGTGTTATATGTTCTCCCTGTGTTATATGTTTTCCTCGTGTTATATGTTCTCCCCCTGTTGCATGTCC
>JAODLC010000047.1:11086416-11097316 GCA_026781145.1 Hippopotamyrus pictus
TCCCCATGTTATATGTTCTCCCCCTGTTGCATGTCCTCCCCACGTTATATGTTCTCCCCATGTTGCATGTCCTCCCCGTGTTATATGTTCTCCCCATGTTGCATGTACTCCCCATGTTGCATGTTCTCCCCATGTAGCATGTTCTCCCCATGTTATATGTCCTCCCCATTTTGCATGTTCTCCCCGTGTTATATGTTCTCCCCATGTTGCATGTTCTCCTCGTGTTATATGTTCTCCCCCGTTGCATGTCCTCCCCGTGTTATATGTTCTTCCCGTGTTGTATGTCCTCCCTGTGTTGCATGTCCTCCCCGTGTTATATGTTCTCCCTGTGTTATATGTTTTCCCCGTGTTATATGTTCTCCCCCTGTTGCATGTCCTCCCCATGTTATATGTTCTCCCCCTGTTGCATGTCCTCCCCACGTTATATGTTCTCCCCATGTTGCATGTCCTCCCCATGTTGCATGTTCTCCCAGTGTTGTATGTTCTCCCCATGTTGTATGTCCTCCCCATGTTGCATGTTCTCCCCGTGTTATATGTTCTCCCCATGTTGCATGTTCTCCTCGTGTTATATGTTCTCCCCGTGTTGTATGTTCTCCCCCGTTGCATGTCCTCCCCGTGTTATATGTTCTCCCCGTGTTATATGTTCTTCCCATGTTGTATGTCCTCCCCGTGTTGTATGTTCTCCCCGTGTTGCCGTGGGGTTTCCTCTGCATTTCCCCCTCACAGTCCATGAAGATGCTGAGGTGAATTGCACTTGGCAAATGTTCCATCAGTGTGAATGATATCTGTGTGCGTGTGTGTGTGTGTGCGTGTATTAGGTTTATATTACATTGTAGGAACCAAATGTTCCCCACAATGGAATAAAAACCAGTTTTTTGACGTTGTGGAGACCATTTTCCAAGTCCCCACAAAGGTATCATGTTTGTGTGTGTGTGTGTGTCATGGGTTGGCACCCCATCCTTGGTTATTTACTGCTTTGCACCCATAGCTTATGGGATAGACTCCAGAGCCCTGCGACCCTGCATAGTTATTATTCTTATTAATAATACATTTTTAATACATTTATTAATAATACTCTTTTCCTACATCTCCTTTTATCTTTATTCTATTTATTGTTTTGTGTATTTTTGTCTTGTATTTCTATTACATTTAAACTGTATACAAATTCTGATACTGTGATTTTCTTGCAGTATTTTCCCCACCTGTTTAGTTGCTGGGGTTTCAGAGAGATATGCTTTCTGCTTTTCAGAATTAAATCGCTGAAGATACTTCCAGAGGGCCTGATGTGTTCGTTTGAGCAGTCAGATTTTCACAGTAAGATTTTCACAGTCAGATTTTCACAGTCACGGGTTGTTTTCTTTCCCCACACTGCACATCACTGGATGCATCTCGCCCGTCTTCTCCTTTATCCGGTATCAGCGACATATTTTACTGGAGTCGCTGACTGAAGAGTAAAGATGCAGAGATTGCACGGGAATTATTGCAAAAGAGCATATTATTGACTTTGACTTATGTATCCAACATCCTTCACAGACAGCAGACACCTGACCTGTACTGTGGGAATACAGAAAGGATTACATCGTAGGCCTCCCGAACGATTTATTTGTTCATTTGCATGTTTGCGTAAAGCGTGTTAATCTACTGAATTCCTGTTGCCACGACAATGTAATATGACTACCTGGTCTGTGCTTGTTGTTTGTATGTGAATTATTGACGCTGTGCGCTCCACACTGAAAACTAACCTCCGTCTGCACCTCCAGCGACTGGATACTGCAGGGACAAATGGTGTCACAGGGATACATTTTGTGGAAGTCGGGATCAACCCTTATTCAAAAATCAGCGCTTGGAATGGGAAATAAATTCAGAAAGCATATGAATCACCTTTGGATGGGCAATCAGACTGCTCACCTCACAATATACAGGAAAAAAACAAAATAAAGATGGAAAGTGCTCACAGAAAGTCTTGGGACGCTTATTAATTTGGTAAAAATACTGCAAATTTATTGGTTTTATAAGAAAAATCATTGTTTTATTCATTTGTTTACAAAAATATCATGTATATCACATTCGAAATAACCAGTAAGTAAAACATGTATTTCAAGCAGCAAATTGAAACCCAAATTATAGTTCTAAAACAACTGTTCTGAGTTAAAAAGTTCATTGACAAGCAGTCTCTCTGGGTGCTTTTTAATTAGTAACACCTCTGCAAAAACAGGAAACACCAAACATTTGTATTTAGTATCCCTTTGGGAAATAATGACTACAACTGCAATTCATAACAGAATGACAAAAATGGAACTGAAAGAATAGGCCAAAAAAATTATGACACAGTAAAAAGAAAATGTCTGCGCAGAAGATATGTACAGATATGTTAAACGTTGCTTGTCGATGGACTTTTGTTATGAAACCATTAAATTTGCAATATCTTTACAGAATTAAGCAAGCGTCCCAAGACTTTCTGTGAGCAGTGTATAATGCGGCTTAGTGAAAATAAGGCTTTGTTGGGAATGATCTGTTTACGTTGCGAGAGTGTGAGAGTAAACAGACTGGAGATGCTGTTATCTTTGCCATGATGGTAAGCAGTGGTATCTCCATCTTCTGATAGATGGATAAGCCAATGGATTGTTCCAGGATTAAATTATTAACCTTTGCCCGAAGCCAGGGAATAAATGAAAATTTCTTTATATGTTATTTTTTTCATAGACTGAATGACGTTACATTTAGATATATGTTGCTTAGCCAGTGTTTCTCTCCAAAGGGCTATACAGTTGTACTCATGACTACAACCTGGACCAGTTCAGAGAAAGTACTTTCTTTGAGAGGGCAACATACCCCTCTGGGGCATAGGGAGGGCCTTGCCCTTTACCAAAAATGCTATACCTACTACTCCAGGTGTAAATTTGTGCCTCGTAGTGAGATTTGCAAGTACGGTGTGTTAAAACTGCAGCATTCAAATTTGGCGATTGATCCAGGACTGTTTAATGCATTGCTGTACCCGCCCAAATGGACGATATCCAAAAAGGATAGAGTGTAATGCAAGGACGGGATGAATGTGCAAAACAGAAGCACATCTAACTAGTCAATGAGAACTGATGACGGCCTATTTAATAAGGATTTCTGCAATGTGTGGGGTGATTGTGTGACTTAATGGTAGGAAGTTTGGTGTGACTAGATTCTAGGAAAATACTATTAAGCCTTATGGAAAACGTGAGAGTTTCCAAATTGCCCATAGGTGTAAATGGTGTGTGAGTGTGTGTGTGTGAATGGTGTGTGAGTGTGCCCTGCGATGGGCTGGCGCCCCATCCTGAGTTGCTCCCTGCCTTGCACCTGTAGCCTCTGGGATAGCCTCTGGACTCCCCGTGATCCTGAATAGGACAAGTGGTTTCAGAAAATGCATGGATGGATGGATGGAAAAAGTGAGTACTTTAAAGACAACTGAATACAATGTCACGTACTCATAGAAAACTGCTAGTTCATTCGTTTGTGGTGTAAAACACACGGAACATGTAGATGGAGGTACACAGCACTTATACGATCTTGCCTGACTGACAGCTGAAATGATAAAGTCGTGTCCGTGAACTGAAAGCGAAGGAGATTACGGTGGAGAGACAGATGAATAAACAAGGCCACTGTGCTTTTGTGGATGGCGAGCTAAGTCGGCTTACCCTCCACGCTTAGGAAGAGTGTGAATGCAAGGCGCACCTATATATGACAAAAAGATTATTGTCGGACGAGTATTTGTGTGGCAACCTATTCGACAAGGTCATTCTCCTCAGGGCTGGCGGGCAACTAAAGGCTTCTGTTTAAAAAGCGTCTGCATCTCTTCGAGGCTGTCAATAGAAAATCCTTGGGGGGGGGGGATAGTGTCTCTAATGATATAAGCTATTTTTCAACACGTGTAGTCCTTTTTCTTGTTTGGCCTTCGGTTCTGTCTTTTGTAAAATTTTTTTCTCATTGTTTTCTGCATTTTGTAGGCCACTGTGTCTTAGTTTATTATAAGTTCTGTCTTAACTGGCAGTATCTCGTCACTTCGGTAAGAAGGTCTTTAGCCAGCAGAAGGAACAAAGGTTGATATACCCAAGAATAATGCATTTAACAATTAGAAGGTGCCGGAATAAAATAGCCAGTCAATTGCTAGTTGTCCCCCTGTCTTTGGTAAATGAAAATATGGTTTAGGGTCATTTGTTGTGACTTGAAGAGAATAAGGTTGCATGTGATCTGAGTATGACTATTAGCCTTTTGAGAATGGCAGGTACAAAGAAAACATCTGCAATGTCCACATCTTTGTCACTTGGAGTGATTGAAGTAGTTGCTGGCGGAGCAGAATTGGCAGTATAATTTAACACCGAGAGTGTTAATATGAAGAATGCGTCTTTTGTGTTAACACTGGTGGTGTTAAAATTAGCAGGGCTGATTTTGCGGCGAGGCTACGGGGGCTACAGCCGCGCGGATTCCGAAACATCGAGCGGGCTGTGCTGCTGCTGAATCGCTGACCTCGGCGATTCACCACCGATGGTGATTACGCAGGCAGCCGGCCTTCGCAGGCGGGCCCTCGGTCAGCGGGGCTCCTTACCCGCTTTACACATCAAACGCCGGCAGGACCGTCGTGCCACTTCCTGTCCCCGACCGTCACTCTGAAAGACGATTCGTCTGAAGTCGAGCCGCAGAGTTACAGCCTCAGCCTCAAAACCTCAGATCAGTGGGTAGCCCTGGAGGCATGATTACCATTTAGCACGCCCTCACCCCTCCACCCCCAAAAAAAAACTCAGCCATGGCTTCCTGTGGGGGTCAACTTACCCTTTTTAGCTTCAGGCCTGTGTCCCCATGTGCGTATCTCTTTGTAGGATCTTGTTTGCCAAAACAGCCTCTGAATAAGGACAATTATGATTGGGAAGCTTTTTACAGCTTTTTCTCAGTGAGCTACTCTGACCCCCCCTCAGCCCGGCCCCGACTCCGAAATGTGATCCTAAAAGCACTCGGGACCAGCGGCTTGCTCCCTGTGTTTTGTTGTTTGTCTCCTTCTCATTAAGCCTTAGCACACGCTCAATAGAGGCCCCGGGCCCCGGGCCCTTTGTCATCCGAATGTTTGCTCTCCTCCTCTCTTTGGCTTTCAAAAAAAAAAAAAAAGACAGACCTACAGTAGACTGGGCGTCAGGACGGCCCGCTATTCGTTTGACCATAAAACAACAGTTAACCGCCACATATCAGCCGTTTTCTAACAAATCCCACGTGTTTTCGTTTCTTAGAGATCTTTTGTCTAGAACCGCTTTGAGTCGTACCCATTTATACATCCTTCCATGTTCCGTAACCACTTATCCGGGACGGATTCACCGTGAGCCTTGAGCGTCTCCCAGGAAGCACAGGGCATCAGGCAGGGGACAGCCATCAAAGGGTGCGCACTCACGCACACAATCGCACACAATAAGGGCAATTTAGCGAACAGCCGTTCACGTAACTGCATTTATCTTGGATTCTGGGGGGAAATCGGAGTACCTAAGGCGAGCTGTACACACACAGGAGGATATACAAATGTCAAACAGACACACTCAGCCCGTGGCATAAAATGATAGCGATCTGTTAAAATCTTTTGTACTGTCATCTTTTGGGAATCTCGCTATAGAAATGCCTGTGACTGGTAAGCTTGTGGAGAGGTGCCAAGTTCCCATGTGATGCCCTTGCAGGCCGAGGAGGTGCGTGTCAGAAGGCAACGTGGGCAGCGCGGGATCAGGTAGGTGCAGGAGCAACGCCTCGCACACGCTGATCTCTGGGAAAACAAGTCTGACATTTACGGCAGAGGTGCATTCTGGGTATCAGGAATGTGTCAGGAATGAAATGTGTTTGTTTGCACAACCTTCGGGGAATGAATCATCATTTTTTTTTGCTTTTTCTTTTTTATTGCAACTTAATGCATTTTTTGAAAGTAAAAATGCCAAAATATTTTGCTTATTTAAATTTTTCTTCTGGTCTTCCATCTGTAGCCATACCATGCCACGCCGATAGCTGAAAATCAATCAAACGTAGCATTAATGGGTAAGCGTCAGAGAGACGCGTGTGTGTGTGCGTATACGTGTGTGTACGTGTGTGTCTGTGCATGTGTGTATGGGTGCGTGTGCGTGCCTGTCTGTGTTCGGCCTGACGCTCTGACTTAATCTGTTCCCCGAAGCTGTACTTATCGACCATGTGTGCTCCTGCATCGTAGCCGCTCTGCGCGTTTAAATATGCACATGTATGCCGATGAAATAAACCGTAACAGAATCAGCAGGACGAGCGCCGCTGTGTTTTAACGCCGCATACAGAGCCAGCGGCGTGGCGGATCGCAAAGGGGGGGTCAGGGGGCCGCTGGCTGGGGCGGGCCTGTCGCGGCGGCCATCTTTTTACGGTATCCTCCCACTCTCCCTTCGGCCCCCTTTTGCTCTGCGCCGCGTCTGCTTTCAAACTTTCCATTGTGGGGTCTGGGGAGGAGAAGGGGAGGGGGCGATTTCCTATTGAGAGTCAGTCACTATACATTAATTACCACTTCCCCAGTGTGCTGGGGTTTTCAGCGGAGAGGGAGGTGGGATCCATAAAGTGCGGCCTGCTTTGAAAGGGCACACTTCTCTCCCGCCTGCCTTTCGTATGCGGCCCACTGCAAGTCCCTCCCCAGGCCTCCCCTCTTACCCCCTTCCTTTGGCTGGGGGGGGATATATTCATCAGGTGAGACAATAGGGCCATTCCTGGGCCACCTTTGCTTTTTGTCCTGGCCAAAGGTGCACCGCCGTTAGCCAACCCACCCCCAGCAGGCCTGCCTCAGGTTTAGCATCTGCTAACTGGCTAAATGCTGGGGCAGTGTCTCTGGGAGAATGACAGAAGGGCACTTGGGCCTCTCGCGATCGCTTTAGATTAAAAGATCCACATTTAAATGGAGAGGAAAGAGAACAAAATAAGCCTGGTTTATTGAGAAGTATTAAACCTTGCCACTGTTTCCAATAAAAGTGCCTTTTTATCCTCCCTGAGTGTCGCAAAATGTGGAAAATGAACTGTGGCCAGTCGTCTTCAGTTTCTCGGGCAGATAAGGCCGCGTCTCACCGCGTGACAGCCTTCCCTGGATTTCTGCTTTGTCTAACATCGCCGAATCCGCGGGAGTTTTTGGCTCACCCCGCAGAGGCACAAGAGCGGCGGAATTAAGAGTCTGAAAATTTAGCTCCTGAAAGGCAGTATAAACAAAACCGGCTTAGAACCTCAATGCCATTTCTGTTCTTCCAATTGTGGTGGGAAACGCTGGTGTGTGTGTGTGTGTGTGTGTGTGTGTGTGTGTGTTCATGCGTGTGTCTGTGCGTGCGTTTCTGAGTGCAGAGACATACGTATGCGTGCACATGTGCCAGTCTATACGCTCATGCATATGTGCGAATGCGTCCGTGCACATGCGTGTATTTGTCCATACGTGTGTGTGTCCCTCCATGTGCTGTGCCCCTGGTAGGATGGTTGCTTGTCCAAATCCCATGACTGACCAAGTGATTTCACCACTGCCCCCCCCCAGACCCAAAAGCCCCAATTTCTCAAAGGACTGTCAGACTCTACATTCTCCAAAAAAAAAAAAAAAAGGTTCCACACACATATGGACAAACACATGTATGTGCATGGACGCATTCGCACATGCATGAGCGTATAGATAAAAGTGTTTGTTAAATTAACAAAACGTAAAATTTTGTGGTGAGGCGAGCAGTGTGAGTATGGGCTCTTCCCCTCGTCCTCAGTCACCCCCTCACCACAAACCTCTCCAAACGCCTCGCCAGAGCTTGTCTTTTAAGATTCCAGCGAGGGAGGCGGGGCATGGGGGTTGGGAATGTCATGTTCACTTTGATAAAAAAAAATATACATAGGATTAAGCCTCTTGGCACTGAACCGCTACCTCTGCACAGTGAAATTACCCCAGACATTTGCAGGACGGGCATTCTCTTCTGAGCCAGGAGTTCTAATGACTTAACTTCCGTTGAAAAATATCCCATAAGCCCTGACCCCCCCCCCCCCCCTTCCCCATGATACGCAAATTTAACTGTCGTCTTACTTTAAAACCATAACTGATGATGTGCGGGATTGGAATCTTAATTTTAAAGTAATTCTTAAAATAATAAAGTCTCATTTTTTCTTATTACATTTTATGGGTTGTTTTTCAGGTTTATATGCTCTCTACAACTTGTATTGTTCAGATATAATATGGGATAATTTCCTTGGTAACATAACAGTGTGTAGCTGCTACTTCTCTGTTGGGCTCTGCTCATTGATAAGAAAAGGAGCTGAGAATTTTCCCTCTGCTTGTTTCATTCACAGCTTAAATGCTACTTATCTTGCTTCACACGTTTTAATGAACTGGAAGTATAATTTTGCAGATCTACATAAATATATAGACAGGTTTTAATATTCGAAATAGAAATTTACGACTAGAGTGGTTTATCACTAACGTGATTGCTCGTTATTTTAGGTCTTACTAAAATCCTTAAAATAAAAACACCTAAAATAATTACTTTAGGTTTTACTATACTTTTTTAGCAATGTATAAGGACATCGGTAGATTTGTGTGTAACTGATAAATATTCACAGATGGAAGTTTGCAGTGTTTGTCGTGTTCGTTCCTGATTGGTCACAGGCGTCTTTGGACGTGCCTGCCAGGTGATGTAAGGGTGTGTTTTGGTGTGGATGGCGCTCACTGAGCATGAAGCTGCTCCCGCAGTAAAAATCCAAACCAGGATTTTGTTCCAACCAACCAGTTGAGTACAATGTGATTGTGACTCTTTATGCTCAACTGGTTGATTGAAACAAAATCCTGGTTTGGACTTTTACTTTCTGGACCTGAAATGTCCACCTCTGCTCCCGCATTAGATACTTGATAGAGGACCACTCACAGTCGCTGGTTCCAGGGTGGGGCCTCACTATGGGTGTTTGATGTGAGTACTTAGTGACGCAAGTGGCACGTTAAATGTGAACGGGCAGAACACGTGAGGCCACCTGGACATTTAATAGAGTGCGGTGCCTCGATGTCTCTGTGTGTTCCAGTGGGTTAGGACACTGTACTAGACATCAGATGGTTGTTGGCTCGAATCTCAGGGTCAGCTGAGTGATTTCTCAATTGGGTCCCAGAGTAAGATCTCCGGGCACTGTCTGATCCTGCCTTCTCAAATGTGTGTACTTTGGATGAAAATAAATCAAATGTAAAAAGATCGACTCCAGGAGCTACTGCAGGTGGCTTCTGGAATTGGAGAGTGTGGTACTGATGTCAGCGGGGAAAGAGCGAGCTATCGCTCCCCAGCCAATGGCAGCTGTCAAAGTCCTAATGAATATACTGAAGCAATTTAACCCAGCACACTTCACCATTGTGTATTGAAATATCCACGGCTTTCTTAATTTAGGTGCCACATGAGGAAGAAGCTATTTTTGATTGGCTGCCTTCATCTCCCACCAAACTGAGAGCACCTCTGCTCCCAGACCTGTTGCCTTTAAGAATCAGTGTGAGCGCTGGGCTGCCTAAGCTGACTGCAATTAAATCTACTTATTCCTGAACTATTAATCCAGTCAAACGCCCCCCCCCCCCACTCCACCCCACCACAGGCAACAAACTGTCATGAAATGTAGTCTGACACCATTCAGGTTCTCAGGTTAGCTGTAGGAAAACATTTTGCAGGAAAAGAAGGTATGTATACTAAAGTATATATAATGAAAACTTTTTTGAAGGCCATAAAATGTAGGTCTTGGATGTCCCTGGCTTGCATGCTTCTGGTTAGAAAGTCCATGTGTATCATCTCTGGGGAGTGACTAGTATTGATTAATCTCTACTGATGCATCTCAGGACCTACAAACACCATATGAAGTTTCGTCATCATCTTAGGTTGCTAAGCGGTGGGTCCAGCCAGCGGCCCTTAAATGCCCCACCCACTCACCTGTGGAGCCCCGTCCCATCTGTGTTTCGATTGGCTCCCCACCACAGTCTATCACGTCACTCACCCTCGCAGCCCCACGAGAGGTTGGGGGTCCCTGAGTCGACACCCCCCCCTCCCGCCCCGCAGTTACGCATGGCGGGTTTCTTGAGCGATACTTACCCGCCATGACTGCCTGCTAATAGACATAGCAAGCCTGACGGGGTGGGGCTTCGTCTACACCCACCCCCCCATTCCAAATTTGTGGCCAGAACAGCCCACATGCTGCTGATTAACTTTCTAGTTGTTTTACCCTTGAGGTTAAGGACTAACAAAAGCAGAAAAGAACTAATATCAATTTGGCCTGGAAGAACATCAAGGTTTTGCTTGGCTTTGCAGATGCCGTCCAGCTCAGTGTCACAAACGTGGCCGTCCTTTAATATTACGTAATCCGCATATCTCTTCAGAATCAGGGCAAGAATTTCTGGCAGGCTCGGGGTTTAATAAAGCCTGAGAATGACAGCTTTTAATAAGGTCTTGCATGAAGAGCCGTGTCTGCCTGGGGAATGTGTGGTATAAAATTTATTACTGGTGTTCTTATTTGGCATATGTTTTGCAGGCGTGTGTGTGCATGCATGTGAGTGTATGTGTGTATGTATGCATGTGTGTGAGTTTGTGTGTGGGCATGCAAGTGTGCGTGTGCATACGTGTTGTGTATTTCTGTGTGTGCGTGCATGCGTGTGAGTGTGTGTATGTGTGTGCGTGCAAGTGTGCGTGTGCATGTGTGTTGTGTATTTGTGTGTGTGCGTGTATGCACGTGTATGCGTACCTGCATGTGAGTGTGTGTATTTGTGTGTGCATGTGTGCGTATGCATTCGAGTGTGTGTAAATTTGTGTGTGTGTGTATGTGTGTGTGCATGATGGCAGCCTTATGCAGGTTCAAAAGATAGTTAAGATGCTGTACTGGAACCTCCTCCTCACTGCACTGGGGTGGGGGGGGGGGGGGGGGGGGG
>JAODLC010000047.1:11100507-11115558 GCA_026781145.1 Hippopotamyrus pictus
TATGTGTGTGTGTGTGTGTGTGTGTGTCCACGAAGTGAAACAAACCTGATATTTTGACGTTGCATGGACCATGTTAGGATAACTTTAGTTTTACAAAAGTCTGTGACTGTATTTTATTTCTGATGATTCAGGTTACGGCTGCGTGGGGGTTAAGAGTTTTCATAATTGGGGTTAGGGTTATCAAAAATAACACTTCGCTTTCATTCGTCCGCCTTTAATTAATTTTCTTAATTAAATTAATTTAATATAACAAGGTGAAGATTGCATAATATTAAAAATGAAAATGGATGACAGTTTAGTTCCATAACAATACCACAAAATGTAAGTCAAGCAACCATTTTCTGCGTCTGTAACGCAATTTTCGGCTTAAAGCTGTGTTTCTTCATATTCTGACATTAAGGCTGCGGTTTTAATTCCTCTTGCCGTGCTGTAGTCGTATTAATGTGTTGTAATGAGAGGTTTGTGTTTATCCAGTCATTTCTTCTGACAGGTTAACCGGGTTTTGCCTCAGAAAATATCTGCCAGGTTTTATGTCGATATACAAACAGATCACGGCCCACTGACACTTGTCTTTAGCGCTAATAATGTAACCTGAGCTTATTAAGGGATTTCGTGAAGTGAACCGGTCACCCAAGCAATGACAGGTAAGCAGATGGGATTCTGTAGCATTTGCGTTAATGAGGTTAGCACAGGATGCCGATATAAATAATCTAATTACTACAAACGACTTCTGGCCACCACCTCAGGTGGAGCTCGTTCTCGAAACCACGGACTTTCTCGGTGTTGGACGGCAGATTGAAACGCTGCTTCAGGACATCAAATTCCGTAATATTTGGTTGTGACAGATCTGCTGGCCTCATTTTGAAGAAAGTATGAATGAGTATTTTCATATTAATAGAAAAGACACAAATCTTTTTCATTGTGTCCTTGCTTGTTTTCGTCATGGTGCTAAAATGATTCCATTAGCGCTATGCTAAAAACAGCTACTGGTTCATGCTTTTGCCTTTATCTTCCAGGAGCCATAATGAAGTCAGAGAGGCCATTGTGGAGGGGAATATTTTGGAACAGGTACAGACAGGATGTGGAACACAGATTGGAGGGCATTTTTGCACAGGTTCTGCATGATGAATGGGTGATTTAGGGTGATGTCACTCGTAAGCCGTTGAGAGTCCTGGGCTGTCTGACAGAGTCTTAAGAAGTCTTAGACCTGACAGCAAGATATCGGTAAAAGGAATTTTTCAAGAATCCTCCAACATCTGTATTTGGAAATCTACGAATTCTATGCCCTGTCGCAATAAAGAAGCAATGCTTCAATAGAATCTGTTTGCTTTTCAATGCATTTCACTCAAAAAGTGAGCTGGTATTAATTGCAAAATGGGAAAATAAATATATCTATATCTATACTGTACTATAAGTAGCTACAAAAACTGTCTGGTTCTCACTTTAATTGGCGCTAGCAAAAGAAGCTCCTGATAGCTCATGAAGGGGGGAGTGTTGCGTTTTTTTGTTATTTATGTACAGGAAGGAGGTGGACATTGCACCCCCATTTTAATCTGAATTGAGTTGCCCGTCATTCTGATGTGGGCCACCAGGTGACATGCTGGTTAAGACACTAGACTTCGGAAAGTGCTCTGCTGTAGAAATCTATAATGGAACCATTTCTGCAAAAAAAAAATATAACTAATCATATATAAATGGGCAAAGCTCAGTTCCAGATTCCTTTAGATTAATATAATTGATCTTCCGATGGAAGATAGATAAATGACATAACATCCACTTTGTGAAATTGCAGGATGTGCCCTGTGATGGATCCACTGCGACGGTTAGGTGTGGGTGAATTTGCAGGGGGTTCGTGCCAAGAGACCTTTGCCATCGCAGTCATTCAGGGGTTAAATGCAACTGGCTGCTGTTGGCAATGGTATTCTGGGTAATTACCACAGCTTAAGGTGGACCACACCTTAGATAAACCCCAAGCGCTGGAGACTTGGGCAAACATTCCCCCCTGCCCAGCAAGCCGGAGCTCGCCTTCCTTTGCCCGTTCGTGTGTTGGCTGCCTCTCATTAGCGACGGCCCGGCTTAGACAACAAATCCGGACGTGTTGATCTGGGAGAGCTGCGTTTGCGTCGCTGAGATCTTTGGGGAAGGCCGAGAGACTCCGCAAGACAGAAGACAGGGCTCCAGAGAAACTCCTCCATTGATTATTTACCTGATAGCTGACGGTGTTTCTTCTTTATGTGGTCAAAGTTGTTGGTTTTTTTTTTTAGTATTAAGAGTGCAGCAATATTCTGTCCTAGAATTAGAATTACCTTCATTGATCCCTAAGATTACATTTTTAATATAAAAATTCGAAATTTTCCATAATTCTATGTTTTAGGTTTTAGGGTATATAATCTGATAAACTTTGTTTCCATTTGGAATATATGGTGCATTTGAAATATTCCTAAATATGTAGCAACTTGACATTCCAAGAGTTAAATATCAAGCAGTTTACATAATCGACGACTGCAGTTTCATATTTATGTTACATTTACAATATAACTTCTTTCATGCATACAGGGATATTAAAGATGAATCTTTCTTTTATTATGTATTTATTATATTTTTTACAAGCCCCCTCCCTGTTCCTCTTCACACCTTAAGCCCTGATTCTTTTCTTTTGGGCAATATTCCCAAGAGCCCATCAGCTGTTTAGTGACATTCAGTGAGTGACAAAGAGTCGAGTGTCATCACAGACCAGAGTGGAAGAGATCAGTTCTGAATTTGCACAAATTACGGCGGCACTCCCCTCTGTCTCTGTCACCGTCAGAGTGTTTCGCTACGTTTTCTCTCCCCGAAGCACCGGGAGAAGGCTCTGCTCTCAGTCATCTCCACCTTTGTGTTTCCTTGCCAACGAACGGGGGCCAGCTGAATCACAACAAGCCTGAAAAGATGTTGTTCCGCGTCCCTTCCGCCTGGTCTCCGGTTACCTTTTTTAAAGCTGTGTTTGCGCTCACGTGCCTATTTACTGTACTTTCCCCACGCGGCGGAACAACCGGCGCTGTCCCCAGAAAGCCGCTTCTATCCAATCGCTTCAGAAGGAAACACAATGGACCGTAACAACAAGGGAGGGATGCGTGCTTACCTGAACCGCAGCCCCCTCCCACCACCCCCCCACCGCCCATGTGACCTCCCAGACATGCAGGTAAAAGCCTGGTCAACAGCAGCCTACAACAATGCCTGTCAATGGAGGGAAAAAACAGGAGACTTAAGGTCTTAGGCGGAACTTCCTTTGTGGCAGTCGGCCTGTTTGTTTGCGAAGGGCACGGGGGAAGAGCGCGGAGCGGAAGCCCCGCCACTCTGATTAATGCCGCCACAATGAGCACGCACACGGATTCCTCGCCGATGCACCTTTGTCTCTGGCGATTGTTGTGCCGATCGAGACGGAGGCCCACCCAAGGTCACGGAGGGGAGGCACGCAACTGCCTGCTTTCACTGCGTGACACCTGAGTGCTTGTACAAACACAGCCCACGTCGCCGGCACATACATTATCCTTTGATTGACCCCAAATACTGTATTGCTCTGCACTGTTGGCGCTCAGGAAGTTAACTTGTAGTGCCTGTTTGCTTTCTCCATTTGGGACAGTCGTCCTAATGTCATTGTGTTCATAGGGAGCATATGAGCCAACCTTCAGCATTTATGTAGGGGGACCATATTTTGGTTTGCAGAATGGAGGACACTGATGAGCAAAGCAAATATGCTGATGGAAATTAATATGACTGCTGAAAGCAAATGTCAGTATGAAACAAAACGAAACCCCCAGACATTTGAGGCATTTTTAGGTCCCAAAAGAAAGGACAAGTCCCAGAAAAAGGGAGCCACGCTAATTTAAGGTGTCCCTGTGTGCCAGGGTCGTCCCCCTGGCCTCTGTAGGCATATCTAAGACATGGGAGAAAAAATCGGCCCTGGTTTTTGCCCCCCCCCCCCCCCCCCACACACACACACACACACACACACATATCACTGTTGAGCAGTCTGCCATCACCAAATACACACAGTAAATTTTGCTGGGCCACCAACCTATCGGACCACTGGTAAAATGCATGGTGTACCAGATGACCAGTCCAGCCCTGGAAGAAGGTCTGGAAACTCCTGACAACAGAAAGCCCAACTTCAGTCCATGGCTGAACTCCTGGAAGCTCATTAAATCAATAAGCACACAGGCCCTTGCTATTTAAAGTAAAAAAAAAATCATCCAGTGCTGACATCACTGTGGTTATATATTGCAGCTGTTCTTCCAAGTGCCTGCTGCCTTTCAGCCTCAAGTGTGTAAGTATGAGCTCGGAAACTCAGGTGTGACGTTCGGGTGGCTCTCCAGCGGTTCGGCGGCTCCTATCTTCCTCTACACTTACTCCGACTCGCAGCCTCGTGAGTCACATCGGGGGGGGGGGTGGGGGCCGGGGGGAGTGATAAGCATCGGCACTTTCTGCCAAGCCCAGTTTGAGCCTCGGTCGAGGGGTAAGGAAATGCGTACGACGAGTTCCCGAAGAGCGCTGAATCTCAGGGGCAGATCAAAGTCTTGGCTTTCGCAGAGAGCTTCTTGGTAGCGTGATTTGCTATAAACACTCGTCCTGAAAACAAGGGATAGGTACTAAAATCCTGCCCTCTTATGAACCACGCGCTTCACACGCGTATCAACCTAGAAAGATGTTAGCAGCAGAAAATGTACCAACAGGCTAAGCTATACATGGTGCTGGATCCAATCTGCTCCCGTCGATCTGTCAGGCTGCAGGTTGTACCCATGGCAGAACTATCAAACCACCATGAATACTCATTGGATTATGTAAAATAGCCCGCTGATGATTATAGGTTTTAGTAATTAAGATACAGACGCTCCTCCACTTACGAATGAGATACGGCCGTTCGTAACTTGAAATGTCCGTAAGTTGTTATTCAACATCATTTTAAGGGTATACACAAGTACTAGTAAAGAACCAGGATGCTGGGAGTACGGAACGCTACGCTGCTGCGTGGCGGGAGTAGCGGCCAGAAGTCGTACTAGGCGGAATTGGCACACAGGAAAAAAAAATTGATGTTGCGGAGACCATGTTGCACGTCTTTGAGTAATAAATTAAAGGGTTAGCATGGACATACTGGACATGCCTGCTGTGGTCCTGAGCTCACCGGCCCTCTGTCTGCCGTGTGACTCTGCATTGTCCTATACTCCTAACAGTGTCAGACAAGCACAGACCTACATTCACAACCTGGTAATGGAACCCAACCCATTCTTGACCTGCAGATCACCCGCTCCAGCTGAAGAGCAGATATGGACGACGCGGTGGACACAGACCTGCTCAGAGGCAGTCTGAAGACTGTGACCTTGCTGTGATGAGCATTATTCACATCACTTTGTCCTGTACTGCGCCTAAATTAAAGACTTTTGTCCTGTGTTATCGCTCTATATCACTAAATCTGCACTGGATCTTAATAAAATCTGTTTTTTCAGGGTAACTTTCCTTTTTGCGCTATAATAACAGTTTTGAGCCCCAGAAAATATGCTTCCACAAGTTGCATACTTGACGAGTGACCGCAAAATGGTCCTACTCAGCTTTTTTCCGGAATGTTCCCGTGACCGTGACAGCACCTTGTTTTTCGACAGAGCTCAAAGCGCTTAGCGTTCTTCTTCTTTTTCCTTTTTTTTTTTTTTTTTTTTTTTTTTTTGTCAAGCTGCTTCGGCTTGTGTTTATCTCCGGCCGAGCTCCAAATCAGTTTCGGCGGGGGGGGGGTTCTAGGGATTGGGAAACAAAAACAAGGTCGAGGATCTTGCTGTGTGGTCCAGCAGGGATCCCCGTGCAGCGTCTCCAAGCAGCACCTCTACACGCCTGGCTACCGTCACTATCGCCACCACCCAGGAAGCCTGCACCAACCCGTCCACTCGCTCTGCCTCCCGCCTCCATCTTTCTCGTCATACTTGATCTGCCACAAAACATAAACATGCCCCCCCACCACCACCACTACCTGATTCTGCTCCGCCCCCTCCCCCCGTCCATTCCTTTCCATGCTGTTTCACGTGTCATCCTGAGTGGCCTACAATATATTTTATTCTGCAGGTACTGGCCAATCGATGGTTCCTTTCTGTAAGAGTGATATTGTGATGTTCACATGAAACCGGGCACCTTCCAGGACTATCCAGTAGGAATTACATTTCTGGCAACTGGGAAGCTGGGAGCTCGTTAGTGTTTCAGGCATTATTAGCCAAAGCCGTTAAGAAAGAGGGCAAGTGAAGGAAAAGCTGCAAGTGTTTCTTCGAACCGTGTCTGTCCGCAATGCTGGGAGACGCCACTGTTGAGCAGTCTGCCTTGTTAACCCCGTCATACGATTTTCACCCTAGAACTGATAAAATTCTAGTTGCAGGCGTCGTCCTCTGCTAACTGACAGCTTCTGACGCTCTTGTTTTGTCGTGTCACGGTGCAGACATTCCGGTCAGGAGCTTTTCCCACTCACCTCAGCTTCTGGCAATCATGTTTGATTAGATGAATTCAAAGCAGAGCAGATTAAAGTCGTGGGTCATTAACCTCCGACTGGCCATCAATCAAATGTCGTCCGCTGGTGTTCTTTCCAAAAAGGCGTTGGCTGGTTTTCGTGGCACTGCAGATGGCCCCTGGTAGAATGAATTTGACGCTTGAACAGCTTCCCGATGTGTTTTGGTTCCTTTGTCGGTTAAATTCGGTGCAGTTTCATCCTTTTCCTTCCATTTTAGTGTTATTCAAAAATTAACCCACCAATCACCCACCAAGCTTTGCTCACTTCATGTGCAAAGGTTTCTGAGATGCTCTGATTTATTTTGCTTATGAATCTGTGAATGGCTCTGTTTAATGTTCACTAAAACTTACCTCCCATCACATACATGCATAACATGTACTGAATGAAGGTTGCATTTATGCAGCACTTTTAAAGGCACCCAAATCACTTCACAGAACCAATGGGGAGTCACTTCACTTCACTTCACTTCACTTCACTTCAATGGGGAATCACTGCATCACATATATTCAAATTGTGCTACCATTCCTAATGTGCTAAGCTTGGATTGGTTCCAAGTTCATGGTGACCACTTATTGGATATGCAATTATGGAGGATGGATGGACGGAAGGCTGGATGGATGGATGGATGGATGGATGGATGGGATCTTTGTACGTTTGTTTAATTCTTCATATGCCAGAATGTAGCATATAACTATGCATTAGGCTTGAAATGTAGTAGGTGGAATTACAAGTGCAAGAATTTAGTTGTAGGAGCAAAAGAGACCTATTTCAGCACTAGCACAGAACTGATAAAAAAAAAATTCTTCTTAAGGATAAATAATGTAATAAAGTTTAAGGCAATGAAACTCTACAAGCTTGAGAGGCGCCTTTGTGGAATATCAGTGAGCTTAAGCAGAACTCTCTGAAAATGACCAGGAGAGACTTCTGGCCTTCAGGACGAGGTAAATCATTGCATTCCCCAGGAGTGATACAAATAATTATACCGTTTCTCGGTGTCAGTTGTGCCTTGATTCATAGAAGCAACTTCCTATCACAAAAAAAAAAAAAAAAAACAATCGCCCTCATGGCTATAGGTGCTGATATTCTGCTTGCAGTACATTTTATACCGTAGAGAAAACGTAAAGATTAAGGTGAAGATTAAGATCTTTTGCATCCCTGTTTTCCCCCAGGCCTGGGAGGGCAGGAATCCTGAAATGGATGCTGTGAAATGTCGTCTGCTCACCTGGAAGTAAGTGACAGACCACACCGGACGGCCTCCTGCTCCACCCCCATGCCCGCCTTTGTTGATCCATTTAAGCTTTGACTCCTGGCATCTCCTGATCTTTGTTATGCTGTGTGGATTCTCTTTGAGGTATCTCCCTCAGTTACTCTCTGCGATCACGCTCCACGTCCACCTCCCTCAACCTCTGCTGGCGTTTTCATCTGCAACAGCTAAAGTGTTCCAGTAGTTACGTAGGAATATTAGATCTTCCCTGTTCCCTAACGCTGCCGTTGTATGAGCTCATGGTCTCTTGCGTCTCACGGTTGAAAATCTTCGTAAAACGTCCAGACGTCCTGTGAGATCTCCTCTTCTGTTCCCCTTTGACTGCACTTTTGTTTACCGTGCGCCCTGCTCAGAGAGACAACATCTTGAGCGCCATAAAAAGTGCTTTAAAAGCCAGCGACGGCCTGCTCGCCCAGTGACATTAATAGGCAATCGTTTTGTCGAGTGGATGTGATTTATATACATCGTTCGACCATCCGACAGGTGTCACCTGCTGCTCTTTCAGCTCGAGCTTCTCCTAAACAAAGTACCAGCTGGGTGCTTGCCGTCCTTACAAAAGTTTCAGCGGTGGCCGTCATCTTTTCACTGTCCCCCCACTAACCTCTTAGGCGCTGTAATGGCAAACAAAATGCTTTCTAATGAGCATGTTTGTTTTCCCGCATATACGGCATCGTTAACAAGCCACGTCGTTCTGATTTCACGTGTATAATATTATTTTTATATGTAAAGTTTTTTTGGTCGATGAATGCAAATAATAAAAAAGGCTGGATCATTGAATCAGGCAAATTTTTGGACAGCCGTCCAGGTTTCTGTGAGGGTGGGGCAGGGGGACAGATGGTCGTTCTCATTCTGTTTAAATGACCTGTGCGCCCGTGTGTTTGCCAATTCCGACGCCCGCTCCCACACACTTAGTCGGCCGTTTACCTCGGCCGGAGCGTGCCCCCCCCCCCCCGCGCCGTCGTCAGGCAGATGGCGGCACCAGCAGTGACAACGGAGGCTGCCAGAGTCGCCGCGGATCCGGGAGTCGCCACGGATCCGGGCACCAAATGAGTCAGCTGTATGCGCGCTGGCGTAAACGTTAGCACACAGTTGGCCCGCATGTCACCTTTTTTCGGCACCCCCCCCCCCCCCCACTCCCCCATGGGGTCAGTGTCAGCCTTCCCAGTATGTCCACGGGGGCCGACGGCAGAAGCCCTTTCGTCAATGAACGCTCCTTCAATGTCAGATCCCTTACATATGTCACTATTCCCTTTGCCGTGAAGACGGAGACTCATTCCAGTGCTGATGATGTATACACAGATTTGGTACTGCTTCCGAGAGGTCATATGTTGTCACATGTCTGGCTGGACGTCACCACAAAACAAGCACGTGAATCAGACATTAATATATCACATTCAGGCTCTGTGCTTCAGCGGCTGTGACAGACTAAACTATTTTATACTTTTGTATCAAATTGGCCATAACGAGGGCATGTTAACCTATTTTGTGATCAGATGTTACAGATGTTCCTCGTCTGAAGCTCTGGAAACGTTCCCGAAAACCCCAGCATTGCTTGTTTGGCCCATGGTGTCAAAAGCTCCGTATTTAGTCTCTGGAGCAGCAGATGCCATAGCAGCTAGAGAGCTGGAATCCCTGCAGTGATGAGCCTTTGAGGAGCTTAATTAAGCTGGACGTCCATGTGTAGGAATGGAGAGAACGCTGTGTGTTTGTCATTTTGTTTTAACGTAACCGCTCAATAACTGCAAGGCCAACATTTAGAATCCTCTGAGGATATTATTTACCAAAACTGTCTTTTTACACTTTTGAATTTAAGGTGAATTATTAATGTGGTCCCTCTTCTCAGTAGGGCATTAAATTATGTATTATCTCAAGTTTACGTTCAAAATTACGTTGGTCTATAACCCGGGAATGAACCTCCTGATTTAGACCCACTTTGACAGACACAAGCCCAGTAGAAGTAGCCAACGGTAAATTTATTTTCCCGGATGGTCACAAAAAAACTCGTTCTCTGCCTGGAGGGGAGCTGCAGGGAATTCTGGGAAAGTTGGTTATGGAAATCTGTTGGCAGCCATTGTCTGGGAGTACGGTGGAAGGGAGGTCTTTTTCCACCTGCCAGATGTTGCTCAGGGTTTCCAGCTACAGGGCCGGGCTTGCTTGATGCCTGTGGGAAATTAGGAGAGGTAATCATTGACCGCACAAAAACACCAGCTTGACTGCTTGAGAGAGGACGGTGCGAGTGAGGACTGCAGCCAGCACCCACCTGCTGCCACATCACGGGGATGACATCACCGCAGGATCGAGGAGACGCTACCAGCGTGATGCTTTTTCGCTTTTCCATCTCGCATCACATCTTTACCTTGTGGACTATAAATAGGCATTTTTGAGCTGACCATTATGAAAATGATTTGGTAATAATGGTCATGGGAGTGGGCAATGGGCTGTACTTGTCGTGTGTTTTTCCAAACGTGTCCTTGCTTCCCGTAACATGCCCAGGACATTCCTGCCTCAATGGGCTCTTCCTAAACCAGAGTTCAACTTCAGAGTTCATTCTAAAAAAAGAAAAGACTTTCAATTAATGAATGAACATAGCCCAGGTGTCCGCACCACAGTAAACACTTGCGCGTCCACTTATTTACAAATAATAATTGAAATAAAAAGAGAAAAAAATGTTAATTGATAATAGGAAAAGTTCAACTCTTGACAGGTCCATGTGTCAAAACGAACGGTTAATTCTCTAAGTGTGGACTGGCTGTTATGAAGTTTCAAGAATTTTCCATCTGAGAGGCAGTTTTCCTTCCCAAACCCTAACGTTATATAGCAGACATCCTATGGGTGCCCAGCTCATCTCCATGGCACATGCCTGATGGATAATACTTGATTTCATTGGTGGCCAACTCGGTTGGTCCGCAGCAAATTCCCAGTCTGCTTTTTGTTGTCAGTCCAGTTGTATGGCAAATCTCAAGGCAGTTTGAGCAATACTGTGCACATCTACAGTCAGAACATAATATGACACGGAAATTGACACATATTAAATCATGTGAAGAGCTGAAGGAACATAGTTAATCATCTTTAAAAACGGTCAGCTGGCTTTAAACAAATGTTCATTCTTATTTGCGTAAAGTTGATCCTCTCAATGAATCAACAGGTAAAAGAGGTCAATCAACATAAACCCCTCAAATAAGTGAGCACAGTGACTGTAATCAAATTGAAAAGAGTCTTTCATTTTAGTAATATTAAGCTTTATCTCTCATCTTTTAACTCATTCAGTTTAATAAAGTGTAATCAGGCGCTTGTATCATGAACCTGCATTTCTGGCTTAGCTGGATAACTTGTCGGATTTAAGGTTCCCCAGTTACATTAACTTTATCTTCCTTCACTTACATTTAGCCAAGACTACCTTAAATACAACAATTTACCTGGCTAAGCAAGTAATCTAGCTTCGTGATATAGGCCCCAGTTGTGTTATAAATTATTATTAGTATTAGTCGATGCTCGTAAAACTTGACTTTATTGCAGAAAGTAGCTATTATATATGTGTTTGTGAGTAGCTTCATGTTACCATTCATGCCTTGCGGTGATTTCAAGAGGTTTTGTTGTGACTTGACTATATAGGTACCATCTGGGCAAACGCATCCTACTCTAAATAAGCTGACTTGTACTGGTGGGGTTTTTGTCAGTATTGATATTGTACATATTATGTAATGTTTAATTAAATATTATTACTCTTTAATGTGTTAAAAATTAACGCAGCTGTATTATGCTATCAGCATCAGTTACGGCTGATAATAGACGCCCATCTTATTTGAGCTGGGATACACATTAATTGCCGCACATGTTAAGTTTGACACCTTGGGATTGCCGTAGTGTTCACCGTCTCTGCTTTGTATGAAGCGAACTCCCTACGGTTAGCCAACAGGATTATCTCATCTGAGCTAATCAGCTGGGATCTGGCATTTATTCCAAACGGAGAGAAAATGTACCCACAGCCATGGCAACCCTCTGTTGTTCCTGCACATGAAATAAAGGCTACGGTTGCTTTTTAGATGATTAATCCTATCCCCAGTGCGACCACTTGAATACATTAGCCAAACAAGCGTGGTCCATTGCCCTCTCCCGAGACAATCATTAGGAAATTACTTTCAAAAGGCACGTTCATCAGTGCAGGCGTTGTGAATGACTGCCCATATGGTACAATGAGTCCTGCCAAAACCAATGAATCTGTCGGAATCGACAACAGGTTTCGCGAGGGTCGAGTTCTGTTAGAAATGTGATCCCAGATCCACAGAAACAAATCCAGTCTGTGGCTCCTTTCCTGAAAAGATAGCTGAGTGCCTACCAAACGTTGGCATGGGACCACCATACGTTGCCCTGGATCAGCTCCAAAGCTACTTGATATGTACATTAGACGTTTGAATCAAGCTAAAGTTGGGGCTGTAGAGCAACAATTAGTGGAGTCGGTCTATTTTCTGTGCAGAATATTAAAAAAGTAACGGAAAGCCCAGCTTAATTTCACGATTAAACGGCATTATGTTTACCTCACACCAATCGATTAATAATGCATGTGACAATTTTTGAATTTGACATCGATCGGGCCAGTTCAGGTTTTCGCGATACATCCAGCATGCATAATTAACGCAGTAAATTCTATATCCAACAGCCGGGTCACAGTGATATGCTACTGGTTTTTCAGCACAGGTGCTGTGTCACGACATGAGCGAAAACAGTAATGAATCTCTTCATCGGCGTCTGTGCTTGGTACAGTAAAGGGTGTTTATGTCTAAGAGGAGCGCTATGTAACGGTTGTGGTGCGTGGCACTTAAAAATTCGCCGCCACTTGCAAGTTTTTTCTCGTGAAAGAGTATCCAGGTCTTAAGAATTTGAAATGTTAATTACCAATAAATGGTTTGTTAATTCAGTAATAACAGGCTGGGTCCTTAAAGGAAAACTCTCACTTGCTTTCTGTGTGTTCACGGAGAGGATGTTTTTAATGTGAAAGAATGGGGTGAGGCAGATTACCGGATCATGTGTAGTTGTGAGTGTGTTTTTAACGTGAGGTCTGGCGGGTTTTTGGTTTCAGAAGCGCAGCCTGCACAGTGCATTCCTGGCAGGTGTGGGAGCCTCGGATCAACGGCAGAGCAGAGTCATTAATACACCGGATTTAACTGCAGGAAAGCAGCGAGGACATGTAACCAGCTTACAGAGGTGCGTCTTCCTGAGAGGGAGGAGTTCTGGGATGGGGAGGGGGGTGGGCATTCATTCTTGAATTTCGATTTTGTTTTTTTTTTTACAGTGCATGCCGTCGGGTCCTGATTTTTCCAGGGTCACCGCACAGGAAGGTTTCGGGGCCCAAACACGTGCATGTCCTACTTTTGTCGTTGCGGGGGGGGGTTGCACGGTCTGCTGGAAGTATGGTACACGTGTCATCTTAGTGGCGCGGGCACGTGGATCATGGAGCTAAACCAAACAGGTGACAGGGCTTAACCAAACAGGTTACAGGGCTTAACCAAATGGCAGTTAGGGTGATTAATTAAACGCCACTCGCAGGACTTATCCGGATTCCGGGTACAGTGATTAACCAAGTACGTCTAACAACAGTGATTCATTAAAAACTGGTTACAGGAATTGACCGAACAATGATCACAGAGTTTAACTCAACGCCAAGTTACTGGGTCCGACTGACAGGAGACACGTAGTAATTATGGTATTCAGCATCATTTGTATTTTCTTAATCTGTCCATCCTTCCAACCATCCATCCTGTTTGTATGCTTCTGTAATCAAGGTCATGAGGATGTAGAGGCTATACGAGGGTATGTATAGGGTATGTATATGTAGAGGTATGTAGAGGCTGTATGAGGGAGAGTTCATCACCAACAGGGCACCAGTTTGGGTTAGGCATGTGTGCCTTTGATTGGAAGGTTGCCAGTTTGAATCCCATCCTTGTCACTTGTCCCCTAACACTTTAGCGTGACCCTTAATGCGCCAAAAGGCTCCTGTGGTGCTGCATAAATGGCTGAGGCTGTACTGGGACCCTCACCTGTCTGTGCCTGTGTCTGTTTGTATGTGGATTATGTTTATATTACATTGTGGGGACCAAATGCCCCCCACGGTGTGATAGAAACCTGTTATTTTGACATTGTGGGGACCAGTTTTTTCAGGTCCTCACAAAGATCTATGAATGCAATCAAAAAACTAGAAATGCCAAAATCTAGTATTATATTTCGTTACTTATAGTTAAGAATAGGTCTGGGTAAGGGTTAAGGTCATCATGTTGGGATTAGAGTTTCCCCGTAGAAATGAATGGAGAATCCCTGCAAAGATACAATTACAAATCTGTGTATGTGTGTGTGTGTCACTGGAAAAGGACAGCATGATGGGATATGTGAAAAAATTAAACATTCCAATGTACTTGTGCAAATGGCAAAAGATGCATAATTTTGTTGCAGGATATATTCCTACACAACAGCAATTCAGAGTCAACAGTGTTCCAGAATAGCATGTTTTTGGAGTCTGGTGGGGAGCTGCTGACATATTGGAGAACACACACACAAGCTCAAACCTGGGGAGGGATTTAAACTGACAGCCCCGGAGATATGCAGTGACAGTCCCACCTGCCCAATTACCCTGTTACTTAATTCTCATTGCCTCTTAGAATTTGCCGGAAACTTTGATCATCACGTTCACATGGTTCGGTAGAATCCAGCAGGATCTGAGACATTCTGATGTAGTTCTGCATTGTTTGTAGGTTTTCTGGTGAAGATGTAATGTCTTTGCACTAGAGTCTATTCTGCAGTATCCTTTGAGACTATCTATCTATCTATCTGTCTGTCCTGCTTGCTGTCTTGTCCGGTTCCTCTACGGTTGGCACATGGTCTGCGTTGGTCCTGATGAAGATGTGTCGTTGGGTTTGCCCCTGCTCTCCCACCTCGGCGTCTATCTCAGGCATCAATCACACAGGTAGCACTCCTCACATCTCCTGCGAGCAAGAGCACATTTGAGGGCTGCAGAAGTGCGTCCAGGGCCGAGAGGAAACGCAGGCTTCCGCCCGCACATCAAACGGCAGCTCGCGCGCCAGTCCTCTCTCAGATCGTCTTCAGTCAGGCCTTTTTAATAAAAAAGGATTTAAGCCGGCAATTATTGCCGGTGACTCTTTTTATCAAATCGTAGCTCATTACGTTCAGACATCCTCGGGTGCAACAGGTGGCGCCGTCCTCTAGGAGTCGCTCTGGGGGACAGGTGAGGTGGGGGGGGGGGGGGGGGGGTTGTTGT
>JAODLC010000047.1:11118886-11135020 GCA_026781145.1 Hippopotamyrus pictus
GATGTCATGTCCCCACATCCCCCCCATTTCTCTTTGCCATCTGCAGCCTCTGCTACCCCCCCCCCACAAAACCCACTGGCTCAGATGCAGCTGCCAGAGAAGAGGTTCTACTTAACCCTCCATATGCTCCCAGATGCAGCCCCCCAGCAGAGAGCTGTCACGGGTCATCACTGCCCGCTCCCTCGTGTCGCCGCAGCAATGCCCCCCCCCCCACACACTTCTGTTCCATTGCCTCGTGGTCACAAGCTGTCGCTCCGCGGGCGCGGCCTTGTTACCGCCGGAGACCCGCCCACCTCGTCTGCGTCGTCTGTCCGGCTGCGTCATCTGCGCGACGCTTAATCGTGCGGTCGAACCCGAGCCTCGCCGGCTGGTGCTGCTCTCCGACTCCTGGACCAACGCAGCCGCAGAATCAGGCACCCACGCAACACGTCGGCCTGCCGTCCGCCCAACATCCCTCCAGACGGCGACGCCTCTGTTCCGGATGCCGCCGGATGAGTTTTAACATATTTTCTGTTTGCTGAACTTCACCTAATTTGAAACGAGGTATCACCCCGACGACAGGCACCGCCTGCTTCCACACAAGCGCTGTGCAAAACCGGAGAACTTTAGCACCAGCAATTTCTGAGCGCTGTCTGTACCCAGGGATATGAAATTTCCTCGTTTTTTCAATGTAGTCGTGTTCCTGCTGCCACTGCTCCCACGTTCCCGTGCTCGTCTAATTGGGCTGGGCACGGGGACCCATGCCGTAGCCTCAGCGCTCCGGATTAGCCTACGGTGTTCCGTGATCGTCTTGCCAAGAGGCAATACTTCTATTCCAGATTCCGGCAAATTACTTTTGAGAAAAACATCCTCTTCTGAGGTCAGGAACTCTGCTCTGACAGAACCTGTCACGGAGATAAGATCTCTTCCAGAATTAAAAAAGAGGGAAAGGCCAATCCCTTGTAGTCATTCTGCAGCGATTAACATAAGGATAATTATAACTTGTATGGCGGTGGGAAATTGGCTGTACCGGGGGGGCCGAAGCTACAAGGGATTTTGTCGTTAGGGGTTTTGAATTTTAATTGCTGGCCCTTTCAGTGCCACTGTGTTTTTTCTCACCCTCGATGCCACTAACTTGTTTTTTTACTCCTTACAGTTTTTTTGTGCAGAGAAAAAAAAAAACTTATCATTGAGCTACCATTTCCCCAGATATACAATATCTATTACCGAGGCATTAGAAGCTGAGATGGTAATTGCTGGCACATTAGCTGTGATCTCGTCTGCTGAACATCTGATCCGCTTTTGCCAAACTCTCATCAACAAATTTTGCGAGCCGTCTCAAGACAGTCCTTAAGCAGGTCTGCGTTAAAAAAACATGTGACCTCTGCAGCTTTCAGTGGAATTCCCAGCATACCCATACAGGGGTTAAAGGTCACGCAAAAAAACATGAAACTGTCATGCTCCATTACCCCCTGCACTGACAGAGAAGGGTCGCATTTAAAACAATGGGAAGCTGTCTGGGTATTTTTATGCACCCCCCTCCCCCACCTCAGAGATAAAGGTCTGAAGCTCATTACCACAATACAGGCATCGCTGCCACAAAACTTTTACTGAGATGATTCCCCTTGTTAGATTCATCTCTACAGTTGACAGTTATACCCAGGAGTATAACTAGGATTTCTGGGCCCCCTGACAAAAATGTCACCTTGGCCCCTCCTGCCCGATTTTATATATACTTTTACATATTCAAGGGCCCCCTGAATCTGCCAGAGTATCCATGCCCCTACTGCACCCCTGGTTATACCCAAGGCATCATGAAGGTCTAAATCCAGTTACACATTAGTGCAGCTTGCTGGGACAACAGCAAATACCACACCTGAGAGTTTGAGATTCTTAACTGTTTAAGTATCATACTGCTTCCTGTTTGTCATGGAGATAAAAAGGGGTGCTGCTGTCTTCACTCGGAGCTGCTTAAGTCATAGGGCTTCAGTACAAAAGTCAAACACAAAATCACAGTCAAAATCCAGACGGAGGTAGATCAGGCACTAACAGAGGATTGGGGAAGATCACAGAAGGGGAAACTGAGTAAAGGGTCATGCAGAGGAGGATCAGAAATCCAGAGCAAACTCTCGGACCACAACTCAAAAGGAGATGAGAATTTGCAACTTAGCTACGGTCACAAAAGTATAAGTAACTTACCAGGTATTATAGCACCAGTGAAAGCCATCAGATAAGTGGAATGTTCCATTTAGTATTCCGTACCAGTATGCGTATATGATTGCTTTGTTTGTTGGGGGTGTGACCATTCACAGGTGGAGCTTTTCTTTTTTACATGGTCCTAATTATGCTGCCTTCAAGTCCTACTTGGAAGATCCGACTAGGGAGTTGGGAAGTCAGAACAAGGTGACAAGAGAGCTACTTTTTGTTTTGCAGTATTTTCCCTTCCTCCAACGCCAAAACGCATTTGCAGCGTTAACTGAACTTTTCGTAATCCCTTGTTAAACAGCAGGTAGCTGACCAGCAACATATTAAATATCGAGACAATTTGTTTACGATTTTTCCGAATGACTTGAAGGCAGGTTTATCCCCTCAGCAGTGGTGGACTTTACCATTAGTCGAGTTAGGCAACCACCTGGGGTCCATGAAAACTAGAGGCCTCATGAAGTTTAAGGACATAACATAATACGATCATTTAAATTATAGTAACATGTCTTGCATTTTTAACAACGTTTTCAGGATAGACAAATTTGCCCCCCATCTCAGCTGTAATGGACTATTCTGACTTCACCATGCAGCTTTCTTTTAACACTGGATTCTACCGGTTCTTTCACTGCTAAGTAAACCAGCACAAAGTACCGTAACAGAAGAAGAAAATGGTTACTACGATACAAGACTAACGTACATTACATCTCCCACGTCTTAACACAATTAAATCAGCATGTGCTAAAATTGAAGACTAACCATACAAAAGAATGAACAGTTAAACTTATAAAATTTGGCCAATCGATCCCTGGCACAATATCCCCCTCCCCCCAGTTGCTGAATTTTACCGACAGCACTCCTGCCCTCCACTTTGATTGGTAAGTTTTACTACAGACACTCCATGCTTTGATTAGCATATTATTGATGTTCCATCATTTTTAATTCCCTCTCCTTCCTCTTTCAGCTCCAAAAAATTGCTGAAATGGGCCACTTGCGACTTTTTGTGTCGTAGAAAACACAGGAAGAAAAGCGCTTTCGCTCAACACAATGGAATTCTTGAATAATGTCCTTATTTTGTGGCTTATTTGGAGTAATTTTGGGCTAGATGACTCGCAGCCCTCTTGTAGATTTATCGAGTATGCGGCACAGTGATTTTCATTTAATCATGCTGCACATATAAGAAGATAGTCCTGCATTTTGCCGAATATCTCAGAGTTTTTGTGTGTTGCATCCAGTTGTTCCAGGATACTCTTATCAGCCCAAATTTCCAGCAAACACTGCAAACACGGTAGGGATTGCCTACGGCGAATACACCTTTAGTCTATGATAGTCCGTGTTCCGCAATCAATTTGTGGTGATCCTGCAGCATTCAGAACACGGTGTGGGGCATTTGGGGAGGACATGCCAGCTGCACTCATTTGAACCAGGGATGTGATTCTTGGATGTTAGGCCTCAGAACCACCCTTATCAGAACCACCCTTATTCTTGTTTTTAGCTGTTATGAATCAATGCACATGAATCCTGATATAATCACAGACACACAGTGACACGTTCACATGCACCTTGGTGCTACGCTAAACTCCCCACCGCGGGACACTGGGCCCGTTTGTGCTGCTGTGGCCATGTGCTTCTGATTGGCTCCCGGTGAGCAAAGGTGTCAGCTGCCTAACTAGAGGTTGGGGACCCTGAGCGGACACTGTGCCTGGGACTCTATCCCTAGGACCCCCTGAAAGGGCCCAATTTGCCACTGAGACCTTTTAGCGATCGGTTGTCATTGGTAACCCATCACAACTTACACGGACCACGTGACGTCAATGCAGACGGGGCTGTTTTTCACCCACATCCAAGCAACCAAAGTGGAAACGGGGCGGAGGAGTTTGTCGGCTGACTTCCTGCTTTGTCGAAGAAAGAGGGATTAGCGAATCCTTATATCGGAGAGCCAAGAGTACAGCAATTCCCAATTATTCTTCATATCAGTAACAGAAATGTGCCCTTAACATATTTGGATTGGAACTGTAAGACTGTGTTCCTCAAATATTTGAAATACATTCCCAGAATTTCTCTCTAAGGACGTGTCTGTGATTATTCGAGCTCCCTCCTTTCAAAGCTCCTTACGAATTACACTTAGCAAAGACTGAAGCCGTTATGGTAATTTCAATTCCGAAAATACAAGCCCTTAAGTTGGATTTAATTTTATCCTGGTGTGGCTGAAAAACCAACGGCCTCTCATGACAGAAGGACTCAGCGACTTGAATAGTGAGTTCTTTCTTTTCTGCTGTCTCTGCCCGATCGGCGGCTCTGAATAGACGTACAGTCGCGTTCGGTTTCGGCTTGTTACAGCTCTTCACATTTAACCACAGAAGGGGGCTTGTTTCTCCATCTGTGCCCAAAACCATAGAGTCCTGGTTCCGTGGGCGGGATGAGATTCAGCTCTGTTCTGTTCTGTCCTGTCGCTCGGTTCCTGTCACTGTCACCGCCGAATGGAGAAGACCGGGCAATTATCTCGGGTACAAAAGGAAGCCCCTCAAAATCTGAAAATGGGATGGGCCGAGATTCTCCTTTCAGATGGGACTCGCTCAGAATAAATCGGATGGAGTCTGAGTCCTGTGTCAGTGCCCTTGTATCATCAGTCAGTATCGGGCACGACAGTCTGCGGATAAACAGACGGCAAGTGAGAAAACATCCGTCATGGCCGCCGTTTGTGGGTCTTCCTCTTGTTTCTATCCTCTGGGCCTGGCTGAAGGCAAAGCGGCAGACTGACTCGACCAGTCCTGCTGCTCTGTGCTGTCTAGACTACCCTAAGTGCACCTACCCCCTCTTCCCCCCTCCTTGCCCACGTTCCTACCCTTCCATGCGGGCCGCTCGAAAAGCCGGGGGGAAAAAAACATCCGACAGCAGACAGAACATAGATGCAGATAAAGTGCAGCTGCTGGGGTCTGACCTCAGCAGTAACGCTGTACTGCCTAAATTTAAATCTGAATTCCTGTTCTGATATACACCAATCCTGCATCACCTGGTGACCCCATGGAAGAAGTCAGTCATAACAAATATGTTACATGTCCAGTGTGCTGAAGGCAGCCATCTCACCTGCCATCCGGACTTGGTAATTCTGTCTGAAGTTAAGCAGATTTGGTCAGTACTCGGATGGGAGACCAACGAGGAAAGTTGGGTTGCTTCTGGAAGAGGTGTTGGTTTGGCCAACAGGTTAGCCCACCCTGTGGTCTGTGTGGGCCCCAACGACGGGGCCTGCACTGTAAAAACGGCATGCTCCATTGGATGAGGCCTAAAACGGAGACCCTGACTCTCTCAGGTCATAAACGACCGCTGGGCATCTTCTGGAAGAGTAGGGGTACCCTGATGTCCAGACCACCTACTGTGGCCCTATGAGATCTGGCCTCCTAATCATCCCCTATATCTAACTGGTGACTTCTCTCCTGCCCCTTCACCACCTTAGCTACTGTGGGGTGCGCATACTGGCACGGAATGGCTGCCGTCGTGTCATCCAGGTGGGGGCTACACAGTGGTTGTGTTGGTTGATGTGGCTCCCCTGCGATATGCTTTGCGCGTCTTAAAAAGTGCTATATAAATGTAGCATTTATTTTAAAATGTTGCATGTGGCCTGTGAAGCTGCTGAAGACCCTGACAAAATGTTACATGCAGAGTGTCCTGACCCTGACTCTGCTTTGGATGTAAAGGCTTTCTAGCAACCTAAACGTATCCTAACCCTCCACCGAAAAGGAAGTCAAATAGAATGAATGAATAACCGCATTTGGGACTTCCCTACGATGATACCAATCAGAACCCATTATAGACATTAGTTATCACTAGTGTTTTATGCAGAACATAATGTGGTTCAGATCGATATTATCTGTTACCACGACCCATGACTGGATTAGTGGTTGGAAGATGGCTGAATGGATAGGTATTAAATGTAAATTTTGGAGCTAGATATTCAGTTTCGGTTGCATTCAAGAAGTCTAACCAATACCCTGCACTGAGGCTAATGCGCATCTCTAAATTGCCTTTAGCTGTGACTGTAGTGTGTGTGTACGTGTCCTGTGATGGAATGGTGTCCTGTTCAGGGTGTCCCTCAACCTCATGCCCTGGGTTTCATGGATAGACCCCAGTCTTCTTCTGCAACCCTGCCCATGAAAAGTGGTTAGAAAGGTGGATGGATGGATGGATCAATAGTTCAAGGAGTAACTATAATGTTTATGGAAATGAGCACGATGGCCGTAAGGCAGGGTTCCAGCATGGTGCCAACCCAGTATGGTGCCAACCCATCACGGGGCACACATACCATTCACACAATACGGCAACTCTAATTTACTAAGTGTGTTTTCAGGGTGCGGGGGGAAACATTCAAACTCCACACACGTGGAGCCAGGGCAGGGACTCAAACCTTGGTCTCGGACTTGGGAGACATAAGACCTAACTACTGCATCACCATGCCAAGGACCGACGTGTTAGCATCACACACACACACGGGATTCAAACCCCCACTCCTTCAGGAGTAAGGTAACCATGTGACCTCCAGCGCTGCCCAAAAACAGCAAAATGTACCAGAATTTTTGCTGCTAAAATAAGATAAGTAATTTGATTCTACCTCATGTACAAATAGAAAACAAGTCTTTTCCACCTGTATATGCAGAGTATTCAGTGTTGTTTTTAGTTGTTTTGTTTATTGCTACTTTTTGTTGTTCTTGTATTTGTTGGTTCGCGTTTGAAGGCTACTGCTTTGTCCACGTAACAAAAAAAATAAAAAATCTGACACTTGAAAGCTTTGTTCCAGCTTTTGTGCATGTGTAAGTTGTTCAGTTTCAGATTGTGGCTGTAACTGACTTTGAGTCATTACGCGATTAGATAAGCGAGATTTGAAGATGCCGTTCAATTAAAGCAGAAGAGAAAGCAGGTGAGACTTTTTCATTCCAACAGATTAGTGAGACAGTACTGATAATTCTTAAACTATCACCAGCAACGGGTGCAAACAGACCCTTTCACCAGGCCCAGCTTCACTCAGAGAAATTAATTTGAACTCTGGGTGTGTGTTTAGTCTTGGTCTTACCCGAGTTTGTCCATTAGGTGGAATTCAGTGTTTGTCTTTGGATGGTTATCATGCTAAGCCCGTGTTTGCCTGTGATTTCGACAAGATTGCGCAATGCCGTGCTATTTTCAGAGCGCCAAGAGCTATTTGCTCGAAACGTAGCCTTTCGCACACAGAGCTGCATCTTTTCTGAGCCGCATTTATAAGATGTGAGCATAATAACTTTATTAGTTGAATCTAGTAAGTAAACACTCAAACAATATACATTTGTGTTTCTTTATATCAGTTGTTTATGGTGTAAATGATATATTCAGCTTCTGCAATTTCATGTGTTTCACATGGTCATATGTTTATGTGTTCATACATTCTCATGTTAAGGTGACATGGGAAATGTATAGCACCAGTTGTTGTGATACGAAATGCGTCTGATAGACTATATTGCCAAATTTGCTGAATTCAAAGATTCAGCTCGCAAAATTGTGTGTGTAGCGCACTTTCTAGGTTTTTCACTTAATCTTGGACATGATGTGCGCACAGAGGCATGTGTTATTTATGCAAATTTATCCTTTCTACGTCCCAGTTAAACCAGCATCACTAGGAAATCAGTAATCCCGTAAATTATAAATAAACAGATCACTGTCCTATTAATGACTCTAAATTTGCCAAAAGTCGAAGCTGATCTGTTTGGAAAAGGATGAAGCTGTTTTTTTTCCCCTAAATGCCCTTTGAAGTCTCCGGCAAACAAGCTGGCTGGATAATTTATTCGAGTGCGGCGGCGGTGTAATTACTTTTGGTTTACTCAGGGGTGGGGCAGCGTTGACACAGCGGAGCGAGACGGCGAGGCGAGGGCCCGGAGCGGGCGGGGGGGTAGGGAAGCCGGCCACAGTGCTTGTTTGACGAGAGATTACGGTGACGGATTGGACAAACACCTCGTACGTGATGGAGCACAGATGGAGCGTCCGCTGCGAGGGCACACCTGGCGGCCGTTTGCTCAGTGTGCGGCCGAGGGCCCCCCACTCCTCTCCCGTTGATTTATTTACCTCCGGCAGGTAAGGGCAGGTCCTGGGACGTCATACGGAAAGCCGTGCTTTCTAAGGTGCGCTTAGCTGGTCCCCGGGCCAGACCGTACGGGGGCAAAGCCGGACGTATCCACGGGCTAACCTAGGCTATAGCCCAAGACCCGGAGATGTCGGAGCAGCCAAAACATTTTTTTTCTGGTTGTTACAGTAGCATTTTATGCAGCAGGTAGGGCCCCGAAAAATAGCCAGGAGCCCCCACCCCATCTAAATTCAGCCCTGGGGAGGGGGACTTATCCTGGACCCAGGGTGATTCATTAAGTGGTGAAAGTGAACCCAACATGTTCAGTGTGTGTGTGTTTGGCGGGGGGGGTGCATAGATCACATTTGGGGACCAAAATGTCCTCAAAGTGCGGTAAAAACTTCCTTACTTTGGGGGACATTTTTCAGGTCCCCATTTGGATGATCTCAATTTTATAAAAAATCTGCTAAAGCAATCAAAAAACTAAAATTGGCAAAAGTCTTGTATTTTGTTTGATTACTTACGATTAGGGTTAGAGCTGGGTTGGGGGGTAAGGCTTTTCCCATAGAAATGAATGGACAGTCCCCACAGAGATATTAATAGAAAATGTGTGTGTGTGTGTGTGTGTGTGTGTGTGGATTAGGTTTACATTACACTGTGGAGACCAAATGTTCACCACAATGTAATAAAAACCTGTTATTTTGACGTTGTGGGGACCATTTTTCAGGTCCCCACAAAGATCTGTGAATGAGAACAAAAAACTGAAAATGCCAAAGGTCTCGTATTTTGTTTGGTTACTTATAGTTAAGGTTAGGGCTGGGTAGAGGTTAAGGTCGTCATGTTGGGATTAGAGTTTTCCCCATAGAAATGAATGGAGAGTCCCCACAACACAAGTTATAATTACAAACCTGTGTGTGTGTGTGTGTGTGTAAAGAAAGCAAGCTGGGATACGTGCAAAGAAACATTCCAATGTCTCTGTGCAAATAAAGCCTCAGCTCATTATTCTTCTCTCCCCACTGTAATGATACTATGACCCACCTGGTCGTTTCTCTAATATGATCCCATCCCAGACTGGCCTCCTCAGGCAACAGGCGTTCAACTGCTAACACACAAACACCGCCATGTAGCAATATGGTGACTGCTATCGCACAACTGCCGCCAAATTGCAAAGCTGCGCCTGCTAGAACACAAGCACAAACGCCGCCACGCAGCAATGCCGTGACTGTTAGCGCGCAAGGCTAGCGCACAAACGCCGCCATGCAGCAATGCCGCGACTGTTAGCGCACAAGGCTAGCGCACAAACACCGCCATGCAGCAATGCTGCGACTGTTAGCGCACAAGGCTAGCGCACAAACGCCGCCAAGCAGCAATGCTGCGACTGTTAGCGCACAAGGCTAGCGCACAAACGCCGCCACGCAGCAATGCTGTGACTGTTAGAGCACAAGGCTAGCGCACAAACGCCGCCACGCAGCAATGCTGCGACTGTTAGCACACAAGGCTAGCGCACAAACACCGCCACGCAGCAATGCTGCAACTGTTAGCACACAAGCAGCGCCACGTAGCAACGCTGCCACTTTGTTTTTAAGGAACAGCTGTGGGGCAACTTGTTAGGGAGCGATTAGCTAGGTCTTAAACCATTGTCCCATCTATCATTTGAAGCTCTGCTCATGTGACACATGGGTCCGGATATGTCTCACATCGCTAAAGGCCCTATCCAAAATACAGCCACACTCCAAAACAAAATGGGGATGATGGTTTCACCATTGCACCCTATTAAAAAAAGGTGTGTGTGTGTGTGTGTGGGGTGGGGGGGGGGGGGTAACCAGGCAACAAGTATATCCTGACACTTAGAACGCTGCAGTAATGAGACAGGTGTAGCAACCTGTCTTCGATTCCATCCTTCAGGTACGGCCTGGGGATGACTGATCTTATCCAGAAAGAAGGACCGCTCCTTTCCACCAGCTTGTGGGGAATATTACATTACAGATAGGGCTCTTTCCCCAGAACATGAAACGAATCTTCCCATCTTCTTCTTCTAAGTCTTTATAATTGGGCAGTGTGTGAATAACCATATTTAAAGCTAATTAAGCTCATCCTGTCATTAGAAGGACTTAGTAGTTACACAGACCGATTTAAATCTGGGGTACTTTATCTTAAAACGCAGAAATAAGCTGATCGATCCACTGCTAGGAGCTCAGCTTGTCGGAACTTTCAGCACCGAATCTGTACTGAAGGTCCTTTCCTTAGGTCTCCACACAGGGCTGGACTGGTGTAACCGGAGTTTTCCCAGTGGGCTGATAGGTATGTGGGCAGGCAAAATTTGTCATGGGGATCTCGAAATTACGGTAAAGGACCGTAAAGTATGATTTTTAATCCCCGTCCAGCTCTGTCTGTACAGAATCCATTCAAATATCCTCTCATTTGTATATGTAAATACAGTCTTGTCATACTTAATGAGATTGTTTTAGTTTAAACAACTTTACACATAACTATATACACCAAAGCAGAGCATAGCAGAACAGATTTTATTCTGATGGTGTAAATAGCACCATAAATCTTGGTGATGTTCCACAATTTTGCTGCTAATTGCCAGTTAGTCTCTGATATATGCTATATATGCTCATCTTGGGGTTGGGGTTGGGGTTGGGGTTAGGGTTGGGGTTAGGGTTCGGGGGGGGGCTGGCTTGGTGTTGGTTTGCAGATTTACAATGAGTCCTGTCAAGAAAACTATACTGTAGTTAGAGATATATTAGCAATAATATTAGACTGCTGTTAGAATATATATAGTATACAGCATTACTGGCTTGCTTACCATACGGCACCTCCCCATCACGTGACAGGGGAAGTCTGAGGTCAGGTGTTCCCATTGGCTGGCAGTGATGAGCATCCCGGCTATTGTCCGGCCCCATTGGAAGGGACACTAAGCAGAGCTTCCAAATCCTGAGAGACCTGCTAGTGATACCATGCAGAGCGTGGAAGGATGTGGTGCATGAAAGCCCCTTTGTGCACCCCTCCCCTCTGCCCCCCCTGGCCTGGAGCATCTCATAGCTCACATTTTTGTTCTCATTAGTCCAAACCCCAGGAACGGTTCCCGCAGAGGACAGGCCTGGAAACGGGGGCCAGCTCTCTCCCACTGGGTGCTTCCAGCACTGGGAGGTCAACACTGGCATCACAGTAATTGCCTGATATTAAGCACTTTCCAGAAACTGGTCCCGTTAAACATTTAAAGGTTCTTCTGTCTTGGCACGCTTACCAGTCACCCATTCCAGCAACCCTTATTTGTAATCTAGCGCAGAGATACCAATTCTGAAATGGGAGTGCAATCTTTTTATTTAATCATTATTAGATCTTCTTGACCCAAGAGTCCATGATCCAGAAAGGAAACAAACGATATAATAATAACTGGGAACTGATGAACTGGTTAAACTAAACTAAGGTAAATTAAGTTAACCTAAACTAAACTAAACTTTAAACTCAAAAATGTATTCCCTTTTCCCCACAGGCAGGATTTATTGGCCTATATTTGTATCACCAAATGGCTTTCAACAGTTTGAGTTCTTCTAGAACATTCATTCACCATCTGCTTATGGTATTATTTCTGCCGTTGATTGAACACTTCGGTAACTTGTTGATTAAGTGCAGAAAAGGTCTCGCTCCCTTCTCCATCCGAGGTGCCAGGAATCAGGGAGCATAAGCCAGAGAATTCTGCTGGCCTCGTGCCGCATCCCGCTTCTTGACTCCTCCTGTTTTTTCCTCTTCATGACTTTGCCTGGGCCAGACCTCCTCTGAGCGGTGCCCGGCTGGTACCCGGCTCGTGCCCGGCTGGTACCCGGCTCGTGCCCGGCTCGTGCCCGGCTGGCCCTACCTTCCCATTCGTCAGTCCACCAGCCCAGTGTCTCCAACTGAGAAATCAACACTCACACCCAGTGGGAATGCTGGAGCTGAGGAACTTGTACCCCAGCAAAGGTGATCAGTGTTTGGGGAGGTATGCTATGTGGAGGGAGGAGGGGGCTGCTGTGTAGGGGGTGGAATCACCTAGGAATGTTACACTGAAAACAAAGGCATGTGACTGAGTATGAATGTCCAATCAGCAACTAGCAAGACATACTGACTTCTTATGACAATGTTCCATGTTCTTTTCACCATCGCTGCCAGCTTAGAACTTTTGCCATTGTCACCAATGCCACCCCCCCCACCCAAACAGGGTGAAATTGGCTTGCAAATGAGTGAAAACTCAAACGTACCTTCACCTCTATGGCATCCTATTCAGCTTTCTGTTGCAGAGCCGGGAACCGGCCGGTGTGGGCCTATGACTGAGCCACTTTTCTTTCCTGAGGTTCAATCTCAATGATCCACCTTTAGGAACATAGTGTACAATACACTGTAAGCACACGGTGCAGAGTTCCCATGGAAAACTCCCTCTGAGGATCGTAATCAACAGGACCAAGATTGAGAATTACCTATTACTTATCAATTAATTATTTTGGCACATGTGAGCACTGGACATAAATCCTGCGTTGCTGCCACATTAAGATGCACCATCAGGTGGTGAGGCAGCATGCTTGTTACTCACTCTGTGATTTGTCTTTCTTGTTCACCCTGTACCCAATCTGACAAGACAGCCCCCCCCCGCCGCCCCCATTGCCACACTCACTTCTTAATCCGCTAACGAGGATGGCGATGCGATTTCATGGACGTTGTGGGCTCAGACAGCCGGGGCAGCTGTAGGAAATGGACGAGCTCGGTCCCGGACAGCCGACATATGCATGTGTTTACGTGAAAGAACCTGGAGCGGGAAGATTTGCCGTAAATTGAGGCAGCTCGTTCCGCCGGGATCCGCGATGCAACAAGCCGATGAGCGCGACTCGTCCCTGAGCTCAGAGCCGGTACCTCAAGGAGGAGCATCACAGGTTCGGAAAGCCGGCAACCTGACAGGTATTCGGCCCCTGGGGGGGAAAATGGCGGTGGTTCAGACAGATCAGGTGTTTGGCGTAAAAAGGCGCACAGCCGGCGAGCATCTGTCGCGTGCGAAGGGCGCAGCTTCCCAGCGGCCTTGGCGTCACGGCAGGCGCCGCCCGGTCCCCGGGGCTGAGCAGTGCCCGATCGGCGGCATAACTAGGCGGTAATTTGCCGACCCCTGAAACCGCCAGGGGCGAAACCGCGCACGGGGTGAGGCGGGAGCACAAAGAGGCTGCGACAGGTGGGCCACGAGCGACAATAAAAACGCAGCCCAGATGGTACTTCAGAGAAGATGTGTCGTCAACCGAAGTTGTTCACGCAGAGTATTTTTGGGGTGTGTTTTGTCTGGGGGGGGGAAAGGTATATGGTTGTAAATCATTGTAGTGGCTTAAACACAAATCGGTTTCTCCAGGAAAGATAACAAACTGGGTCTGTTATTCCTTTACAGAATGGCAGCATGCTGACAGGGATCTCGGTGGAGATACTGAGGATTGACTCGAGCCCCTAACTGGTTATGGGATGAGCCGGAACAGGCCACGGTGTGGAGGGGTGGGGGGGAGGATCTCATGCTGGTTTGTTGGGGCTTTTGACCCCTATGTTGGCCTTGATCCGGGCAAAAGGGGGCTCCTGGACAGCCACGGGTCACCACCCAGTGACACATGACCAGCCACGGTTCATTTTTGTGGGACAATGACCCAACACCTCCCTTCCCCGGGCCCCAGCCCGGTCCTCATCCCATTACAGGCCAAAATGCAGTAATGATTGTTTGTTTTTCTGGTCGGCTCTCTGCCTGACCTTTTGGGTTGGGCTTATGGGACACGCAGCACTGACCTGGAAGCTCAGGCTTAATCTGCTGACTCCGAGCTGGCTTTTTCCGGAATGTCTCCGAAAGAGAGCCAGGGAATCAGCCGGTGTCAGCCTGGGGCCTCTGGGGGTGTCCATGCATTAGAAAAAAACACACACTGTGACAGGGCCAGTTTTATTACCTGAAGTTCAATCTCAGTTATACATTGTAAACACACTACAGAGTTCCCATAAAAGTGTCTCTCTGGTGATAAAAGATGGTGATCATCAGGACCAAGATTACGAATATTACCTCTTCCATCTTAAGAATATTTAATTGTAAATTGTGTTGTATTTTAGTACATATGAGCAAAACAAAAATTGATGCAAAGAAATAGAATGATTGGTGTTTGACGCTTTGATGGTTGACCAGTGCTTGAAATGGAGAAATAAAGCAATGATTTACTCTTGAAAACACATGACTTTTGGTTTTGACCAGGTTATAACCAATCCTTGGCTCTGGAAGTAGCAGTGTGCTTGACTTCATCTCTTTTGAGGGGTCTTGTGAGATTCCTATTCATTGATGACAGCGGGAGGCCAAGTCATGGAGGCCTCTACTTATCCTTAATGCAACCCTCCTCCTATTGGTTGGTATCAGCCAAATATGGTTGGGGTCAATTGAGGCAAAGTCATCCTCAGGTATTTACTCGGCTAATTGGGGTCCATCTACCCACAAGGTAAAGGGAGGGACTCAACTTGGCCACAGGCCATCAGTCAGCCCAGACATCTATCTCATGATCTGACAGAAACCCAACCTGGAGATGTATGAAGATATAACTTACACTTTAAGTACACTTTAAGTACACTTTAAGAGTACACTTTAAGGATAAAAATATTGGGACACCTGGCCATTACACCTACGGGGACATTTATGACGTCCCATTCTAAATCCATAGGCATCGAAGTGGAGTTGGTCCCCCCTTTGCAGCTGTAACAGCTGCCACTCTTCTTGGGAGGCGTTCCACGAGATTTTGGAGTGTTGGACATAAAGGCCTGGCTTGCAGTCTCCATTCTAGTTCATCCCAAAGGTGTTGGATGGGACTGAGATCAGGGGTCTGTGTGGTCCTGTCACATTCTTCCACAGGAAACTCACCCAACCTTGTCTCTATGGACCTTGCTGTGGTACAATCATGATGGAACAGAAACTGTCCCACAGAGTTGGAGGCATATCTTTGTATGCTGAAGCATTAAGCATTCCCTTCACTGGAACTAAAGGGGTCTAGCCCAACCCCTGCAAAGCAACCTCATACTATTATCCTTCCTCCACCAAACTTTACAGATGGCACAATGCAGTCAGGCAAATAACGTTGTCCTGGCATCCGCCAAACCCAAACTCGTCCATCAGACTGCCAGACAGAGAAGCGTGATTCCTCACTCCACAGAACACGTTTCCACTGCTCCAGTGTCCAGTGCTTTATACCTCTCCATCCCATACTTGGCATTGAGCTTGGTGATGTGAGGCTTGCATGCAGCTGCTTAGCATGGAAGCCCATTCCATGAAGCTCTCGGCACATGGTTTTGTGCTGGAGTTAATGGCAGAGGAAGTTAGGAACTGAAAGGTTGAGTCAACAGAGCATTGGCAACTTTATGAACTATAAACGTCAGCACTCGATGACCCTGCTCTGTTACTTTACATGGTTTTCCACTTCATGGCTGAGTTTCTGTTGTTCCTAAATGCTTCCACTTCACAATAATACCCCCTACAATTAACCACAGAATATCTAGCACGGAAGAAATTTCATGAACTGACATACTGCAAAGGTAGCATCCTGTGACAGTATCATGTTTGAATTCAGAACGATTCTTTCTTTCACAAATGCTTGTGAACCTGACTGTATGGTTATATTTGGAACTGAAAAAGTTTCTTTGATTTTATACACCTGTGGCAAAGGGTCTGAATGAAACACCTGAATTCAGTGATTAAGAGGTGTGTCCCAATACCTTTGTTTATATAGAGCAGGGACGGCCAGTCTTATCCGCAAAGGGCCAGTATGTATGTGGGTTTTCGCTGCAACTCCCTAATTAGATTACTAATTAGAGGACTGATTGGCTGAAGAGTCCTCACACCT
>JAODLC010000047.1:11138990-11156947 GCA_026781145.1 Hippopotamyrus pictus
GCTGGAGGGATCAATTCAGCACAGGGACTTTCTATCTCCCATCTGTACGATGTTTGATGTGGGGCATGGGTGGAACTGTAAACATGTGTATTCTTCCCAGCTGTGACTGTTGGGGGGGGTTATGTTTGTCTGTGTTTGGGGGGCGGGGAGGTTTGGGGGCGATGCCAGTCATTCCATCTACTGAGCGCAGACTAACAGAAAATTCATCGCTGCTCTGCTTCATTAAAACAAAAATATAAAGAGCAAAACAGATGAACAATAGTCTCACCTGCTTATGACCAAAATGTGCAAGCCCTAATCATCACCCCACACTGACAATAAAAACAATTTCATTTCTGAGTGGCTAATATTCAGAATTCAAATGGATGAATTTTAGGGCCCTAGAGGACCAAACACAGAATTCAACCCACACTGGATGCATGTCTGGGGCATTGAGGCTGAAGCCCGGAATGATTCCAAACAAGCCCCGAATGATTTGTTTAGCTCAGATGTTTTAACAACCATGCTCTCAGTTTGAGAACAGAGGCTAAGCCCCAGAAGTAGTCCTGAGCAACACCACAAAATAATGAAAGCATCAAAAAAGCAACAACACAAAATAATTTCAGTTAAAGCATCAAAATTCTGAGTGATGAGTCTGCCATTCCAGTAACAACTTTGTGAGTTGTCACAGAGGTGCTGTCCAGCAGGGATGGATAAGAAGGGAACTGGGGATTAGCGATGACTGATGCGATATAAATGCCATTTAATTTCGGAACGTTTTCCGAAACGTTTTCCGCCAGGAAATGTATTTTTTTTCCCTGTCGTGTCACAATGACCGGAGAAACAGCGTTGTTTTCTTAAGCAGAAGAGCGTTCCTCTTCGCCTTCATCAGACGTGTTTCAGTGCTGTGCTAGTCCTTGGTTTGTCAGAATCACTTATTTGCCAGTAAGTTATGGATCTGAGTCGAAGCGGTACCAAAGGATTTGCGTATGTTTTACCTCAGGGACTAGCGGGGACTCTTTTGGTCGACCACTGACTTTTTTTTTGGCCCACGTATCATCCCTCAGACAGAAGGAGCCGTATCGTGTCAGTTCAATAAGCATAAAATATTTTATCCGGTTCAACGAAGGCAGGGGGGAAACTGGGGGGCCTGTGGGGTTAAACCGGAGAGTGATGCATCCGTGTCGGAGACAGCGGGCCGAGGGCATGCATGCGTGTGCGTATGTATAAGTATGATAAGTATGAACAGGTCGCTTATACCGTTGTTTTTTTGTTTGTGCGTGCATGTCCAGAAGTGTACCTTTGCATGCGTGTTCATGTTTCTCCAGTGCGTGCTTGTGCATGTAACTGCGAGTTTGTGTGTTTGCGGGGGGCGGTGTGCGTCTCAGCAGGCTAGGCATCTATGCATGTGATCAGAAGGTCGCTGGCTCAAAAAGCGCAATCGACAGTCTGATGCCACCATTGGACCCTGGAGCAGGACCTTTAACCCTCCCAAAACGCTGCGGGGGGGGGGCTGAATGGTCTGACCCTGTGCTCGGACCCCAGGCTTCACTCTCAGTTGTGTATATGTGTGTCTACAGTATTTCTCAAAGGAGAGCAAGATGAAATATAGAAAAAGAAGCATTCCAATGTATTTGTGCAAATGACAAATAAAAAGGCATCATTTTATTACAAAAAAAAAAAAAAATGCAAGCACTGCGTGGGAGAGGTATCTTATTGCACCAGTCAGAGTGATACACAGTCACACTCTCCCCTATAATAAACCGCATAATATTCTCCAAATGATACCTTTACAACTCCATAAACCTGCTGCTATATCCTGTTTGGTTCTAGCGACACTGGTGTTAGGGCAGCATGGCCGGGTTCTTATTGCTTACAATAGTAACACTTGTACATAAAGTTAGGAAACTGGGGACTGGGCATGGCTTCACCCGTTACCGTGTCATGCCAGACACTGGGTCATTATTGGCTGTTGTTCGTTGTGTGTTTGCGTTGCCTGTCCTTCAGACAAAGACGAGCACATTTCAAGGTCAGCGTTGAAGGTTCTTCTCTGTGCTGGTCTCAGGCCAAGGAGCCCACCCCCTCCGACCCCCCGACACCCCATCACCGGCACCCAATCCCTGATCTGACTGCCTCAGAAAGTATTCCCGATACCTCTGCTTATCTCCCTGATGCTTTTAATCTCCGTTGGAGCCACAGGAGTGGAGGCAGAGGCCTGTCATTGTCTGGGCAGCTGAACCTGTGACCTTTTCAATTCCGGCCGACGTTCCAAAGCCCTTCCGCTCCGGCGGCCTCACGTCGGCGCACAAAGGTGCCATTTGCTTTTCATCCCCCCACCCCACCCGATAAGGAAGAAGAGAAAACATTGTATATTGTAATGCTTGCTCACCTCTCTGACACTCGCAAAATTGAAGCCCGGGAGACGGATCGATACAAATTAAAAGCAAATAAAAACGGAGGCCTGCATCGGCGGCCCGGAGATCCACGGGCTTCTGTGACTTAGTGTGAGCAGCGTGGCCTGCCTGCTCTCCGGGACCGAACAGGAATTAAAAAGTTAGAGTCAAAGAGTCAAAGAAAAGTCGCTTCAATGGCAGCTCCCCGCTCGGAGTGAGCCTACGGCTGGTTCTACCCGGTCACTCTTAGCAGTGGGAGAGTAAAGAGGCTAAAGCGAAGCATCGATGCTTTTCAGACAACACAGCCGCCTTTACTAGTACTAGTTAACCAGTAGATTGACCCCCTCCTTCGCCTTCCCGATCGGAGACAGGAGTTCCATCTGGAGATGCGCAGCAATGAAAAAGCTGTTCATTACACCTGACCGCGATGTGATGCGTTGCACTACTGAGACCGGCTCCGGAATGATCTCATTTCACAACACCTGCCGCCTGCCTCGGCCACCCCACGACCGCCGCCCCTCCCCCCCGCTCCCATGTCTGACTTCTCTCACGCCTATCCTGCCCTTCCATATCCTGGCCTGGGTGCCAGAAGCGAGGGAACACAGTGTTATATTTGTCTCTCTTTATGCACTGTGAAGCCTTCCTGTTGCCCGTTCCAGGTTCTAAATTATATGAGGGTATTTGTGTTCCCTGCACGCCCCCACTCCCCAACCTCAGCCTGATCTCCACCCCATTCCCCCACCAGCAGGATCCTCCCCCCGGCTCCACCGCGTTCTTCCTCTGCGCTCCTGGCCATATTTTATCATCATCGCTCCAACGTCTACACAACATTACCCAAATTACATCTGGCCAGCTACACGTTCCGCACGCTGCACGCGCTCCAAAGGCGGCCGGCGGCGGCAGCAGGAGGCCACGCATCAATCAAATCCCACCCCGTGAACAGGAGAGGGGGAACGGAGCCAATGGCTGCGGCTTTTTTTCCCCTCCCATTCCACTGCGGTTACGTGGGGGAAATTGGTCCCAGGAAATAAGCAGTTTGGTGCGAGTGAGACCTGCGAAGAAACTGCGATGCAAACGAAAGGGAAATGCACCCCGTCGACACGCCTGCGGAGGCCCCCTCCGCCCCCGGGTTGTTTTGCACTTCTGTGCCGGGAATAGCACTGGGCCGATGCCATCCTCGGCTCTGGAGCCGAAAGGCTGACTGGCGCAGAATTGGCAGCGTGGCGCCCCTGCCAGCTTCCCTCCCTGAAATGCCTGCCGGTGTTTGGCGAGGCACCGGAACGTGCCACAGATGGCAAATGGCTGGACCTCCCGTTCAGCCCCGAGCTCTCGTTCTGGGGTCCACCTGGCACCCGCGTTCGAAATTTGTTATTCAAACCGTCACGGATGGACGGATAAATGGATGGACCTGGTACCATGTTGAAATGAGGAAAGTAGTGGATTCACATTCTGCTCTTTTGTCTTAAAAATCTCCCAGAAACACCCCAAAAATGCCAAACGACAAACAAGACAAGCGCTCCTGTCTCTTGCTAATGCCAACCATTCACACGCTACGTCAGAATGGTCACCTGCCTCTTGCCAGACTACCTTGACTTGATCTTTTTCTTTCTCTCTTGTCCATGTTTACTGTTCCGGAATGGAAGACGTGACCTCAAGACGGCTCGTCAGTCGCCGAAGGCCAGTGTCTCCTGCTAGCGGCTTCAGTTTGACATGGCGGAGGAGAAAAGACAAGACCAGGGAGGGCAAAAGGCACTGGGTTTTTGGGCGTTACTCGAGTCAGCTCGTGGAGGGCACGGGATTACCATCGATACAAATTAAAAACAAATAAAGGCAGAACAAGAACTTTAGATACTGCTGCGGGATCTATTATAGCCTGATTTATAGTGTGCTGACCTACTGCGGGTTGGGTCACAGAAGGTGCCGAGAGCTGACTCCAGGAGCCCGTCGTCAACGCGACGGCCAGTCAATAACCTATTTAATTTAATGTCACAGCCAATACCGGTGAAGCACATTGACAAGGACCCAAATACACCTCTGGAAAGCCCCCACCTGCAAGGACTAGATAAACTGTAAGTGAAAAATTCAATCTTCCTGCCCATGAATACCTTGGACTCCTTATAAATTATTAAACTCACCCACTTCCAACGGAGTATGTCGAGAGCCTCAGCTCAAAGAAATAATGTCAGTGATTTGGAGCGGAGAACGATCATGGAGGAATGGAGCTGGGAATCTCACCTGCGTTGCATCTTTTCCGACCCGAAGCTTGTCAAGCCTTATGCCGGACGGCGGCTCTTTCAAATTTACCTTGAGTGAGAGAAAAACACCCAGGTGCTGCTGGGCGTGCAGCCGATGTTCAGTAGGAAAAAGCAAACGAGAGTTGAATGGGGCTATGCTTAGGTTTAGCGCTGTGATGTAAGAGTAGACACATCTTGATCTTGAGCGGTTGACGAAGGTTCACTGAGCGTGTGAACGAAACTGGGTGAACCTGAAACGGAATGCGAGCGGTTCGGTGTCGTTGCTCGCCGCTTGGCTGACACGCTGTGCCTATTTCTGGACCAGTTTTTGCTAGGGGATCACCACCCCTTCTCTTGGATGTGTCGTCCAGTGAAATGCTGGCGGAGGCAAATGCACGTGCGATGTTCCACCCCTGCCGCAACGGACGTTCCTCCGTGTCCCAAAAGCAGTCAATAACCCATTTAATCGCAGGGTACACACCAGTCAATAACAGCTAGGCCGTGTCCGGGGCACCAGCTAGTAGGAGAGCTGCCCGGCTCTGATAAAGGACTCATTACCAGCCCTTTATCTTCAGCTGGGTTTGGGGCTAAAACCCTTGGAACTTTTCAATAAGTCCTTCCGGCTTTAATGAGTCGCCATCATCTTCCAGCAAGAGCCACAAGTACATCATAGCCCTCATGAAAAAGGCTCGATTAGCGTGTCGCTCTGCTGCATGTTTATATTCACGGGGGGGCAGTTTTCAAACATGGCAACGTTAGCCCTGGAAACCTTCACCTCATCAGCTGCAGATTAAGTGCCCCTTTGTGACGTGGCAGACTTTGCATATGTGTGGATGAAACCGTGTATGAAGCGAGGGTATCAGGGGATGGTGGCTTTATTCTGCAAAAGGGAAATACTTGCTCCAGGCAGGACAACAGACACATGTGACTTAGACATGGAAGGACTTGGGTTGAACTTGGGTTGAACAAATGAGTTTAACTAAACAAACAGGAAAGGCCCAAGGAAAACAAAATGGGAATCGGGTCTTTAGAAGAACAGTGGTAGGGTTATAGTTAGGACAGTATTTCTCAGCTCAGGCTTTGGACTCCCAACTAGTTCATAATTTCGCTCCCTCTCAGTTCCTAGCCAATCGAGAACACTGAATACCTGGTGCAGCATGGAGCAAAAATGTGGACTCCCTGGGGGCTCCCCAGGACTAGGTTGAGAAACACTAGGGTATCTGGGGCTGAGAGAAAAAGGTAAAAAAAGATGACTGATTATAAGACATAGCTGAAGTGAAAGTAGGAGCGTTTCACCTGACAGTCACCCCATTCCCTTTTACAGCCAGATGCTGCTATTTTGGGATTTTGAGAAACCATGCATGAAGATCCCTCAGTGTTGCTTGCATGTGACTATGGGTGCAAATTAAGACACAAATTATCATACTATGACTGCTATATCATGTACAATCCAGTTTTATAGTACTCCTTTACCACTGAAGCCATTAAGTACCTTTTACTGCTCTGGTTCACATACCCATAGACTTGTGGCATTTTCAGCTGCACACATGCTAGAACCCTTAGCCAAAATAACTTATGTCTGAACGAATGAGGCACGAATCCCATCTCACTGACCTTGATTAAAATGCACCACAAGCTAACACACACATCAATACCATTTCCAAACCTCTTGTTATGGCAGACAGAGTTCTTTCATTGGCTGGAATCGGTCGGTTGCTGATAGTACACAACGATAAGGGGATCATTAAGCTTCGCTTGCCTCTGCTGAAAAATATGGAAAATATGTGCACATTGGAAACCTACTGTTGATCCATCTGGAGCAGGGAGGCAGGAAGAAGAAAGTGACAGAAAATCAAGTTTACAGACCAGTGCAGTGCATTCCTTCCTCTGCCCCGGCTGTTTGTTTTGCTTAAAATTGCAGATGGAATTTCATGGTGGCTGTGATGGACTGGCATGCTAGTCAGGGTGTCCCCCAGCCTTGTGCACAATGCTGCCTGCAATACCCCCCCCCCCCCCCCCCCATTCTGTCAACCTTGTGCTAAATAAGATTTTAGAAGATGGATAGATGGGCTAAAAATAGAGGAAAATTAAACTTTGTTTGCCATTTGCACATCAGAATGCTTCTTTTCACATATCCTATCTCGCTCTGCTTTGAGACCTAATGTATATGCAGTCTCACACACACACACCCACACATACTGGTGACAGCGAAGCTTAAGTTTGGAGCAGAGTGTCTGGAGCATTCTGGGTAGTTGAGGCCCTTGCTCAAGGGCCTGAAGCAGATGTGAATATTCTGCTGAGGGCAAATTCATGCCAGCGACCTTCTGCTCAGAGGCCAAACCCACACAGCCACACACTGCCCCTGAACAGCACTCCCTGACTCTATTTTGGCTAAAATATTTTTAGAGAAAAAGAAACAGGTTGTTTCCTCTCAGACCGTAAAATTATTCTGACTAATACTCAAAAAGGTATGTTATTGCTCAGTCCACGAAGGAGCGAAAAACTAAACTACCACCCCAGCGGGTGCCAGACTAACAATGCTTTGATATTAAGTGTGTGACAATTTACGAGTGGCCACGCTGTAGAATGTCATAAGAAGTACTTTGGCTAGCGGTGAAGTTTGTATGGATCACCCTGGGCTTAACCGTAACAGAATATCTTACAGTTTCAGTTTGGTTTCTATAGATTCCAATTATTCTTGGTTACCAGTGTGGAAGCTTTTTTCATGACTGCTTCACTGCAGCCACGATCAAAATGGCATAAATGTAATCTCGCAAACCTCTTGATCGAAGTTACCTGCAATTTTCTCTTTGATGTAGAATAAAAATGAGTAATGGCGCATATTACCTTGCGGGAGCAGGACACACCAGGCAAAACAGACGTTCTTACAATGACACTATATGCAGATGCATACAGAACCATCTGGTGATAAATCTGCATATACTGTACTATTCCATTTAGCTTTAGGGTTAGTCTTTAAGGTGGAATTCCTTTAGGAAGGCTAAATGAATTCTGGAATAGGCTGCCTTTGTTGCATGCTCAGATACACTACCTTAAGTGAATCTAAGTGGATTATGCTGGGTCCTCGCTATATAAGCAGTATGTGGTGAATATCCATTAAAATGTCATACTTTAAATAGCTCTGCTCATCTAACTAAGGCTTCAGTAGACCAGCCACACCTACATGTCAAAATTAACAGAACAATTACCTCTGTAATTTTGTATATGGAAATTAGTAATAACTTTAATACAGAATGATGGGAAATTTAAATCATCGTTCCCCCACAACTCTGGTGATTGATTAGCTGTACAAGGTATGATTGGCTGTAAAGGTAGGCTAAGGAAACACACTTTTATAAATTCAGGGAATGTGCTGTTTTACAAGCTGCAAGAAATGAAGTTGGCTCCTTGACACTAGGCATTGAAATAACTACTCAAGTACCATCCCCCATCGTAGGATGTCCCTGTAATACTGTAAAGCCAGTTTTATATACTGTATCTAAACATGTTTTCACACTCCAACAGCCACCCGTGTTTTTCAGAACGACAAAAAACATTTACACTATAAAAACTTCAACAATGTCGAGGAATTTCGTCCCGCTGCTTGTTCATCTTTTATGTACAAATTATGAAACATTTTTAAAAGCGCTAATTGTTAGATAATTAGGATATGCTTATTTCAGACCAATTAGCATCAACAACATCGCTTACAAACTGTCAGAAATATTTTGATATTAGAATGGTTATTGGAAATTGTTTTTGCACTGATGTCAGGATGGCAGTGGGAAAGGCAACATGTGTTTTTGTGCTTGCTCTGGGTGCGTGCTCAGTGCATGCTTCCCGGCAACCGCGGGGGGGGGGGGTTGTACGCGTTGTGCCTGTGTGTGTTTTAACTGAGTTTGATTCAAACTGATGTGTGTGAAATGTTGACGAATGAGGTGCCTTAAAGAGGAGTGACACCTGAAGGCTATGGCACGACCCCTTTCACGTTTCTGTGTCTGTCCCACGGAGCGTTTGGGGGCGGGGGGGCTGCGTTTCCTTCCCTACAGGGTCCCGCCACTGGCCCCACCCTCCCCGCTGTCCCTGCCCCCGGAGCTCCATGCTGTGATTCTTTTTTAGTGGGGGTCCTGAAACCCTCCCATCCAGGACGCCCTTGTCAAACTCTTCAGCGCTTAGAGGCATGTGATGAGAAATCGGCTGCCACCACTGCAATCCTGCGCCGCTGCTAGGAGGACGTGGGACCAGACTTCCATGGCTACTGTTGTTGGACCTGTTGTCACCATTCTTAACCTAACCTGCCAAAGTAAATATCCAAAAATGAGTAAAATAGCACTTTTTCTATGACACGAGAACAGAAATATTTTCAGTTCCATTCGCTTTACGGCTTTTAAGCGAATAAATTCCCGCTATCGTGAAACTAGGTGTCCTTTTCTGGTCGGCACAGCAGGGAGTTTTACTTTACGCCGTGAACTCTGTCGTATATCACGCACTTGTTGTTTCATCACGTGACTATGCTGGTGGCTGCCATGGGCCACCGTATTCCGTGGCTCTGTTGACTTTGCGGGGTATAAATTAACAAAAGGTGCGTAAATGCAGCCATGTTTGATTTCAAATCAATCTGCATGCACATGCTGCCTCTGCAAAGTCAATAAAATTATTATTGATGGTCTGAAAACAAGGATGTGCATGTCCAGTGCACTGCTATTGTTAGAAAGCCCCGTCAACTGCGGCCTGAAACACATCAATCACCTTTACACTTTTCCTCATACGATCCCTGTTTGTGTTCCTGAAATAGCAACATGGCAGCGGGTAAAAAGGATTCGGTGCGTGCCAGTCTGCACCTACCCACTGTTCTTTGTAAATTTCCTTAAGAAGTGACAAGCACAAGAATTTCAATGCACGAAAACCATGGAAATGTACTTTTTAGAATTAAGATTGTTTATAAGGAAACTGTTTGTCTTTAAATCAGTATAGTATGATATATTTTCATTATTGCCCTAGATAAGCAGTACAGATGATTGCTAGATACATATACTAAAATGGGGTGTGGTGTTTAGAAAGAATCAAATAAATGCGATATCTCAAATTAGGCCTAATACACGCTGGGAAAATGCTCAAAGCTGCTAAAACTTACACAATTCACAAAGTAACGGGCAGTTAGGGACAGTAGAGAGCGGGAACTATGTGTCACCTCTGTGTCACATTCCAGAGGGGACCGAGACAGCGAGTGCAAGAGTGCCACCCCCCAAAATCCCGTCCCATACAGCACTCGTCACTCGTGGCAACGGCACGAGTGGCACAATGGCACATGACAGTCAAATGACACCCTGCCCCCCACCCCTCCCGGCAAACTCCCCCACCACCTGAATAACTCCAGCCGTCTGTTTGCTCCCAGTTTCATGCAGCCTGGGAATGTACAGTATCCCTTCAGTTCTGAAAGGGAGATGGCGGGGTGAAAGGGGAAGGGTCAAAGGTCGCGTCAGGGCTCCCATGATGCCTTGCACCTGGCTTGCAAAGGAGGATGCAACAATGGAGGAGAATGTGGGACAGAGGTGTGTGCACCAAGGAGCAGAGAACAGAGAGGCAGCGAAAGCGCGACTTACAGGACTTCCCCCGTGGCCGCCGGCGGCTGCGGCTTCTCCTGAGACGTCTCAAACACCCCCTTCACATCCTCCGTGAAAGCCGTTACTTCAAAGTGACAAACTTTCCGTGGGAGACGCTTCTGAAGACAAAAGGATCGATCCGCTGATTGATGATTGATTGACAAACACTAAATGGGACCCGCTTCCTTCTTCTCCTCAGCAGATGGTCTTTCTTGCGTAACGCTCTCCGCCGATAAAATTTAGAACGGCGAATGCAAATGAAGAGGTGCCTAAATGAAACCTTTTAAGCTTCCGGATCTGCACACCACGTTCTTTATGCTACTCAAATTAAATCCAGGCAAAGTAATTAACACCTACCAAACAAAGAGTATTGCGTCGATAAGTTACGGTTCTGCGTTTGGAATTGACATTGTTAATCAAAAATCTAATAATTTGGTGATAAAACATTAAATGGGGCAAAGCAAAAATGTGTCCTCACACGGACCAGCTCTTATAACCTACTTTCCGCTGGTTAAATTGGGTTAAACCAGGCAGTGACTGATGGTGCGTGATAAGCCTATGCTTCACGGGTTCGGAAAACTCATTTCCCCCCTCACCAAAAAAGCATTTCATCGCATTGCTCTTTTCACATGGATACTAAAATTGTCATTTTCAATTAGGAAACAGACGGAACATATAGCTGAAAAAAAAATCATATTTTTGTCTTTTTTTTTTTTTAAAGTGTCCCACGCACTCCAAAGGAGCATAGACACTGTCACTTGCTCCAAACCTGCAAGGTGACCTATTCTCTTTAACATATCAATCATATTCAAAATTCTTACTGTTATTCTTATCTTAACCACTCATTATTTGGTAATAAGGCCCGCTTGCACAGATTAAGCATTCTTTATTAAATATACAAGACTGCAACAACAAAACTATTCATACAAAACAATTATATGTTCATATAATTAGAAACGGAGTGAATGACATCGCATCTGTGTCGTACATGCATGACAGACGTGGTCATCACAGTAAGTTTGTCTTCTGTTTACACTCAAAGCTTCAAGTAGTAAAGTTGCAAAGGCCACAGGTTCTGTTTTCTGGGGTGTTGAAATCTGTAATTATCGCAGGGCAGTCTGGATGCCCAAAGAGCACAAAGTAAGCTGCAATCAGGCATGGACACCGGGTCAGAACTGAACTGCTGTTGGACAAAGCGTGCATTGGCTATCAGCAAGGTCCAATAAAACTTTCCTAGGAACAGTAACTGCATGATCTTTTACCAGGTTTATATGGGGGAAAATAACGGCTGCCCCAAAACCTAGAGGTACAGCACAGCCTATGGAACCTGCCACAACATTAGGAGACACACACACACACACTTCAGTTTTTCAAAATTGCTTTTTTTTTTTTAAAAAAAAAAAAAAAAAAAAAAAAAAAATCTTATGTATTGTCCAGTGAAGGGGTGTAATTGTCATGTCGCCGTCTCCTCCCTGACCGAAGCCAAAAAACCAACCCCTGTTGGAATCTGTGGGTAGAACTGTATCATCACAAAGAATTTCAGAGGCTGACTGGACAGCAGTAAATTGGGAGGCTTGAGTCCCGGAGAATGAGCAGCCTTGTTCTGGGGCTACACACTGCAGCTGCCTCTCTGTCGCCCCCCGCCCCCCCGTAGTTTATTACACACGGCCGTGTCATGAATGGATGCCGCTGTTTTACAGTATGTCACAATTACAGGACTTATCTCCCAGCCCCCCACCGACGTGGCCCGGTCTCCTGCGAGGTCCTCGCGCCGTAATTCTTCCAGAGAGGGCCAGCATAAAGGGGAACTGTTTGGGAGGTCGGCCCGGTCTACAAAGTCCTGCCTTCAGGGTCCGTCCATGTCGTCCCTGGTTGTATTCTTTGGCACCAGGGGGTACAGAAACACAGATTGTTCCCCCTTCTTCAGTTGGTCAAAATTATGGAATGGCAGAAACTACTGTATACAGGACAGTTTATAGGTTCAAGTAGGGTTAGGCTGTTTTTTTTTTTTTTTTTTTACAAGCGACACTAGGATCCCTGAAGGAGACCATTATTGCCCACGTCTCCATATCAACCCATGAATTTGCTCTAACAATTTCAAGAAGTAGAAGTAGCAAGAAAGGCTGTATTTCTTGCTATGGCGAGCCTCCGTATGCGTGGATTTCCATATTCAGCATCTACTAATTTGGTGATACAGCTCAAACGTTCCATATCGCCGTGTTATTCCGTTTCAGTCGCGGTCTTTCACGGCGGATGTTTTCGCCAGGAAATTTGCCACCCGGAAGCTCGAAATCACAGCTGTAATTGTGGGAGCAGACAGTGATACTCGTGCTGCTATATACTTCCTCCCAACCTACCATTCCAGGTCAAATTATTATGCTAGATGCCACAGTTTACATAAAAGCAATATGCCGCCAAGCCGTTTTTAGTGTATTTAAATCAGAAATTGTTGTCTGTACCTGAATGTTCGAAATGTGCTCGAATGAAAGGAGTTTTTATTTACTTTTCAAACTTTCTCCCTTCTATTTGGATGTTACCATGTCTGTATGCATTGACCAAAATATTATGTTTCAGCTAACAATTTGGGAACGCAATGACACAGAATCAATGCATTTTGACATGCTTGTTGTTCTGCTTTTTCAGTCTGAAATTCAAGCATTAAACATTTCATTTCTTTTACGGGCATTTCAGTAACTGTCAGAAGGTTTTTGAATGAACGAAGCATTTATGTTGACCTTTTTTTTTTTGCCTGCATATCGGCAGGGACATCTGGCAGGGCAAACTTCATGATGCAACAAGGTCTTAAAAAGGTGATTGTATCAGCATATCCTATTGGAAAGTGTACGGCATATAGAAGAGAAGCATACGACCAGAAAACCAGAGGATCCAAATCGACAGAATTGTCAGGAAGCATCAACTAGCTGACACTTAATAATAATACCACACCAAATCATGTGTTTTAGAATGTTGTCTTATTATTTAAAACATTGCAGAAAATTACATTGGTCTGCAGATTAATAAAGTAAATATCTAAAGAATAGTCAAATTTAAAAAAACAGTTATATATAGTAAAAGGTACTTTTGAAATAAATTGAAGGCTAACAGTGCGTGTGATTTAGCCAGATATAACGGGCTGCTTCTGGTGTTTTTGACTCAGCGAAAGGGGGCCGCGTTAAACCTTAACACCCACCCCCCCCCATCTGTCCCCTTTTGTTGGCTCACGTGCTGACATCACACACCGCTGATGGGGCTAAAATCCCCCGCTTTTCCAACGGCCGCAGTTTTGAATGAAACCCACCCTGAAAGAGACTGATGTCAGAAACACGGGCCCCATCGTCACCCAACATCGGCCTTCCAGAAAATCCTATGGCCGCGTGTATTTTTCCCCAGAGCCCCTTTGCTACATCCACCGTTTTGCTTGTATCTCCCCCCAAATTCCCTACTCACATTAATGTAGAAAATTCGGTTTTGTGAATACATGACAAACGCATGTTCAACATGCATAACATTTCACAGGTATGTTCTTGGCCACCTGTTCTACAGGTTATACGGGACTTCTTTAAAGAATCAGGGACAAGAATAATACTCAGGAACACTGCTGGTCAAGAATGTGTGTAAACTTTCCATACATGACGGTTTATCACACATGTGCTTGAACTGATATATTTTATTGATACATGGCGTTTTTTGTGTTGACTCAATGTCTGACACATGCGGTGTGCATTAAAAGCCCCCCCCCCCCTCACAATTCTTACTGGAATGTTTCCACAGGTGTTGCAATCTGTAGAGGGCAATGGCACAGCGAGACAGGTTACAAATTCCCTGTTACCTGAGAAGCGATACAATGTATCGTTGTCAATATTCTGCTTAAGAAGTGTATTTCCTAATGACATAAGCTATATGTGGGATTATGCTTCTTCCGCAATGTTAAAAGACTGCTCTTTCCTTCTGGAAGGGAAAGAGACCACTGAGACCGGGAAGAAACTAATTTATCTCAAATTGTTGTTGTTTTTTTTTTTTTTTTTTTTTTTTTTTAATCATTGTTTCACTGAAACTTTTATCCCAAGCAACCTATAATATTTTATGCATGTGTAGTCCTCCTGAATTATTGAAATGTATCTTGTTAAAAGGCACAACGTTGGAAACTCCCCTCGGACTCCAAACAGCAACCTTCAGTTTGCATATCCATTTGCTACATGGTAACAGCAGCTGCCTAGTGGGGTTTCGAGTTTAAATTTTTGAATATCATCTGAATGAAACTACAAAAAATATACAGCTCCGGAAAAAATATCAGGGGCCACAGCACAATTTTTTATTTCAATCATTTCTCGATTTATGGGTGTGCATCTGTGAATAATGTTAATTTTTAGCAAACTGCAGCCTGGTTCTTTTCGTTTTCTCATTGATGAAGGGCTGCTTCCTTGCTTTGTGGGACTTCAGTCCTGCTTCTAGGTGCCTGATATGAACTGTCCTAGCAGTGGACACACACCACTTAATGTTTCCCATTCCTTTTGAAGGTCACTTGATGACATCCTCCAATTCATGAGAAACTGTCAGATAGGTTAACGGTCATCTCTGGCATTAGAAAGTTGCTTCCGCCCTCTACCTGGCTGGTTTCTGGTCATTCCCAGTGTCTCCTGCTTCACCTTATTCTTTTGTACTGTTGTCTTAGAAATTTTGAACCTGGAAGCAACCTGCTGCTCAGCATAGCCTCTGCCAACAGAACCAGGATTAAACCAGGATTTAAAAATGTAGATTTGGTTAAAAATATAGATTGGTCTCAATTTTTTCCAGAGCTGCATTTCCTCAATAGAAAATTGGTACATTATTCTGGACCTCTTCAATAGAAATATCTATGTTCACATGACTAGTACACCAGATGACCAGTGTGGCATCAGAAATGGTCACATTTTGTCCATTTACATGACATGCTACATCAGTTTTGTGCTATTGTCGTGGAAAACATATCACATCTCCATCACACTTTACAGAGCTTGGCCTGTCGTGACTATGCAGCCATTTTGTTTTTATCTATATCTAAGTCCAGTTCCGGGAATGCACAATGCTGGAATAACACAGTTCTTGGGCGATCCTGGACCACAGTCGGAGTGCGACAGGAAATGACAGCCCCCCGTTTAAGAATATCCACCATGCCGCAGTGACTCTGTGGACAGTGCTAAGCTCCACCGGCTGTGGGAGGGGCTTCTGAGGCAGGAGATACAGAAGATCGCAGGAGACATTGTGAATTTCAGTGCTACTTCATTAGTGTGATACTTTAATTAAGGTATAGTAGACTCATATTTCTTTTAATAAATAAAAGACAAAGCAGAAATTGCTTCTTAGCTCATTGCTCACCCTAGTTTAAAAATCTTTGATTTCTATAATACTCAATGAAAATAGTGAAAAATAGCTGAAACACTCAACTGTGGAAAATGCTTTTTCAGAACCAGTCAGAAGACAGGTAGTGCAAAGCTTAGAAACATTAAAAGACCTACCAGGTATATATAAGTGTGTGTGTCTGTCTGTGTGTGTCTGTATGTGTGTGTGTGTTTGTGTGTCTGTATGTTTGTGTGTGTGTGTCGGTATGTGTGTGTGTGTGTTTGTGTGTCTGTATGTTTGTGTGTGTGTGTGTGTGTCGGTATGTTTGTGTGTGTGTGTGTGTGTGTGTGTCACACAAAACAGGCTACAGAACCAGCAAAGGAGTCACGGGACTCTGCCAAATATGGTCGCCGTTTGTTGCTCATCCATTTGCTGTTGATCTGTTTCCTCATGTTTAGTTCATCATACTGCTTCTCCAGAACCATTCAACCTGCAAAGACACATAAATAAAACACACTGTTAGGACATGCTGTACACAATGAGTTTTCATAATGACTGGATGATCCAAAGGGGACATCCATCCATCTTCCATAACTGTTAATCCGGTAGGAGGTGACCGGGAGCCTGGTTTCCATCCCAGGAAGCACTGGGCACAGGGTGGGGGGGCGGTATGTCATGGCGAATGATTTGTTCTTCTCAAATTAATCTTGTGACTAAGTGATTCCTTATTCAATTCAGTCACAAGTAAACTAGATTATGCTCTTCACAACCAACAGATGAAATATGTACAAAAAAAAATCCATGTTTAACTATCTATAAATATATACTACCAACTGAAGTAACAATTTTTTCAAATCAAAACCATTTTATTATGTTTAATTAATTACAATTAATTGAACTTAATTAATTACAATTAATTAAATGTAATAAATTACAGTTGAATGAACACAGAAAGCAAAATATCTGTCCCCTGAGAGCAGAAAACATTCAAGGGGTAGTGAATGAATCAATGAACTCTACTGAATGAATCTTTCAGTTGAAAGAACTCAATTGGATTCACTGAAAAGAATCATAAGTTCCATATTTAGACGCCAGTCCACTGAAACCACGCACAGCCTATAGCTTGTTCACTGTGCTACTCCAGCCATATACTGAGTCTTTTAATTTTCTCTTTAGGTCTTGTGTTCCAGAACATGATGAGCAATAATTATAATGCTCCGTGGTTTAATGTGGATGCTCTCATCCTCTGAATTAGTCATGCGATTTTTAACATCTGACAATTAGCACTTATTAACATGCAACAAAAGCAATTATAAAAACCAGGTGATGAACTAAAGTATTGCACCACATGTCATTTATCATTACCATATTAGTTTATACTAATTTCTATATAAAAAATATACAGTTTATTTTTCCTCTTAATTGTTGCATTTCATATACAAATAAATCTTTCAAGATATCACTGAACTGAATAATAGACTGAACTAATATACTGTAAAAATAAATTAAATGAAAATCAGCATTCACTCACTCTTTGAATGAACAGCTGCATTCAAACCTTTGGTATACCATTATATGACCGATTTACCATGTTTTACCATGATGTGCAGGACACCATAGATATTTCAGATCTGTAAGAGTTTAATATGCCTCATTTCTGCAACTTTTATGTATCTGGTTTGCCTTTAGCGGCACGCTTTTACGTGTCAGATACGTTGGGTGTGTTCAATGTACAACCACAGTGTATTTTTCCCAGTGGCCAGTGAAGATATTTGAGATATAAATCCGTAAATCTGTGTAGGAACAGTGGCACTGTGATAGCTAAGCCACAGCGGGTCTCCAGGGCCTCCACACTCCACATGCGTTTCCCCAGCTGTCCTCGTTCCCTGATGAGGAGCCTAACAGGCTTCTAATAGCCCCCTCTCCCACACCCACCCCTGGGCTGGTTTCCCCGCCTCGGGACCCCCTTCCCAGCCCCTGGAGGGGACTGCCACCGAAAGTCCTCGTCCGGGCCGTCAGTCATGTCTCCGCCAGACAGGGTCACTGGGGTTAAAATCGATTCTGTGACCCACCTGGGGAGCCCGGGCCGCAAGCTGACTCAAAAAATTTATATCAGGGCAGGACTGGCCCACCACCCACGGCTAGGCTGGGCTGGCCACTCCCACCGCGGTGACAGACCCAGCAGAAGCTGGTGGAGTGTGAGTCCGGAGCTGCTGACCCTGCAAGCTGACCCCTTCAAACTTCAACCGAATTGTTCTGACAGTTTCCACGGTGACCAGGCACCCCAAGCTTATCCTACTTACTGAAGGAGAAAAAACTCAAAGGGGTGCAGAATCTTTATAATCCACTAAGGGCTTGCAATTAAATACTTTATGAGTAAAGCCTTAATCATAGGTGCACACCATACATGGGAGTATCAGGATTCCAAG
>JAODLC010000047.1:11163521-11177817 GCA_026781145.1 Hippopotamyrus pictus
AGAGAGAGAGAGAGAGAGAGAGAGAGAGAGAGAGAGAGAGAGAGAGAGAGAGAAACTCCGAGATGATGCCATGCTGGCTGACAGTGTGAGTTCTATTGAACAGGCTGTGCATTTCGGTCGCGTGAAGACCCCCATCTCCACCCAGCCACCCACCCCACATTAACCCCCACCCCTACACCCGCCCCTTTTCCTGCACCTGCACTGGGTCAGAGAGCAGCGGCCATTCACCAACGACGGACTGTTAAAAGAGACGACATCTCTGGCAGTTTGCAATTCTGCGCGATCTCGGAACGTTACGCCCCCGCCTACGAAGCGAGAAAAACACCACAGTGCGGTTTTGCAGAATAATGTTATTTTTTAGGGAGCCCGTGGCTTTATTTAATTAAATTAATTAATTAAAAGAGCGAGTCATTATACATTAATAAATACTTATGCAGCGAAGGCCAATGCAATCTCGCCAGCCGACGGTTATAACTTTTGAGTACGACAATATAGTACCCCATTAGGCTACTTTACTAATATATTAATTTCCAAATACCGTACAGGACGGTATTCAGCCACATAGTCATGACCATAAACACAGGGGCGAAATAAAGGCAATTTGTGTGTCTTCTTGAGTGTTTGCATCTTCGCAGAAATAAGGCAGACCCATCCCCAAATGTCCTTTGTGAATCGAAGGACCGTGACGTCACAGGAGTACACATAGGCATACAGTATGAGTAAATCTGGCAGGACACGATAAGATTCTCCGGAGGAGTTTCTACTTGTTAAGAACATTAATTACTTATCACTTTCCAGTGTATTTCCCAGAGCGCGCTCCAAAACGTATCCCATCTGCCGGTTTCAGTCTCGGTTAAAGGAGGTTGTCGTACTTCTCAGTTTTTAAATAAACAGCATGCTGACTTTGATAATTATGACAAACGACTTTGCTGCAAGGGTTTTGCGTGAGGTATCAAATACTGCACACCCGGGGAGCGTGCAGCCATAATCCAGGCCGCCGTATAGGCTACCATAATATAGCCTATGTTTATGAATTATTTTTCACTGGAGAATAGATGTGTGTCGTTCTAAGACAGTGGGCCCGATGTTCTATGAAGCACATTAAATGCATGTACATACAAAGAAATGAAAGCAGGCGACACAATATTTGATACCGTAAAGCCTGACATTGTTGAAGGAAAATGTGCCCAAACATATGAATTTTAAGCTAAACTAAACTTGAGACGTGTAAAACAGTTTCCAGTGATTTAACTGACGTTAAAGTATCGCACAGTCTGAATTTTTTTATGTGCTGTTTTATCTTGATCACTCTCTTTACCTGTTGCATTTACTACAAGGAGCAACATTTCCATCCATGTCAAAATCACCAAATACAATAGTGATAAGCAAACTGTGGTTATTTTGCGGTAGCTGCTAAAGTGATCTTTGAATTCACAAAGTTGAATTCAGCGAAAAGGTTCAAAATAGGAGGGAATGTCACGTCCCGGATATATGCATTTTTTTTCTTGAGGAAGCCCACTACCACGAATCACTAAATGCTATTTAATTAAACGAATTTGATTTATATTTGTCCTTAAAGTATCGAAATCCTAGCATTGTTTTTGTATTAGGCCTATGTAGGTTATTGATGACCTTATTCGAACAGACTCCATAAATTCTCGACGTAATTCTATAGGCCTACTTTGAGAAACAGTTCCTCTTTAACTGAATACAGAAATATGGCGAGATTATTCATAAGAATTAATGATAATCTATTACCACAGTGCGCTATAAGGCCCACAGTTTATCGAACGGATTCCGCTATTACAAGTAGATCGACTGCTTGTGTAAATAATTAATTGAACCACTGCTCCTTGACCCTATGAAAGTCCAGTAGGGACGCATTTGTGGTAATAATACTTTGCAATGAGCCCTCGTCAAATATTCATTTAGCGGTTAATGTGAGCTTTTCTCCCCAGAGACCCCATGTAATAGGAGCTTCCCGGCTTTGGCAAGGGACCGTGCTAATCTACGTCTGCGGTTCGGCAAAATATTTTAACACCCGTCAGATTTGAAGCGCTGTTCAATTCTCCAGGGATGCCCATCTAAAACACTACTCGGTTCTTAAATACACACGGCCGTTGACATTAAAAAGTAACCCTATCAAATACATTAACGCAATCTGACTAAATTTATTGCATTTAAAAATTAAAAACAGTAGTACGAAAAACAGTAAAAATGTCAAGGAATACATTAACCAACAAAATACGTTAGCGCGCCCAAAAGGTTTTTGCGCACTTTGTGACCCATTATAGAAAGGTACAAATCAACTTTACATGCAACGGGGTAACAAACTTAAATAAAACATTGTAAATGATGTTAACGTGTTTATTTAACCTTTTCTTGTTATTCTGGCTTCATATAAAATTAAGGCTTGGCTTTCTGATAAGTGTTTTACATTAAATATCTTCAAGAAGTTTAGGTTTGAGGGAAAACATCAGTCTACAATATCTACATTTTCCCGGAGATATTCGCATATGCAGACATCATTCTAAAAATTCTAAGTGACATTTTCAACAGCAAACTGTTCAATACGTAAAATAATTACTCTTCATTAGCGACACAATTAATATTTTTATTTTAAAAAATATTACAGGTTTTTAAATATTGCATCGCTTCCAAAACTGAAAGCGTTTATCACTGATTCTGAACTTACATGAGGTTAAGTGGAAAAATGTGCTTTCATCTATAGACTTTATACGTCCCGGTAAATAAATATATCCGTATTTCTTAAAGACTAACACATTTATGAAATGCTACTTCAACAGCCACTGGTAAAAAAAAAAAAAAAAAAGATCTTCGAGCTATAAGCAGCAGTGAAACTTAATTGGAGTTATCGATGACAAGGAAAAGCAAGTGATTACCTGCAAAAATATAACAAAGAAAAAACGTAAGTGACACTATGTAGCACCTTACAATGTGTAATATTTTAAATGGATCCTTCTTTCAAAATCTAGGACGAGAAATTGACTGCTCGTAACACACGGTGGTTTTCAAAGATCCGAACTTCAGAAAATAACACACAATCATTATTAAGGCCGCAAAATTAATAACAGAAAAAAAAAATCTCCGTGCAACGGTTCAATTTCAAACGAGTATCGTGCCGTGCTTGTTTTCAAGAAACAGCTCGTCTTTCGCACACTACATGAATGCCAATTGAAATGGTTCACGTTACAACCAAAAGGGGTGGTTTCAAAACCAGCACTAACATTTCAGAAGTTTAGATACCAACACAACCAGCAGATTAATGCCACGGTCGGGCCTAAATATATGTCACGTTAAATGTATTTTATGTTTAAGCAATTTTTAAATTCCCATTTAGGTATCTATAAATTACTCTATTCGTTTTAGTACTTCAGCAACGTTACTAGCGAATTGACTACAGCAAATAATTACAATCAAAACTCAAACAATATACGTGTATCCAAATTTCAAAAATTTATTATTTTCAAACTCTGCATATTGAAAAAAACTGAACCGTAACTGTTATAAAGATGATATTAGTTCAAATATATATGTACATGGAGTGTGGGCGACTGTCCTAAACAGTGCCATTTTTTTAAAATACAACTACAGAACTTAAAATTGAAAAATAAAACTAAATATCACAATAAATTTACAGAAATATTACAAACCATGAGAAATAAAGAACACAAACTTATAATATAAGAAATGAAAAACAGGGGACGAAAATATAAATTAACAATCCGTGTAACTGTCTGTCCTTTCATATATGCAAAAATTAAAACTGTTAAGTTTGCCATAAACCGTTAAGGATACACTTTTAACCTGATTCTTTAAACTTTTTTTTCCCTTTGCAAGTTTTGCGATATTCAAACCAAGCCGAACTCAAACAAACGTTCAGCGATTTCCACATTTGAAATGCAACAACTTTTTTTTTTTCATCTACGAACATTAGGCATTTTCATTTGCTATATGTCTGATAAATACTGTACAAAAGTTGCTCGGAATAATAAAACATTTAATCGATAGACATTTAGCGTTCCACTAGAACATTTCCTGGAAAATAAAAAAGAAAAAAGTTTGTGTTCTTTCCTTGAGTTCTGTACAGCTTTCCCCAACCCAAAATGTTCTGTACAAAAATAGTCCAGTTTCTGTGATAAACTTTAGCCTACATATGCGACAATGGGAGCGTGCCATTGATTGCTGTACCGGGTACTGGTGCGGTCTGGTAATGCTGGGGCATGTGCAGTCTGCTCTGGGCCGTTTGTTCTGGCACCTCAGCCCCCGGTAAGTACATACTGATCATGTCCCGAAGGTCTCCGGTCTGACAAGGAGGAGCCCTCGAGTGAGTGGTAGATGTGACCACCGGCGGGCTCGAACTGGACTCTGACTTGACCACAGAACCCATGGAACCAAGCGTCATTCCCGGGGTACTCTGCTGGGAGTAGGACATGCTATACGTGGGGGATCCGTTCATGTACGTCTGCGAGCTGGTCATTGAGTTGTACTGCAGCGCGCTCATATCATAGCGATGCATGGGTTGCATTTGCGCCGTGTTGTGAGCGTTCAACCCGGGGTGCTGCGGGTAGCCAAGCTGTTCCTGCATCATACCATAGCCGCCGTTGGTCCAGCCATTCATATGCGCATAGCTGTCCATCCTCTGATTGACCCCAGCACCCAAGCCAGCCCCCACACCTACCCCGGCGCTCATAGCATTACCTCCCGGGGCAAGAATCCCACCTGGTAGGGTGTATTTGTCCTTCTTCATCAGTGTCTTCGTTTTTCGCCTGGGCCGGTATTTGTAATCCGGGTGCTCCTTCATGTGCAGGGCACGGAGGCGCTTCGCTTCGTCGATGAACGGCCGCTTCTCGCTCTCAGATAAAAGTTTCCACTCTGCCCCGAGTCTCTTGCTGATTTCCGAATTGTGCATTTTGGGATTCTCCTGTGCCATTTTTCTTCGCTGCCCTCGTGACCAAACCATAAAAGCATTCATGGGTCTTTTGACTCGGTCCGGACTGTTTTTCTGGTTGTTTCCAGAGGAATTAGAATTACCCGTACCCCCGGAATTTGTCTGAGGGGCGGGGGGCTTAAGATCGGTTTCCATCATGCTGTACATTCACGCGAATTCTGTGCAACCTGCTTCACCAGAGAAAGAAAGTCCAAACCGTGGTTCGCTCGGCGTTGTTACCTTAATTTTCAGTAACTTTTCTGAAATGGCGAAGAGTTTTTCCCTTCTCAGAGCCGGTCCTGTTGTGTCCACTAACTTCTCGCTTGGTGTTTTGGAATCAACAAACTACTTTTCCCTTTTCAGAGGAGTCTTGACAACTCCAGATACTTTTTGAACAAGTTAATAGACAACCATTCATGTGATGAGGGCTGTCAGGGAATAAATGGGTTTTACTTGACCAATCACAGAGCGACTGCTCCCTCGGTAAGGATTGTGCCTTTTATTAGCATAAAGGGGCGGGGTTACTCGCGGTCAGCGGCAGCACCGCGAGGCAGACGCCGTTTTAAAGTCAGCCAATGCAGTCACATATTTATTCCCTCATATTTATTGATGTAGCAAGTGTTAAACTAACGAAATTTTAAAGTGCCGGGACGCAGCAGAATTGGTTCCTGCTCAAACCATATAAAATACATGCGTTTTAAATTTAAAGTTCGACTTGCTCGAATACTGCGCATACTTTTCTCGCCGTGATGTAGAGGAAAAGCGTTTGGAGAAGGAACTGCAACTGTCTGTTTAATATCTATACATATCTTCAAAAATACCTAAAGTTTTACATGGACAAGTTTTGGTACGCTCAATGTCTGTTTCTTATACGCAAACTATTTACATAAACGTTATATTTTTAATGAAAAGGTTTGATTTATACTATAACTTGTGTTATGTATGTTTGTTATTTCAGTTAATTAAACTTTTAAAATAATAAATGGAACTATTCATCAAGAAGAAACAACAATTTTTGCTCCTGTGTCTAATAAAGAACGTAAAATGTGAAAGCGCCGGTTATTCACCTTTATTGCGTTATTCACGATTAATTCGGAGTTACATTTTAAAACTTAGTAGTAATTATCTTCATGCAACTTGAACTGGTAGGTTCCACTGGAACTGAATATGCAGATAACATTAGCCCCACAAATCTCACTAGTTAGGAAAATATAGGATAGCTTTCTCATTTTGAAATAGTTAATAAAGTTAAAAAGAAGGCCTGTATAAATTAAGACAAGACGCATGACAGAAGCCCTGACAGAAACGTCCTTCATAACACTGAATAAAAGATCATGTTGTGCTTTCTACATTGTATACAGTCTTGGTTAGGCCTACCTAAATGAACGAGAACGCAAGTAAAAAAGGCGGTTAACTGTCAAGGACTTTCTCAGTCAGTCTTTGGACTGAGAGAACATGATTTAAATAGTCCAATAGAACTAACAAACAATTTACTTCTGCTAACTTCAAAACGTACAAAATCAAGGCATTTCTGAACCATTCCAGCTCCACAAAAATGACAATCCAAGAGTTCTCAAATTGTGTATCAAGTCTGCACTGTACTGAAACTTAGATGTGTCAGCGGTACCACTCGGACGAACTACACACTTTAAAGAGCTACAGAGAATAGACTCCGGTTAGTAATGTATCACTGTTATGAACAAATAGCGCCGTCTACTGGTTAACTATTGTTGACGAAAATAATTTTTATCTTAAATGGGAAGAAACAGAAATCCGCAACGATACACTAGACAATTATAATCTTCCCATAAAAAAATAAGTAGCCTATATATTTATCGGATTTCGAGGTTTTATAAATAGTTCGGTTCTCATTTGCTATGGTTTATGTATTTATAGCATATTTATTTTATTTTAAATACACACTAATTGCGATTATCTAAAGAACATTAGGTTTTAAACGGGCTTTGTGATATAAAATGACATGTATAACATTTACAGAAGAATCGTAAATTTACCAATTTGCGCTAAACAGATGCAGTCAGCGGATTAATAGCAATGTCACTGTAAGATGTTTTTAATAGACAATAATTTTCTGCTATGATAGATTGTCTCGGATATTTAACTGGAACATATTAAATGTTGTTGTGCTGTTTCTATAATTTACCATGTAAGATAGGCCTATATATGCAGTAAAACGTAAGCGAACCTTATTTTAAGAATTTCGCTTACGGAAAAATATTTTATTCGGCAATTTCAAGATAACAAATTTGGTCTTTTAAATACATAAAAAACGGTATAATGCTATTAAAAGCACACATCAGTCACGCGCAATGGGCGCACTTGCGCGCATTTCTGATTCATTTTATTGCATTTAATTTAAAGTTATGTATCAAGATTACGTTTACAATTTCAGTATAATTCAACGAGAAATAGCCAAATATCGGATTATCATGATGCTTGTTAAATCGCTTTTCTTTCCACATCTGCATTTGAGTGCTTTCCCTTCCACTCCTTAATCTTCTTATGGAAATGTAGAGGAGCCGTGGGGATCCTTCAGACCCTCGAAGAATGTTCTCGTTAACTGGATTTTTTTCTCGTATTGCTAAGCAGAATGCATTTTGACGACCAATGGTGTTTAAAGAAACAGTGTTTAATCACCAACAGCCACGACAGACGTACATGATTAATGCTCTCATTATATGTAAGAAATCGCAATGTAAAATTAAATATCTCAAACATGACATGGCGTTTTGCCGCAGATATTCTAATAGGTGCTGAGTTGCACTTTTAGAGTTTTTTTTTTGTTGTTGTAGATTTTGTATTTGTGTATACAAGCAGTCAAGGCGCTTGTATAATAAATTATTTATATTGAAAAACATTTCCTCGGGAACATTACAGACATCACAGAGTATTCTGTTACTCATATTCTTATAAAAATTGCATGTTTAACTTTTTGCAAGTTGGAATATAATTCCTCTGCAATCTGTTGAACTATAAACGCTAAATTAAAACGCTGACAGTGAAATATAAAAGACACCTAGCGTGTTTGTATGTGAAATTTCCTCCTGTAATCACCGTTTTCGGGGGAGTTTGTTTTCAAATACCAGCAGTTTCATACTTTGAAAACCAAGGGCCTGTACACTTGAATTCGCCCACTAGGGGCCGAACAGGTGACAATCAGGGAACGCCAGGTGCAGGTCATTAAGGAAAATTAAAAAAGAAAAAAGAAAAAAAAGTTTGAAACAATTTGGGGAGTACCAACCCAAAATACATTCACATACACCATAAATAGTATCAAATAAATTACTATGGGAATTGTTATATAATCAATATAATTACTACAAAGCATACTATGGATTAATACTAATTGAATAATATGAACTTTATAAATTATGATTGCATAATAGCAATCCCAGAAATACGCTTTCGTGCATGCGCGAACATAATTAAATACTTATTTTTATAGTCGTCTGCCAATAGATTAACATTGCCGTTTGTTAAATGCAGCGAGTCACGTGCATTTATAAATATGAAATATTGTTTATTATAATTTAAAACTTTCAAAGGTATCGAACCAGTATTCTATGGTTTTAGTTGTTTGTTAACCTAATGTCAGTTATCCCATTTCACAATTATCGCTCCTATTAATCACATTTTCGTTGGAAGCCGCTCAAAAAATGTTTGTCCATAAAGTTAAGTGCTTGTGAGGCATTATTCCACCATTATTAACACACAATTAAAAACCAATAAACAGCATATGAAAACTGCAAATACAAAAGCAAATTGCAAACATATTGGCAGAGCAGAAATAAGTTTATTGAAGCAATCGCCACCTCGCACAAGCGAGAGCGCGAGCACAACATTGTGCGCATGGCCATTTGCAAATCCTCAGATTATAATAAAAGTAAAGTAGACGCTACGACCTACTAAGTTATTAACCTAGGTTGGTAACACAGCTTGTACACCGCAGAACCTCTAGGTATAAAATGAATGCAATTACGTTCATTTACCGTGTGGGGACGTTAAGTTACCCTATATTTTAAATATGTAGCAATGCGGACCGGTAACTTAGGAATTTTTGAAAAACTCAGTTCTGCATAATAATTTATATAGCTACAATTCGATTTCCTGCATTTGAGTTTTATGCCATATTGAAAAATACCGCAACACATAACTCGTATAGTTTTGGTATAGGCTACGTTTTTTTAAATCGTCACAGAATATTTGCTTATCTGTAATTTGCAATATACGCGTTAAACGTCGCCGTTGTAGGACAATGACAACACAGAAAACTAATGAATCTCATTCTCCACCCCACGCAAACTTCGACCTGCTTGAAGTATATGGAGACTCAAAGCAAAGACAGGCTGGCGTTCCCATGCCTACTTACTAGCCCGCATGTATATACTCACGCCCCTGATAGGGTATACGGTCTCCATCATATGTTGATTGACAAGAAAATTTTCCGAATCTCTCCAACTTTTGCCAGGCACCTCCCGTCATGGCTCTACTCCCCGTCGGTCCAGATTGTAGTATTCTTCGTTGGCATTAAAATTTCCGCCTTCGAAAGAGCGCAGCAACTTCGTTAATGTGCAATAATACAGCCGTTCTTCGATCTACATTTCTCGGTCTAGCCTAGGAACGGGAGAATCCGTTTGTGGCAACAGAATCAGTAAAGTGAAGGATCTGAGGAATGCAGCCACAAAAACCAAAAGTCAGTTACCAAGTCCGCTTTATACCCTCGCCATAGATTACAAGAAGAAAACGCTTTATATTTTTCCGCGGGCATTCAACGACAATTTGAAGCCATTGTTTCTTGTACAGATGGTTCTTTTTAATACAACGACACTACTCTTTGTGAATACTAGCCACAATAAAAAATCTAAAGGGGTCTTCTGAATAACCATTTTGTTCCCTCTTGTGTAAGGCTAACAAAAGCTTCCGTGAGGTAATAGGTTCTGTTTATTAAAGCCGCAGAATGGGGATTTTCCTTTTCATTTTTTTTTCACAAAATAGGCCACGAATTATAATAATTATTATAATTATTATTATAGTAAATATATAGGCGCACCATTATGTATAGCATATATAAATAAAAGTAATTGTGCTTGTCGTTCGCAGTCATATGTGCACTTTGACATCCGGCCATTTATATATAAAGCAATAGGTAATCAATGAACAGTCACAATACCACAGTAGGGATCATGTAACCCAAACCGAGTACGCTGCGTGCCTGTTCTGAACACTTAGCCAATGAACTTTTTCCTGCCATAGACTGCAGGTAAATAATACAGCCAATGATCTCACGAATAAGGCGGGAAATGCGTCGATAGAGACCTGTTGCTCTGCATTCTCTGTACTTCGACTTGTTAAAATCGATTTGATTGATAATCGTTACCTTCGATTTTAAAGGTTATAGAAAGAAAACGAGGTAATTATGCGGACTTTTCCATTTCATTTCTCCGATATGCAAAATATGGGGAAGGTTATTTTGAGGGGTACAAACGAGAAAGACGTCGCTTTTCAAGGTGATAGTCTTGATAGGTCGTTTTTAATCAGGAACAATGTATTTCCCATTAAATAATTTTTATCTACAGGTTTAATGTGCTGTTAGAATATGTCTTTATATGTCGCAAAACCAATTTACTTTTATTGTAAATAAAAGAAAAAAGATAATAGATTTTCCGTTATATTTTTCCAGCTGAACACTGGGAATGTGTAAAAATGAAAAATGTACGTAATGTTATGAAAGTTTGGAAATTTATGTAGGTTATAAAGGTGTATTCTAATGTGCACCCAAAATATCTATATTACTTATAAAACATTGATGTGGAGGTTGACACTGTTTTAGATATTCCATAAATATGGAACAGTTTTGTGTAGGTATAACATTAGGCCTAATTGGTAGTAATATTAAATAGTCATCTGTTTTTGATGGGTTCATTTCCAGGTTGCACATTACGCACAATAAAGCAAGATCACGTTGCCATTTGGACAGGGAGTAACAGGGGTAGATAGCGGTACTGAGGGCGTGTAAAGATTGAGGAACATGTCTAGATGAGCAGGTCTCAGCTGCGTTTGACTGAAAGGTGCCTGGCGGGTAAAGCTCATGCAGTCGCGACACTGTGCTGCCGCGTGACCCCGGCACCCGCCGGGGCGCCGCAAAGGCGAGGGGGGAAGTCCCGCGCGGCAAAACAGATTATGTCCTTCATAATCATTTACCGGAGAGCCCATAACAGTATTTTTAAAATGAAGTTTTACCCGAAGAATTGGCACCGAGTGATGTTTTTATTATTGCATTTACTGTTGTTTTTTATGAACGCAATACGATTATATCGCATAATCCACAATACGCCCACTGCCACAGCATGGACTGTGTTTGTCATCAAATCAAACACGCAATAGCTTCGTCATAATTACCGGATTGAGTCCTCTTAAATAAAAGCAATGCCCACACAGCCATGACATGGACGGGACAGGCTGTTGTCCTTACTAAACAGTCATTCCTACCCCAAGATGTAAGTGGGTTTTGTTTACTGCCCTATTTGAATTAAAATAAGGCTTTGCTTCTGTTGACTGCACTTCATTATCCATGAGACTCTAACCGCACCAGATAATCCCACCGTTTCCCCGGCCAGACCCTTTGTTTGGGATTACCGACGGCTCAGGCTGTGAAAAAGAGTAACGAGATGCGGCCCTCATCCACCGTAATTAAGTGCGGAGAGTCATTTAGGAGCTTGCCAAGGAAGGAGCGTCATGTGAGACGTCTTCTGTGCATCATGGGGTGATCCTGCACTGCTCCGATTACAGTGGAACCAGCTCCGTCCAGGTCACATGACCGTGACATAGGGTGCTGGCGCCTGTGGACCACTTTCGGGGCGAAACCTGGCTCTTCTGACAGCCCCCCCCCCCCCCCCCCCCGGGGGGGTTTAGCAGCGGCTCAGAAATCGAGGAGACTTCTAGGCCTCAGGAACATATCAAGCTACAAGAAGCAGGATCAGATATATACTCGTATCCTTCAGGAAAAACATCAACTACTGCAAAGCGACATTAAGGGGTTCCAACGTTCCCGAAAGTGACGAAAAGCAAATGCATGTTATGTGCAGTTAATTGGCAAACGACGGTAAAATTAGGTAATAAAGCAACGTTAAACACGTGTATTTCTAAGACAGCTTTTACACATGAAAAAAAGGTTGCTGTTTACAGTAAAAGACGTGGCTTATGTTTATAGTACATCATATGGACTAAGGTTTTATATTTAAAAAATGCACACCTCTGAATGTAAAAATCTATGTGCAGGCTTCCCCAGCCACCAAACTCTGCCTGTGTCATGGCACCATCAGCGCCGTAAACGTCTACTGACCGTTTCAGCAGTGGTTGAACATACCCGTCACTGCCACTCAACAGGGGGGGGGGGGGAAATGGAGCTGGCACAGAACGGAGTGGATCCTGCTTGGCCTTCAGTCGCAGACAGGGGGCGCTGTGGGGAAATTGGGACAGTACATCCTCGTCCCTACCCGACATGGGCACGTGAGTAACGATTTGACAACTTATTTCTGTTGTTCAGAGGATAATCTTCGAATTTCGATACTCGGCCAGGAAAGGGGCCTAGCCGGGGGGGGGGGGGGGGGGGCGGGGCACAAATCACCTGGCTCCAGCTGCCCAAGGAGAGCAAAGGCGTGCTCAGACTTCAAGGGCCCCCTTTTCTCCAGCTGAACGGAATGCCAGGAACTCCGGGGACGGATGCCGCTGAAAAAACACGGACCCCCTCCCCACCGCAAACACTTGACGCCCAGCAACCCGTAGCAAGTGCGTGCAACAGTTTGCCACATCTGCCGTCGCTCTTGTCCCTCCCGGGCCGCTGCCAGAGAAGCCTCAGCTGACGGATCCTTTCGCCTCCCACTGCTAGCATCTGCCGGCAGAGCCACGCCACTCGCTTCCCCCCGCTACCAATGCGCGCTAATTGAGCGACATTATCACACGCTGCTATCACCGGGCACTTCACCAGCCTGTTTCTTCATTATCTCCCCGAAGGTCTCAACCTGGAGGGGAAGCAGTCTCACTTCTCTCCCCCGTGCTTGAAAATGTCACTTAGCCCACCATGCAAACATCTACGATGAGCTGTATGAAAATAAAGAGCTATTTTATTACTTTTGTATGCACGTGTATGTGTGTATGGGCAGTAATGCCAGAAATAAATTGCTTTTTAATGACTAAAATTTACTATTATTTCTTTTTTAAATTTTAGTACTTTAAGTTGTATCTTTAATTATTTCTTTTTAAATACATTTATTTGGCAGAAGCTTTTATCTCAGGTCAGTTGGTTCCTTAGGCATTTGGGGGTTAAGGGCCTTGCTCAAGGGCCCAGTGCTGATATCACTCTGCTGACCCTGGGATTTGAATCTGCGACCTTCTGACCACAGGCATAGGTACTGACCAATTTACAATGGCAGAATAAAAAAAAAGCAGGAGTGATCCATTTAGGAAGACAGTGAGGTGACATATAAGGATGATTCGGCACGATGAGAACCGTTTGGGATAAAAGACATCTGGCAAGATCTGGACCGGAATTAAGTGGAGAAATCTCTGTCTCTCCTGACCCGCATCCCTAACGTTTCGCCTTCTCCAGGGCACCGTAGCCTGACAGCTTTGTCTCCCTATTGACATTTTCGCCGGATCAATACCGAACACTGAGTCTGCCTACCATTCAGCAGCTCCATCTTCCGGTATCTTCCGAGCGTATAGCAGCCGTACAAAGGGGCAGCTGAGCTCGTATAATTTGCCCGGCTTATCCGAGAGACTGTGGCATTGATTTTCTTCCCCCTTCCCTCGTCTCTTAGCCTGACATCCTTGGAAATGTAAAAAAAAAAAAAAAACACCTTGTACAAATGGACAGGTCGCCGCTGTACATTTCCCCTGGCCTCTGTTCACTTGCTTTATCCCTCACGTCACTTTTCCAGCCAAAATATCATGAAACGTCTTTGACAGAATAGAAACCCGTAGAAAGCATAAAGAATTTCAGACTAACAGAAATCCACGTATATATATTTTGTTCTGCTCTCTCTATAAGACAGTGGCTCACTGAGTTGGACTCGGGACTCATTTGCCACCCTGACCATGGCACTCAACCCCCGTGTCACATGACCTCAATCACAGATCATAACTGAGGTGTAAAATGGCATCGATCAGAGAGAGTGTATCCACCAGCTCTTAAGTATCGGTAGATCGACAGCACAATCAAGCACAAGTGTGCAGAGATACCTCAAACCATCACAGCACAGCTGTAAAGGTGGATGCAGGTCACCAGAGATCCAGGCAGTACAGCTACTGAGTAGCAGCTGAAGA
>JAODLC010000047.1:11227196-11255844 GCA_026781145.1 Hippopotamyrus pictus
GTGCCGACCCATCACAGGGCACAAAGCAGGGAACAACCCAGGATGGGGTGCCGACCCATCACAGGGCACAAAGCAGGGAACAACCCAGGATGGGGTGTCGACCCATCACAGGACACAAAGCAGGAAACAACCCAGGATGGGGTGCCGACCCATCACAGGGCACAAAGCAGGGAACAACCCAGGATGGGGTGTAAACCCATCACAGGGCACAAGGCAGGGAACAACCCAGGATGGGGCGCCAACCCATCACAAGGCACAAATCAGGGAACAACCCAGGATGGGGTGCCAACCCATCACAGGGCACACTCACACACCTATAGGCAATATTGTAACTCCAATCAGCTGAAGCATGTTCTGGGACTGTGGGGGGAAGCCAGAGCTCCATAACAACACAGTGAGAACATGCAAACTCCACACACAAGGACCCAGGGCAGAGACTTTAACCCTGGTCCAAGGGACATAAGGCAACAGCACTAACCACTGGCCCACCATAGTCTTCCTATCTTTTTACTTTTCTTATTTTAGCTTATGGAAATGTTTTCATTAACAAGTCTAACCCTGCCTTGCGTACTGGTAAACACATTTAGTTAGTTAGTTTTAGTGAAATTCTTAAAACACCCATACCGCACTTCATAAATGTGACTTTTAACATTAGCTTTGCCTTGTGCATTGGCGCTAAAGGTATTGTGTTGCGTGCGCTGCGTGCTTTCATGCGAAGCGTGAATCAGAGCTGTGCTGACGGCATAAGAGGGCAGAAAGAGCGCCACTGGCTGGAATGTTGGGGGCATTCAGTCTTATGTAAACACAATATTCCGATATCGAGGTCAGAGAAAATGATCAAGGTTATGTTCATATATTGTGCAATCGTGACAGGCCTAGTCATGGAGTCATTTAGGCCTGAGAATAGAATTGATATGATACTGTCATCATTCGCCAAACTCTTCTGATTAAATACTGGGAGATGTTTAATGACAAAATAAAACTAGCTGAAATCTGTTCCTGTGCAATCTCTTTGCTTGCTTGACCTGTAGAACCGCGGTGATCAAGATTTCAGGGCTGCCAACTTTGGTCAGCTGGCTGGACGAGATTTTCAAAGTGAGACAAGTTTGCATACATATGCACAAGCATTTACATGTATGTAATAGTCTGTAAGGTTTGCAAACTATCCCAACGCTTTTGATGTAGATCATTTTTAGTTTACTGTGTAATAATATAAATTTGTTGTAAGATTTCTTACGAGAGCGTGAGCGTCTGAAAGCAACAAATGTGTGAGAGTTGGCAACCTTGAGATTTGTGGAAGGTAGGGTCAGGCACAGAAGAATTCCTAAAACAACACACCCCCAACAAGAATCCCCCAGCAACACACCAGGCTCCATCATGAACACCAGCAACTTAATCCACAGAAAATACCATCATTCAGTCGCAGGTACTTTGCTGGAGTCTCAGAAGGATCCATGAAACAAACTGTGCCTATCAGTAAGGCATTTGACTGCTTAACAAAAATATCTAACAAAGGGAAAACATTCAAAATCCATCCACACTGAACAAAGGGTGGGAAACAAGCCCACAACACTGAACCAGGCAGGCCTGGGTACAAACCTTTGAGCTGCTATGCAACACCAAGAAAGAACACTACATAATAGCCAGAGGTAGATAGTTCAAATGCAGACCAAGATTTGGTTTCAACCAGTGAGTTGAGTATAAAGAGTCACGTACAGTCACAGAGAACTCAACTCAACTCAACTCAAAATCTTGGTCTGCATTTTTACTTTCTGGACCTGAACCCCAGACCGTTAATGGGATCTCGGTAACAATGTCAGAGCTCTGACCTGTAAACCTGTAAATCTGTCCGTAAATGTCAGACTCCTCAGATGCAGGATGAATAAACAAAGTGCCTGCCGTGCTGGATCATCCTCAATAGCACCTAAAGAGGTCAAGATACCCACATCATGGCAAAGCACTCCGCTACTTATTATGAACCTGGTCTTGTGCAAGTTTGGATAGTTTGTATTAATCTTACATCCTGTTTGGCTAAACCAAAGAAACAACGTGTGTGGTGGATCTACAGCTGTAATATGAGGCAAAAATAGAACCGGCTAGATAAAACGGAGCCTTAGCTGAGTTTTCACACTAAGAGCTACCTGGTAACTGACACATATCATTGCCAGATTGTGTCTTTTCATTCTTTCTTGTGTCAGCAGATAAAACACAATTTTTTTTTTTTACAATATTTAAGTATGCATTTCATATTCTAATGTATTTTGCAATACCTAGCTTACATCTTTTTTGAAGTCAGTAGGGGAAAATAATCATTTTCAAAAATACAGGTCTCCGAATAGTATGTTCCACAGAAATATTTTATGGAACGGTATTTTAAAATTACACAAATATGTATGAAACATAAATGCAATGACAGCATAAAAGTACACAATATGACTAAACAGTGAAACCGCAGACGAAACTTGCTGCAGCAACAAACAGATCAGCAATGCATAATGCATACAGACAGCCAATACTGAAATCCACACTATAATTCTATTGAAGACTAAATACATTTTCAAACACACAAGACCAACTGTCACAGACGGTATGTAAGTAGACAACTAATAATCAAAACTTACTTTGCATTTTTCAATTTTTTGAAACCCAGCCAAACACCCTTAAGGACAACTAAGCAATCAACAATTGCCCCGAGAAATGATTTCCATAACTTCCTTATTGTCACAGTTAATTATATGCCTGGATGCTAGACCATTCACAAACTTTTTTTGTGCGGCTGCATTAATGCATTTCCCGGAAGGAATCACCTGCCATATTTTAAAAACAAACAATTACCAAAACAGTTCTGAAATACCTTCAGACGCCCAAGAGGAAGCCTGTGGACAGACTGATGATGTGACATATTTCTCCTTTACATAGTCAGGCAGTTTTCTCTCTTCTCAGCTGAAGGCGAAATGCTTTGAGACTCTGTGGCATATTTAATTAGAAGAAAGCTGCTTGCACTATCAGAGTGCAGATCTACCTCTCCAGCCTCTCGTGAGTCAATCTTCCCCATCTCTGATTTTTCTTTTATATTTATGCCAGAATATTTAATTGTAGACAAAAGGTTACTCTGGCTGTATTCACTGCACAGAGGCAGAATAATCTGCTTTCAAAAGGCTTGACATTTCAGGCTGTAAAAAGGCTGAAAAAATTATATTCCTGCTTTTGTTAATCAATGAAGGAGAACTCTCCCGAACAAAAGAATTAAATTGCTTGCTTGGCTTAATAAAACCAACAGAAAATGTAGCTTCCTCGGGGCTTTTTATGTGTGCATGCGGAGCACATGCAGTCAGCACTCTAATTCTATATGATTTAGGGGCACTGACTCTAATGTCTGTGTGGCTGGACTTGTAAATTCTTTTGAAATGCAATCCATTGGATTTGACTCTCCAAGGACAGACTTATCATTAAGGCTGACTTTTACTGTCTGCTAAATGTCCAATGCCATTTAAAATTTCCTCACCTGCTAGTGAGAAATATTGTAATTCCATAAATGAACCGAGGCTACAGTTAGGGCCTTTTAACAATTAATTGTGTCGCATGAGTGTCTCTGCATTGTCTTCAGGAGATTCGTGGCTCTCACTGACTTGAATTGCACTTTGTTCTTCACTGGTCAATCATCATTTTAACATCCAGTACCACTCACCACCAATCACAGGCTTCCGCTAATTTAAGCACAAATGTGTAGTTTCCAAATTCTGTCTGATTATCCACACATTGTTTAACAATTAACAAATGAACAACCCTCAGATGTGGTCTCCTTCTGTGTATCTTACACTAATCATCTCTTTCATTGTGCGCTAATATAATGCATTTAATCTGAGATGCTTCATTGTTGCAGGGTGGTTGAAAATCCACTGGATATTCTAAGGGCAATCATTCCCCGAATTTGCTAGGAAGAAACTGTATTATGACCCCATCAGGTGAACAGGTGTAAGAGTGAATTCTGCTTGAAAAGAAATGGATTTGAATCTCCTTATGGGCAGCCAGTGGAGACAATTATTCTACTCAAGGATCTACAGCCCTTAAGGAGTTTTTGGTAAAGCTATTTCTGTATGAGAAATTTTAGATAAACTATGTCTTATAAAATACAGTTTATTATAGTTTCACTTCAATTTATTGTTTCTTTGTGAATAATAATTAACAAAAGTGTACATATATGTAAAATAAACACCAGACCACTATCCCCCTCCCCCCCCCCAAAAAAAAAAAAAAATCCAGTGAACAGCGTAGCAGATGACCTCTAAGACTAGGGTCTCAAACAACACAATCTCAGAAGATCCAGGGCTCCTTTCGATGTTCCCTCAAAGTGCCGGAAATCACCGCGCGCTGCAGTGCAGACACGATATTGTCGTGACGCTGTTTCTCCGTGCGACATTACTGCCTACTTTACGGCTGGTTGTAAGTGGCAGTGACCTTACATGTAGCTTGCCGTGTGGCTTGCTAGCCCCTTGCTTTTATTTACCCAAGCAAGAATATAATGCATCGCTAATTATTATTTTTTTTTTTTTTACAAGTGGGAGATAACGTTATGTTAGTTGTTGCCGTGAAGGAAGTAGTCTTTCACATGAGATGGTATGGGAAAATTATAAGTTACTTTTAGATGTCTCGTGTCGGTGTCTTTCCTGTGTCGTTACGAGGCTTGAATGTAGTTTAATTTTGGCTTATCAGTTCTCTACTTGGGTGAAATGTCAAATATTATAATCGCAATTAAAATAACTGTTGTGTTCTTATTTACAGGTAGTTAACTATTTAGTTACGATTTAAAGTCTTTGCATCCTATTCATGTTTTTTGTGGTCAGTGATATTTTTTGAAGTGCTTTAGGCTTATGATAATTTTTGTGTTGTAGAAGAACAGTATGATATACCTTTGCATATATTACACGATATGTAGGTAATGCATCCACGAACATTTTTTAAAAATACGGCGGTGGGTTTTAATGCCGCTTATCGATCCTCGTGGACGTGAGCTCGTGGTGCCAATCAGTAAAGATCACTTGTTTCTTACTGCTGTTTGCAGGCTGGTACTGTGGTGGCCGTGGGATTAGCGCTGGCTGCCGCCGGATTTGCAGGTTCTTTTTGTTGCCGCACCTCGTTCACCACATATTTCATCTATCTCACTGGCGCCTGTCCAACTTGATGCATACAGATTTGAGGCGCTCTCGTGAATGACCTAGAAAAGTATCAAAGCTTTTTCAATTTTGTTGGTCTCCTGCAGGACGCTATGCTGTTCAGGCCATGAGGCACATGGAACCTCAAGTGAAACAGGCTCTCCACCACCTTCCCAAATCTGTAAGATGCAAACATCTTAACACCTCGAACAATTTTAACCCTAATTAGCACCGTGACATTTTCAAACCCAACTTTGATCACAGGAAGTTTATTGTGGATTTATTTAGATAAATCGATGTATGGGTTGAAACTGCTGTCTTTGGAACAGGCATTTGGTTCTGGATACTACAGAGGTGGATTTGAGCCAAAAATGACCAAAAGAGAAGCCTCTCTTGTTCTAGGAGTCAGGTACATGCCCCGTTAGTTTAAACACAGGTGTCATCGATCAGTAAATTTCCAAGCAACAAGTTTGTATCTTTCCTTTCTTCCAGTCCCACAGCCAATAAAATGAAGATAAGGGAAGCTCACAGAAAAATAATGGTGTTGAATCATCCTGATAGAGGTATGGTCACTTTTCACAAAGGAAGTCACTCAAGTTATAACAGACAGAAAGTGTTACTGAGAATTAATGAAATGTTCTTTCTTTTCTCTTACAGGGGGTTCGCCATACCTTGCCGCAAAAATAAATGAGGCTAAAGATTTACTTGATGGACAGGCCAAGAAATGAGCAGCTTTTGCACTACCAATAAATGTTCAAATTATCCTACTGTTCATAAATAATCAATACAATTATTTTTCTTGAGAACTTTGCCCATTAACAAATCCTCCACAATTTATTTGCCCAGTGTAAACATAAAGTGATGAAACTTTCATTCCACAATGCAATTGATTACTGGTTCAACAGTGAGTTTGTTACTGTGATGTTAAGCACAGGTAAAATGTCTGGGTTGCTGATCCTCCAACACAGTACAGTTAGAAGCATGTGTTCATAGCTGCATTGAGGGGAAAAAAAAACCACAAAGCATTTATTGAACTTACCTGCATAGAAAACATACTGCACAAAGAAAAATATACAGCAAACTATGGGAATCAACTGGTCAGTAGTTCAGATTACATTTGCATTGAAAACATTTTCTGCCAGTTTGTGTTCTAAGTTTTTTTTTTTTTGTCTTAAATACTGTACAATCTAAAATAAATAATGAAAGGTCTCTTTCCTAAGACAGTCACTGCTTTTTTTTGTGAAGCAGACGCCAACAAAACAGTAAATTGGACCAAAGTTAAGCAGAACAGAATATTCAACCTAGGCTCCAGTGCAAAAACAAAAAAACCCCTAACCCTCCACAAAATGCGCTTCGATATTCATTTACAAAGTGGTTGCATATAAAAAAAAGTGAGAAAAGCAGTTAACATTCTTCCTAATGGGTGCTATCGATGTCAGTAATCCCAACATTACCCAACATAAGTTATATAAATCAGCAAATATGTGTGCTGAAATTACTTTTAGAAGGCACGAAATCTCATTTTTATTGTTTTTTGCAGGCTATATCTTATTTAGTTCCATTGTAATGGAACTCAAAAGTGCAGTATAAAAAAAAAAATCTGGCAGTCATCTTTGGCGAGCATATATGAGCACTGCTGTAAAACAGGGTATAAACCAGAATCGCTTAGGAAACCCCATTGGGCACATTCAGCTGGTCTCCGTCACCCTGGTGACCGGTTTCCGTCACCGGCTCAGCGGGGGCACATGCTGCTTTTCCCGGATCGTCACAGGACGCATCTCCGGGACTGCTGCCAGTCACGATTGCAGGATCTTCCTCCAGGAAATCCCCCTGTGCGTGGGGACGAGAACAGCCGTGAAATCCAAGGCCCTCTGACTCGCTTATGCCTGTACGGTTCAAAAACTTCTGAAAAGGCCTTCGGATTCAAGCAGAACATCGTCATGACAACAGCGAATAAAACCTAAACACCTGTGGACCATTTCAAACTTTAACAACTTAACCATCTCTACATTAGCTCTTAATCCTAGGCCACCTGATAGTGGCTCTTCCAAAAGTCAGAGAGGACAAACCTGAAGTTTCATATCTGACAAATTCACACAACCTTGAGCTTTACCTGCTCATTTTTGTTCTTCCTCCCCTTTGAGCTTAGCTGGCTTTCCTGAAGCTCCGTCTCGGGTATGTAGCCTGCAACGGCTGCTGAAAAACATCACCCGAATAAAAACTGCAAAACATCCTGTACAACACGACAGATAAATTCTTTCATTTTTGTACATAATTACAAATTCCTCACTCAGCTCCAGTGATACAGCAGCAGAACTTCTTTTAAAAGCGGCAGTTCACCCTAAAACTGAAAGCGGTATGTTTTAGAGGGGCCATCTATCCATTTAGGTCAGGGCTACTCAAACCACGGTGCTCAAGGTCTGAGCCTCTGGGCTCTATTTCCCACACGCACAAAACCCCACGCAAAGTCTTTTTGCCCGTTTCGTACCAGCACACTGCTCATTTTCACGCAATGTCCCCAGCGTCAAAATCGCAAAATGGATCTGGACACGCCCAAAACGGTTAGCTCCACTCTGCGCGTCACACTTTGTGTTAGGTCGTCAAAATATAGCCCTCTGTGTCCGATCATAATCAGTAATTATTAAATTAACTGCCTGGGAGAACTGAAAACAAGGCCTGGATTTGGAACTGAGGGCCAGATTTGAGAAGCCCTGATTTAGGCTCTTCTGCTGGGAGCTTCCTAGTGTTGGAGATACCTGCCATAGAAATGTCAGTCTCGACCAGTTTGTAGTGAGCATTTTAATGCAAGAACTATTTTCTTCTAAAACTCCAGACACCAATCGTAGCACTCTGCAGACGATTTCGTATAATTAGGATGCTCGTATAATTAGAACAGCACATCCAGTGAAATCACAATATCATCTAATGACAGTTATTGGCGGTAGATTATTGTATCGAAAAGGAAAGAGACCGCAATACAAAAATGCTGGAGTCAAATTAAGTATATCAGATTTGGGCTTTTCTGACCTGTTACCAGGCTGGCTCTGTTCCTGTGCGTGGAGGCCACACCCACACAAGTACAATGTCCCACGATAACTGTAATGCCCTCCAAAGGCCTTCCTGCTTGCTTACCAGTGCCGCTCCCATTGTGTGCCGAGGCATCCGACTCGCTCATGACATCGACGAGCGTGGGCTCCTCGTCCGTCCAGCGGCGTCGGGAGCGACGGCGCCTGCCAGCGCTCAGGTGGGGGTCGCTGTCATCGTTGTCAGTGCTCGGATCCACCTCACTGTCAAGGACGCTGTATGGGTTGCTGTCTGGATCTTTCAGCACTGCAAGTGGATTCAATAGCAAAGGATTTCAAAGTAAGACGACAAACTCAAATGTTAACAAGGTAATAAAATAGTCGCACTCAGCCACAAAAAAAAAAAAAAAACTAGGCATGGCTATGTATATTTTGTTTGTGATTCCCCCCACCCCACCCCACTAAACGGATATGGATTACAGCCTCAGTACTCAAGTGTTTCAATCAATCCAGTTTGGGGACCAAAAATAAGGACATGTGACCCACGGTGAATACACTCAGCAGAATAGAAGCAGAACAGGGATACGGTTTAAGGCTTGTACCAGAGCCGATTGAGGCGCCAGTCGCTCCTCTCCCAGTGCCACGCCCCCGTCCCCCAGGGCCTCCTCGTCCACGGGCCGGTGTGAGCCCCTTTCGGCTGTCCCGCCCCCGGCCATCCCCCCCTGCAGATCCTTCACTCAGCTCTCCCTTCCTCTCCGAGTCAGTCTCAGAGGTGTTGTACTGCTCAGATTTCATCCCTTTTGAGAGCGGAACACCAGATGAACACAAACTGCCGAATCAATATGGGTTATATAACTGTTTCTCTAGTTCACAGTCCAAGCCAGAGTAATATGATTAATTTTTCCCACAGCACGCTGATGTGGGGGTTACCGTATCCAGAGGCAGGGTTGGGGCCCCGGCGACCCCGGCCCCGGGCTCCATAGGGGCGGTTTGCTCGCTGGGAAGGGCCACTCTCCGCTGCGGCATAGCCCCTGTTGCTGGGTCGCCCTGGCGCCGGCCTGCAGCCCACACCCACGTGCCGGAGCTGCTCCTCGATCCTCAGCCTCTCCAGCCTCAGCTGCTCCACTTCCTGCAGGCAGCGAAGGTCAGGGTCAGGGTCACCCTCTACCCGCAGATCCACTGGACCCGAAAGCAGACCATACGGCGGCTTACCTTAAGGTACGAAATGTGATATTCCAGCAGAACCTGGATGTTCCCAATGCTCTCCTTCGTGCCCACAAAGGTGAAAGGAACCATTCCCTGTGTCCAAAAGCACAAAATAAACAGCATCATAGACAAATCTGTCCTTTTTGTTTACTAGCTTAGCATAATGGGAAGATAATAGCAGAGAAAGTGTGTCAGTATGCTACTTTGTAGTAGAATTATGGGAACCATGCTGTACAAAAGGGGAGCAGAGGATGTTCCATCTACCTAAAATGAAAGAGTCGGGCCTTACTTCTTGTCGAGGGAGTTTGCCGTCACTGTCTCCTTCAATCCGCACTCGAACCACACCAGACTTATCTACAAGTTCCTGGATGACCTTCCCATTTTTGCCAATGACCTTACCTGGAAGTTTCACAAAACACTTTCAATTTGAATTCATGGGATTAAAAATCCTTAAATGTATTGTTTCCAGAAGAAAAAAAAAATCATACCAACTAAGTTCCTTGGGATTTGAACTGAATCTTCAACAAACTCGAGGAATCCCCTCGCCTTCCGTATTGCCTCCGTGCTCTTCATCATAAAGGAACAACGGTCAGAATCCTGAAAGAAAGGTTAAGAAGAACCATTGTGCAGGACTCCCCCGTTTTACCTCCCCGTAGATCCTGAAGGTCCTGCTCTCCTCATCCAGCTCGATGGCCGTAACCCCTGCCACTTTCCTAGCTTGCTGGATGTTACAGCCGTGGCTGCCGATGGCCAGCCCCATCAAGTCCTCCTTGATGACAAACTCCTCTTGGAAGGCGGCCACAAGCTGCTTCGTGTTCTGAAAACGCCCAGCAAATCCACTGCGTCACATGGTCTAGTAGCAGCTATGAACTCTTGATGATAATGTTGACATCACTAATGAGCTTACTGGTGACTTTCAGCTATCAGATTTCGTATTTAAAAACTTTTTGCACCCACCAAAAAGTCGTTTGTGTTTTGAAGAGTTGGGACAGAATTTCAAGCCCAGAAAAATATTTTATGAAATCCATAATTTAAGTGAAAAAGTCAGTTATCTTACAGTTATATGACTTAAATTAACATAATAGAAGACATTTTCAAAATTTAAACTTAAATCAACACCTAGTCTGGCAAAAAAAGTAATAATAAAAATAAAATGATAAAAATAAATGTCTCTTACCTCCAAGTGTTTTGTTGCCTCTTCATTTCTAGACGCAAGCAGTGATTTTGTACGAATACCTCGGAGGTGCATGTCACTCAGTAAAGAAACACGCTTCACTGTGCTTTCATTTCTGGACTGGAAAATAAAACGTCAAAGATTAATCAAGATGCCAATCAAGAAACGTTATTTCCCATAAAAGTAGCTAATCAACTTGAGGGCGCCTACCAGTACAACCAAACTCTTCATTTCTGCATTGTAGAAGATCTTGCACGCGCCCACTGCCTTTTTGAAGTCTTTATGCACAAGCTCATCTTCACATCTGAAAAAATATCACTGGTTTTCAGAACAAGTAATATAAATATAAAAAGCACCTGAAAATACACTTCGAGGACGCAATTCATTTGTCGAAAATGTACGTACGCTGCCTTTAAGTCATCGGGGACTGGAACCAAACATTTTGAGAAGGTGCCCTTCATCACGGCCCTGTTCAGGTTTATGGGCCGGAGCCGGTCAAATGTGACGATTTCGTTGTAGGTGGAATCGCAGGCAGCATATTCAATCACGTAAAACTAGAGTGAGATATTGGGGGGGGATCAAAACAGGAATAGGATTCACAGAAAAGCCAGGCAGGCTAAATGCAGGCTTCAGGCTTCCAAAACTTACATCGCCTTTTATCATGCGTACTCTGGCCAACCACCAACCACAAGGCTCCTGCTCATTGGCTCTTGAGAAAATCTGTCAAGAGGTTTTAAATAGTGGGAGGGTTTTTTGTTTGTTATTTAGGTACGCAGTTTCCATTCTATCAAACATTACAGTAACCTTATGTTTCAAGAGTTCACTTTTGAGAACTCGCACACGTACTTCGACCTGGTCACCTTCCCCAATGTTCCTTTTGCCGCCTGAAGAAGGTGGTAGCCGTACATCGCAGAAAGGAACCTGTCGCTCAGGCTGCCAGCTAAATGATATTAAAAATAACCAAAATAAAACAAATCTTGGTCTATGACGTGATGTTTTGTTTGATACAGGGGGTTTCAGTAACACTTACAGCCTTGGATATAGTTTAATTTTTTTCCCACAGGTTCGACTGAAAAACTCCAGATCACATTATGTCATACTTACTTATTTTCAAAGACAACTGTGAGCGAGTCTTCATGGACATCTGTAACAACTGCCTAAAAACAAAAGGCAAATTATTTTTTTTGGCTCTTAGATATTTAAAAGGGAACAGCCTTTTCTTCATTGTATTAGCCTACATGCACAGCATAAAACGAATTACTACGTCATCCAGAAATGCTGAACATAAACAAAACAAAATGGGAAAAAAGAACCCTTCAACTATTACCAAGAGGAAACGGAAACAACATAAAGGAGAAACAAAAGTAAATTACTAAATTATAATATACAATCTAGTGTGTTGCCTATCGCTTTTAGAGTTTCGACTCTATTTCTAATTAAATAACTAGTTACCCGCGAATATCCGTGTCAGTCTGCAAAAGATCGTCGTTATTTCTTTACGAAGTACAAGACCAAACCCTAATGCAGCGCTAGGCAAAAACCCCAAACCAATTACTAACAATGACCTGAATGCTTTCTGACATGCCAGTAAAAAATAACCCGACAAGTCACTCTTGTCAACTTCCATACAGTAGAGATTCATAATTTATTAATCGACACCAAAGTCCTAATTTAATAGCTACAAAAGGTATTTATGTATATCTGAACCCTTCAAAGTGCAGTCAATAAGTAGCCAAGTTACCACACCCAGTACGTAACCCAGTTAACTGAAGATAATTGCAAAATATAGCTATCAGATTTAGCTATTACATAAGAAGCTAACTACTTGGTTGCTGTGCGTGTTTGCTATGCAGATTCTAATTTTTAAAATGATGGGATAATAAAAGCAACAACAAAAAAGAACGAATGATGAGGTGGCTAACTGCAGGTATTTGGTCAGTACAAGGTGCCTTACGGCATAATATTGCTGATTTGCCAAACATTGCCAGTGTTAAGAGGAAGGTCCAGGTGATCGCCTCTTTAAAACGGCGTTTTATATTTGCGAACGCGCCCTGTTGCTAATGAGTCTGATAGCTAACCCGCTTACTGACAAACTCGCTGGCGGGACATGGATATTTCAGCTGGCTACCTTATAATAAGCCCCGTTGGAGCCACGGACCTCCACCGTCAGTTCCTCCATATTGGACGCGCAGTGCATGCCGGGAGAGGCTTCTAGAAGCTTTAGCGACTCTGCGTGAATGTTCTGCCTTGACGGCTTTTTAAAACGCAGTACAGGTTCCGACGTCCGGTGCGGGATGTGTGAAAACTGTGTAAAATAGGACAGTGCAGAATATACAATTATTTATATTGAAGCAGTCTGAAATCAAGTTTAAACCAATATCAACTGTTTAACATAAGTTTTTTTGTTCGCCATGAAGAAAATACATAGAATATGTGTCGTTGTTACTTAATTGTTACATGGCAGTATTTATGCACTTTTAAGGTGCGTTGCACGGTGGCTGACCAGTTAGCATTGTTGCATCATACCTGATAGGATTAAGTTTCAAAATTATTAAGCCGGTGTGTGGAGTTTACATGTTCTTCGGATTAGGCACGTGCAGGCTGGGGGTTCCGGAGCACCTGCCCCATTTGCCCGAACTTTAAAGTGCCTCCCTTTAGAAATACTGAGTGACCCTTTAAGTGTCGAAGGCTTTGAGCACCAGCCCATCCATTACTCTTTGTACGGTGCTGCTTTAATTCGGATCCTCCTGGTCCAAAGACGTGCAGTAAATTAATTTGTGGCTTAAATTTGACGTAATATGTGCGTGCACGTCCACCTGCCATGGACTGCTGTCCCATATCCTGGGTGTCCCTCAGTCTCTTTACCCTTTGCCTGTGATAGGCTCCATCCCTCTGTCACCATGATCACAATAAGAGGTTAAAAACGGATCGATGAGTAACAACAGGATCCAGGAAGAACTTGCTTTACATGCAAAAACTAAAATCTTATGAGCAGTATTATTTACAGCATCTGTAGCTACAGCAGAATAGTATCAAACGGTCTTATGTCCACAGTTTGACCTCTATTAGTGCCACGTGATCAGATATTGTTGTACTTCACTATGAATATCACTATGAATATCATTTATAATTATATCTAATGAATCACATGAATAAGTTGTTAAAGCAACATTGTTTTTATAAAATGCAAGTGTTGCACACTGCAATTTATGTTGTGACGGAAATGTGCTTGTAAAATATTTCTGGTTCCTAGGTTTTCACCTTTTATATACACGACTTATTTCATAGTAACATTAATATATCAATAATTAATAATCTTTGTTTGTGTGAGTGTTTAGCATCCAAAACGGGCTAAATAAAAATGTATTTTCAAGCAGGTTCTTTCTCATTTTAAGGGCCATTAATATGAAGGTGTTTACAGTGCGGCTGAAAATCCTCACTTCCCCTATGACGTCACGATTATGGATTCCATTATTGTTAAGCGTGATTTGGAAATCGAGTAATTTCCCCGTTATGTAATTTCATAAATCATTAATTCATCCTATAAGATCGCCATTTTACAAATAATGACTGACAAGCAATGAGGTATATCTCTACACTGCTCAATACAGCACTCTCTGGTCTTTGATTATCTGATTGATCACAAGTGGTCCCGTACTGATACCTGTACGATTATCGGCTGTACCCCTAAACCTGCCTTGACTTATTCTTAATGGCATGTAATTACTGTGTGTTTATAGCTGTATGTGTGTATGCTATATAAAATGTATATATTTATAAAAAAAAAATGAAACCTCAAAGGTTTGCATCACATTGTACGTTACTTCAATAAAATGCAACAATGTCACTCTTCTATGGAAAATTCAAGTAAGTTCATGTAAAGTTACCAGACTACAGTGAAACTGAGATCTGCCCCTTAATGGGTTATTTTATGGGCAAACATGGCAGTGTTTCAGAGTTTTAAAATTATATTGCCAAAAATAATAATGCTCCTCTCTCCCAATGTCTCTTTGTTCACTATATGTATCCAGATCCAGTTTATATGGGCTATTATTATGTATAATTGAAAAACATTAGTGCAGCTCTTTTGCAAGAGTAATTTGCCAGTAGTTTTTGTTCACGGCTGACACATTCGCCCTGGTTCTAATTATGGTGACGCTTTGAGTCATAGACAGCAGCTCAGCTGTAAAACTGGATTCTCTTTGCTTTGTTGCTAATTGCAGTCTCACTCCTATTGAATATGAAGTCGAGTAACAGAACTCGGTGTATGCGAGCTCAAAGAGCCGCTCTGGCTATCACCTCGTATACTGTTGATCTTTTCAAACGTGGAAAATAGTTTTTTTCTCTCTCTCTCAACAGAAAATAACTAATCTTCTATGGGTCCATTAGTTCCTCATTAAAGCAAAATAAAAGTGCGTGGTATATCAGGTCTGCTTTTGGATGACTGAAGGATGACACTTTAAAGTCCAAAACTAATTACTCATAAAATTGAATGGGGGGGGGGGGGGGGAATTCAGTCTTGTTTTTATATTTTATTTTGCGGCTTGTAATTAGGTTCAGGCTAATTATATTTTTCATTTCATATGGTGAGTCTGGCCTTGTGCCCTGTGTCTGTGACTCGATTATAGGCTACTGATAACGCAGAGTTTATTAAAATAAACCTTCAAATCGATATGTCATAATTGGCTATCCATCCTTAATTCTGAATTATAATTCAAATATATGAAAAATGGACAACCAAAGAGGAAATAGTTCAAAGAAAATTTTGCACCAGAGACTGGCAGAGTTTATTCAATCGATTGATGTCTGATCATATTCACAGATATAATGCTAGGACTGTTAGCATTCTGTTCCGTCCTTTAGCTATCAAAACGAGTTTTTATAATACAGTAATTTATTAAATCCTTACAGGTTTGTTTGGATTTATTAGCGCTTTTTTCCTTCAGTATGGATATGCGTGTCTTCATGCCTCAGCATAGGGGTGGACGATATGACTTATTTTCGTGGTATTTCTCACTTTTTGGACAATGACGGTATTATATCACGGTATTACTGTTTTACAAGTTTTGGGAGGAGTATAGCATGTCCTAGCTCTTTTTGTTAATTTGTTTATGTTAATTTATATATATGTGTGTGTGCGTGTCTCTATATATGTATAACATTAGGTACACTTTAATCGCTGTTACAGTTGGGTTAATTTCGAAAAAATATAGTATATTTTCTCATTTTATAATTGTCGGAGTAACAACGCAAAGTGAATGACAAGCTGCTTCAGCCGAAAACAGTGCAATTTTACAGCTACTTTCAAATAAACGTCTGAAAGATGGATGGATGATTGAAAAATAAACAATACAATAAACAGGCCTTTAAAAAGTCCAGGCTATTTCAATGGAGAATCGGGAAAACCCCGAGTGAATATTTATAGGGGGATATTAGGTTGTCCCGACCTTATAGGCAATGAATCGAATTGCGAGCTCACTAACGTTACTGGAAAATATGCATGCAGCAGGTCTGATTTTTAAGTATGGGAAGCATTTAATTTTTGCTGAACCTGGATTTTGCACTGCTGTCTGTAGTCCTTCCAGAAATTCAAACCTCATAACGTTACAGCCAAAGCTTACAGTAAGCTTGTTAGTATTTTTGATGCTGCCGATGATATGACTGTAGCATTTCCATAAATCCACAGAATTAACTATGATCTTCAGCAGCAGACCCGGGCCTGGCTGACAGGCATGTGCAATATGCTATGCTGAATATGATATAAAACTCAGTATAAAGTGTCCATAATCTGCTTAGGACCTGGGTTCGAATACTTTATTAGAATCTCCTTCTTTAATATGTTGTACAGTCATGACCACGGACAACTTTAGCAAACTACAAACGTAAGTGCACACGTGGCCTAAAAAGATAACTACCGTGAATATGTGCCTTATCCTGGCTAACTGCTGCTCCATTGGAAATACAAACACAAATCCTATTTAAATGAAAAACAGAAATATCTTATGTATGTAATAATTAAGAACCGCCATTGACTGAATAGTACTGTTGTATATCTACAGAACTGTTTTAGTCCTTTCGTAAAATAGGCCTATTACGTCAGTCATATTCAATTTTACAATATAAAATGAGCACATAGTCATTTCTTTGACGATTGTCATAAAAACAAACAAACAAACAAACAAAAAATCCCCGAGCTGTTAATTACAAGGTTGGCTCTGACGGTATGCAACATGTTCTCTTAAGTTGTATAAACAAACAAACAGAATGAATCACTTGAAAGTCTTTTACCGTGCATGCAAACGTGAAAGCTCTGCTGCTCATTGCTTGTAATGTTCCTTTGTGGTCTTTGGAAGCCCAACCTGCCGCTAGCAAAATGTGCGCCTTGCAATTTTCAGATGCTCAGAGCGAAATGTTAATGTATACTACTCAGCACCTGGATTAACGTCCCTTCACCGTGAGGAACTTTGAAATCCTCTCAGCTTCATGTCCTGTTTGCAGATTAAAAAAATATATCTTAATAATAATTCACAAGTACCCTACAAATTCCAGTATCAATCAGTTGTAACTAAAGAACATTTGTGATTAGCAATGTGTGTGACCCTGGACATGAGCTGTTTGAAAATAGTGTGCAACTATTGTGGATGGGGTCTTAGTATCCAGAAAGTGTTGGTGAATATGAATAGTTGTCAGCAAGTGTAGCTAGATTTTGCACTTTAAAGAGAAGTGAATTATATTCTTTTCCGGCAGTTAATTGGTGGTTTTTCTTTACACTTTCAAATAAAATGTAAAATATCTTCCTTTTGGTGGATGATTGCCATTTCAAAAGGTTAGAGTCATAACACAGATAGAAGAAAATACATAATATGTACACCAAATTTGTGGTAAAACTTTACGTTCTTGTGGACAAATGTCTAAGGGAGTTTTCAATATGAAAAGATCCACTTAAAATCCACTTACTGAAACTTCTGTAAGCAGAGCTTTTCTTAAAGTATTCATTTACAGTCTAGTCTGCAGATTGCCGAAATGTCTACAGGAAGCTTCAAAGTTTAACACTCCTGAAATTAATAACAGCATTAATAGCTATTTAAGAGGAGACAGGAAATATTGAAACGATTATCATAGAAAAGATAAGAAAGATTCTGCTTAATGACATTACAGAACAGAGTGCATCCCATCAAATCTGTTCCACAAATCCTAATGTTACCTTTATCAGTCTTCAATGCAAATCAAGTGAATTCAGCAATAAGAAGCTTCCAAGAATTGGTTTCCATTTGTAGCAAAATTGCAAGCGTCTAGCACTTTTATCTAAGAATTTTACTTGTGCGTAAGCAAAAAAAAAAAAAACTGATATGTTATTTGGTTACATTCCATCAGTATGAAAAATAGCATTGTGCAAATTCTATGCATGCTAATGATATATAGAAATTCACATGCTTTCAGATAAAATGAGTTTAATTTTCTGTTGCCCACTGCTGGCCTGGCCTTCAGTAAATTACTTATGCACAGCTATTATTAAAATAGAGGGAAAGAAAATTAGAAATTCCTCATATCTCTCCGTTGGATGTAGCCAAAGCAGGACTGCTGCACACACAATCGACCCTTTCAGGAGACGCCACTCTTCTGAATTTAATTCACGTCTCTGCACATTTCCATGAGACTGTTGTAAATGCAGTGAGCTTGTTTACAGAATAAGCCCATGTACTTTCTAATTTCTTCAGCAACCCTAAGTTCATTCATCTTTATGTGCGCATTCAAGTTTTCCCCTAACTAGCAGCTGTGCTGCTTTTGTTTAAAAATGCATGTAAATAAAATTCACTTGAATTGATGTCACACTGAATGATTATTATCTTATCACTTGGAAGATGCAGAGAGGATCTGAGGTGCTTAGTTCAACTGAAACAAAGTTACATGTGACAAATTTACACACAGAGACACCTCCCATGTAGACAAACGAGCAGATCTGATGCTACAATTCATTGGAAAACCAAGGAAAACAACACTGTGACTAACAGGCATGTGAAGCATAATTTGGCATATATGCATTACTAAGAATTTAAGACATGCTGCTATTCTAGATATATCAGCTATGAATCATACCATTGCTCTGTGTGCAATATTTTACACTATTAGTAATTCTCTGTGCAGTATTCATGGTTACTGGTAATTCATTGTGTAATACTTGCATCATCAGTAATACTTTTCTGTCTAGCAATACTGCGTTTGTTGCTTAGCAAAACCACATTGTTACTTTACGTGTATTACCTTATCTTGTTAAACATTACTACTTTCTATATAATTTTTGTTAAGTAGTTTTTATATGTAGTATTTTTGCATGAATTATGTGTAAATGATGGAATGTTTGTTTTGTTTTTTTTTTCGTTACACATGGTATAATGACAATAAAAGGCTTCTAATTATACTAAGTAACCAATCCTTGATTACATTAACATTCCATTTATTTAGTAGATGCCTCTCGCCAAAGCAACATATATTCCAGAGAGCAAGCTCAGATAGGAACCCTGAAGCAAACTGGGGTTAAGGGCCTGGCTCAAGCACACGATGTTGAAATCACTCTGCCAAACCAGGGGCTTGAACCAGCAACCTCCAGATCAAAGGCACAAGGCTACACACCACCTCAGAATGGTTAGATTTATCTTTAAATACTTGTTGCCACAGCTTGTGCTAGTTAGTCCACTGCCTCACATAGGCTCTAGGCACCCTTGTGATGACCATGTACTATGGGTTAGAATTTTAATGGATGTTCATTAATGCAGTTAATGCCTTGTTCTTGAAAAAAATAAACAGTACATTTAATTTAAAAATCTAATAGTACTCTCTGTAGTTTAGCACTAAATGACAACACTGCAATGCATTTATATTGTAAAATTTGTGCTTTGCTTCTTCTGGTGATCACGGTTGTACCAGTCGGTAAATAAAGTTGCCGGAGGGGTATTACATTTGAGTTTGGCCAGAATTGTTTCAGTAAAACCGCCATCTGCATTATTTAGATCAGCTGTTTTATATCAGTTGAGCAAGTAAATGAGAAGTACACGTAAGAATGCAAATTTTAATGTATTTTTTGCTTATGCAAGTATAAACTAAAATATTCTGCATTTGTTAGGTAATTTATAGATTTACTTGGACTAAGATGTAACACTGGCGAATGTGATTAAAAGGCAAAAAGCACATTTGACGCATGGCAGGTGTAGGTCCTATAACTGATGTTATGGTTCCCTCTAGTGGCAGATATGGCGCCTGCAGTTTTAACATCGGGCAGCGCTCGGTTGCTAAGGGCGCCTTCGCCAAACAAAAACCAACACACGGGTTTCCAGTCTGAGTTCTGCTGAACACAACGAAGTCGGCTTAGACGTCATATTAAACAGTGGATAAAAGTTCCATAGGAAAAATGTCGGGTGCAACTCTTTTAAACGAAATTGGCTGGGATGAAGGTTTTGCCATACCGGTGGCAAATGCAGAGAACAAGGCTCTGGAAGACGAGGTAGATAAGTTGCATCAAGATCAGCTGTAATATTTTATTTTAAATTATCAATGGGTAGTGACAGTTTATGTTCATTAACCACCCATAAACATGCCTTCCCATTTCCATTAACTAACTAAATGCACACATAGTCTTTCTTTTGCAGTCGATGATGTCAGCGTGGTAAGATTGGGAAAGCCGCCGCTTACCGTGGGCCCGTTGTGTGTCTTCTTCCATATAATAGCTTCTAAGGAAACAAAAGGAAAAATCAGACCTGGACGGCAAACTCTGCACACACAGAGATAAGATCCAAGCGATGGGTGAACATCTGAAAAATGTGAGACAGGAGCTATCTCACACTCAGGTATGCTGTCATTTAGTCCTTAAAAAAATTGTTTCACAATATTCACGTTATAATTTATAAAGTAATTATTCATTATTAATTTGTAATTGTATAATTACAAAGTAACACTGGCAAAATCTAATACGAAATTATATTTGTAATAATATATATTCATGTGTATTATATAATGTATTATAATGTGTGCTTACTTGGGTTGCATAAAATGTACGTATTTAAAATCGCGATCCATTGTGCGCGCGCGCGTCTATACATGCAGGCCCTTTCCAAGGCCAAAGAGAAGGAGACCGAGTCCGAGGTTCATTTCAAGGCCCTGGCTGAACGGGAGATGGGCAGACTGCAGCAGGAGATTTCCAAGCTGGAGAGGGAGCTGGGAGCAATGAGAGACAAGAAGAATACACAGGAGGTGACAGCTGTACTGCCCATCAGGGTTGTTTATCACTCTGCTATTCTGTGCTGCATAAAGGCTTTGAAGTTGAATGCTTTGATAGGTGCGTTATAAATAATTAAATACGGTATGTCTATTTGCAACCACTAGATGGCGCCAAATGTAACGATAATATGAGCTAAGATAATTGTGAAAGGGCAGTATGGTGGTGCAATGACTAGATCAGCTGCCTAATAGGTTTATAGTTGGATTTAAAGCCTTCGCCTGCCTTATGCATGTTAAGTTTGTATGTTTGCTCCATGTCATGCTCATTTACAGCCACAGTCCAATCATACGTGTTAGTTGAGTTGGTGCCTTTAAGTCAGGGGTTTCAAACTGCAGTCCTGGGGGACCAGAGCCTTACACAGTTTTTGGTTCGCACTCACTTAACACACCTGATTCAACTCCTTGTGCTAATTACCACACAGCTCTTGAGCTGAATCATTTGTGGTGGAACAGGGAAAGAATTAAGCTGCACAGGGTCCCGGCCCCCCAGGACTGCAGTTTGACACCCCTGCTTTAAGTTGACCAGTGTGTGAACCCCAGGATTGAGCACTGTGCTACTTGGAATAAATTCCCAGTCCCTTCTTGTTGACCCTGTGCTTTAGGTGAGACCAGGGATAATTGCTGAACAGGATCAGTCCCTCCAAACATCACTGACATTTGTCTAACTCAATGTTTCCCAACCCAGTCCTCGGGGAACCCCAGCAGTCCACGTTTTTGCTCCCTCCCAGCTCCTAGCCAATCAGGAACACTGAATACTTGGTACACGTGCACCGGCAGCTGAGAGGAAGCAAAAACGTGGATTGTCCGGGGTTCCTTGAGGACTGGGTTGTGAAACACTGGTCTAACTAGACTTCAGCTTTTAAAAAAGTTTTTTTTCTGTTGTGTAATTTTACTATATTTTATAAAAACGAAAATGGAAAAGACTCAACAGTTGTCCCCAATTTCCACAATTTGAAGAAGAACTATTAATTTTTGCTATGATCTACACAGATGTGTGACAACACACGTTCTGTAAGTGTTTTGTAAAAATTGATGCTGCTGTTGAAAGTCCGAGAGCTTGGGGATCAGTATCTTCCCAATTTTGAAATTTGGATCCAGACCCGAGTCCTATTTCCTTTTGTCGACCACATAGGAAGCAGGTTCTCCAACCAGGGGAAGAAAGAACAAAACAAGAGGAAAGAGGAAAAAAAATACAACAAAATAACGCACAGTACACGGTGGACCTGAATGACCTTGTGGTCTTTCTGCATTACCCACGAGGGGTAGGAGCTCAGACTGCTCTCCATCTGAGGATCTTGATGTAAAACACACAATGCACCCATATAAAATGACGCAACAGTAATGCATCGATGATCTATAGCTCAGTCCCCTGACTCTCATGAATAACAGTGGATTCCTTCAACCCCACCCTTTGTGCCAACTGATGTAGCATAACAACCTTCATTCCTCGTGCAAAAAACTTTAAAAATAGAGTAATTGGGGTTAGATTTAGATTTTTGATATTAATCTGGGGTTAGATTAGATTTTAAATTAGATTTAACTCTATTGTTATTGCATGAAGTTCAAGTGTTCAGACAACAAAATGCAGTTTGGTGTCTAATCTGAAATGGCGAAATAGGGCAAAATGCCAAAAACAGTTACATTTCTAATTAATTAATATAAAAATGTACAACTATATGGTGGCATACATATTGAGTATATACAGCATCTGTGATTGCAGTAAGAAGGACATGTTACCACTGCTGATTAGTTCCCCTCAATGCCACTGTCCTATGTTGATTTGTAACGACTCCTCCCCACATCCGTGTTCCCCGATAGAACAACATCTTCAAAGCTTCCCAGAAGTTAGATGAACTTAAGAGCCAGATGAACTGGGACCAGAAGACCCTCAATGCTTGGCTGGAGGAGTCGGCGCGCAAAGATGAGGACACCATGGCTATCGTCAAGTACGCCCAACAGGATGAGAGCAGGATCCGGGTGAGAGAGCACGCAGGAGGCTCCCTAAATGGAGGAGAAAGAGACGTTGTATAGCAAGAACACTTTTTAGCTGTAGTTTATATAATAGATGGGGTGGTGAGATCTTGTAGGCATATCCATTCATACAACAGGAGATTGGCTTGAGGCAACGACCCAGGTTGTTCATACCCGCCAAGTTAATGCCATGCATTCCATTTCACACCACAGGAACTGACAGTTCGCATGGAGAAGATGACCATCGAGGCCAGCCAGAAGCGCAGAGCCCTTGACAACGAGCTGACGGAGACGATCACGGCACAGGTCCAAGTGACGGCCCTTTGCCGGGCATTCGTCCAACGTGGAACGGCCTGTTTCTGCATCATTGTGATCATCCCGTGTTTATTCCGTGTCGAACACAGATAGGGCTGGACAGTACTGCTGAAAACTTCCGTCAAGCCCACGCAGAGAGGCAGGAGCTCATTCGACAGTGGGAGAGCACCATTGAGCAGATGAGAAGGAGGGACCGTGAGATGGAGCAGTGCACTTTGGTAACCAGCAGGGGGAGATGTATTGCCTTAATGCAGGAGTGTCAAACTCCAGTCCTGAAGGGCCGCAGCCCTGTGTAGCTTAGTTCTTTCCCTGTTTCACCACAAGTGATTCAGCTCAACAGCTGTGTGGTAATTAGCACAAGAAGTTGAATCAAGTGTGTTAAACGAGGGCAAACCCAAAAATGTGCAGGGCTCCGACCCTCCAGGACTGGAGTCTGACACCTGTGCCTTAATGGGATGACAAAGTAGCAGATGGCCAGTGTAGGGTGGCACAGGTCAAAAAGACTAAAAGTTTATATTTAGTATCAGCTGTGCGTGATTAAGAATTTTGAATGTTCTCTCCTAAGTTTGCAAACACGTGATTCAGATGAATTACTGGGTATAAACAGCCCCTGATTTTTAGTGATTAGGAAGCAAGATTGTGTACAGCAGTGTTTCCCAACCCAGTCCTCGGGGAGCCACAGACAGTCCACATTTTTGCTCCCTCCCAACTTCATTCATTCGTTTTTTAAATACCTGTCTTTTTTAAATACCTGTCTTTTTTAAATACCTGTCTTTTTAAAATACCTGTCTTTTTAAAATACCTGTCTTTTTAAATACCTGTTTTTTTAAATACCTGTCTTTTTTAAACTGCCTGATGCCTTTAATTTAAAAAGTGCCAGCTGAGCACTTAGATGTAAAATGGTGAATAAAACCCATGACAGGTGTAACATTCTGTTCCTCCAGCTTCTCACCCAGGTGAACCAGGAGGTGAGAGAGAAGGAGGCCACAATAAAGGAAAAGAAGAACTTTCTGGACAGGGAGGTGGAGAACAACAGGGAGCTTGAGAGGCAGATTGCAGCCGCAGAACGACTGGCCTCAAAGCTTAGGCAGGAATTGCAGGAGAAGGAGAGCAACCGTGTCAGGCTGCAGGATGAGGTCAGCATCATTGCTATCATCATCATATGCTCACTGATGCACATGCTATATAGCTAATGATGATTTGCCAGCAAACGTACGTAGAGCTGCTGGCGTTTGGAGAATGGAATTCCAGCCAAAAGTCTGATGTCTGCTCTCCATCTGAGGATCTTGATACTTCTCCTGATATTTCGGCAAAGCAGTAGTGGTGGTCTCAAGTGGCTCAGCATGTTAGAACACTGTGTTTGTTATCAGAAGGTCACTGGTTGAAATCCCGCAATCAAGAGATAGATTTTGATGATGGGTGCTTGAACAAGGCCCTTAACTCCTAATTGTAATAAGAGTGGACAGGATCACTGTTTGATCTAACATCATGGGATTTAATAGGATAGTGAAGTGAGATAAACTAGCCTGCTATGGGAAGTTAGTTAAACACACAGTATCTGCGATGGCTGCTTCTCTACCTAACAGAGGTATATTGTTTGATGGCATTTCTGACAACAAGGCCATAAAATGAGGCACGATCTATGTTTACTTTAGTAATTCTATTTCTTGTTGTGTTCTCTTTGTATAGCTGGAGAGCCTAAGGTTCAGTGTGGATGGAACAGCTACAGAAGTGCAGGCGAAGAGATCCCAGCTGTCCAGCAGGAAAAAAGACATCCTGGAGAAAAGCAACAAGTACAGATTTTTTGGTGCCACACATTGTTTCTTGCATTTTCCAACACTGGCGCTCTATGATCTATCTGACAACATCCACCATCTGTAGCTGAAGGTTTCAGATTCACACGTTATTGATAGTTGCACCTTCGGTGTCAAGACAGGATAGCGGTTTTCATCTAGCGAGTTTACGTATCCTCACATTCTTACAAAGCCAGGTCAGTGTCTCTGTGTCTTATGACTCCCATTGGCTCTACCCTCCCCTGTATATGCAGGGTCAAGGCAGCCCAGGCTTTCAACGCCACCCTGCAGGAGAAGCTGCAGCGTATAACGGAGACAGCCATGAGTGTGGAGGAGGGGGCTGTGCAGATGGAGCAGACACTGAAGGAGGGTGAGGAGGCCATTAAGGTGAGACCCTCCTGCTGTGCCTGGCCCCCACCCTTGAAGACTAACACCTCCAGTCCTCATGGACCCCCATAGATTTCAGATTTGCTTTTTAACTGATGTATAAAAAAAAATCCAGGTCTTTCAATGTTCCAAGAAATGCTTTGATAATACAGTTCAATACAGCACTGAACACCAGTGGGTTTTGTACTCCTTAAAGACCAGAAATTTCCACACATTACCTATTTGTGGTGGCAGTATTAGACCGTTACAAATAATATTACAAAGAATATTCCACACTGGATCTTAAGGACTAGTGTACTGCAGGATTAGTTTAAATGCTGCATGAGAGAAACATGATAAATCTGTGACATGGTTTCGTATTCCAAATGGAGCATGACCCAGATGGTCTATCATGTAGGAAACAGATTCCCTGCTGCTCCACCACCGGGAGGCGCTGTTCAAGAAGACCCGGGAGCTGGAGGCCCTGAAAGCCAGAGAGATGGAAAGAAAAGCGGAGATTACAGGGTGCAGAGCATCACTGTCCAACCTCTACAGCCGGTTGAACAAGATGGACCAGACCTCCCTCAAGCAACAGAAAATTATTTACAACCAGGTAAGGGACCAGAGTCAAACCTGTAAATTACAGTGCATGCAGCATTCTTCGATGTGATTGCTGTTGATGGATTTAGGAAATCTCTGTATCAGCTGTCCATCATCCTTGCAAGCATCCTGCACAAATAAATGTGGAATTATGTGGAAGATAGCTTTCATACCATTGGTCCTATGACAGAATTTATGTAATAATACAATGATGGGAAGACTTTATTTGTGAATTATCAGTGGCGATACCCTTACAAGCTGAATCAGAATCAGCAGACTTTATTAATCCCGGAGGAAATTGCTCAGATTCCGACTGCACAATCACACATAGACACCAAGACAAGAACAATACAGTATAAGTATAAAAATAGGAATGAAGTAATCATAAGTAGTTATATTGCACATGTTGGTAAAACCAAGTTAGACTTTAAACTGTGGGGAAAAAATAGAGGTATATTGCACCGAATCCTGGATAATAATATTGCACATCTTAATTGTATTGCCCAGATATAACAGAATCACAGATAATAAACATATTGCACGGAATCATAGGTAAATATACTGTAGGTAAATGTAAAAACCAATTACCGAGTAGGAGTAGCATCAGTTATTGCACAATTATTGCAATAGCAGTAGGTTATTGTACACATTATTGTGAAGATGAGTGACGGATGGAGGAGTTATAGAGTCTGATTGCAGTAGGGAGGAAGGATTTTCCGTGGCGCTCAGTGGAGCACTTTACACTGGAGAGTCTGCGACTGAAGGTGCTTTCCAGCTCAGTCACCACACTGTGAAGTGGGTGATCAGCATTGTCCACGATGGCCTGGAGTCTGGACAATGTTCTTCTCTCAGCCACGCACTCTACGCTGTCCAGATCCCCACCAACCACAGAACCCGCCTTCCTGATCAACTTATTCAGTCTCTTAGCGTCCGTTACCGCAATGCTGCCACCCCAGCACACCACATTATGGAAAATGGCATTGGCCACCACAGATTCATAGAACATCCGCAACATAGTGTTGCAGACTTCGAAGGATCTGAGTCTCCTTAGGAAGTGCATCCTACTCTGACCTTTCTTGTAGGTGACCAGGGAGTGCTTGGACCAGTCCAGTCTATTGTCCATGTGAACAGAAGGTACCTATAGTCCTGAACGATCTCCACGTCCACCCCCTTAATTGATAGAGGAGTGACAGGAGACTGTGATCTTCCCAGGTCCACCACCAGTTCCTTTGTCTTGCTGATGTTAAGCTGCAACTGATCCAGCTCACACCAGTCAATAAAATTGTCCACAGCAATTCTATATTCCATGTCCTCCTCTTGCCTGATGAATCCAGCTATCACTGAATCATCTGAGAATTTCTGCAGATGACAGCCCTCAGTGTTGTACCTGAAGTCAGATGTGTACAGGGTGATGATAGGACTGTTTCTTGGGGAGCTCCTGTACCACACATCCCTGCAGCCTCACGTACTGCAGCCTGTCGATCAGACAGTCCATAATCCAGGAGACTAAGGGAGCATGAAGCTGCATAGCAGAGAGCTTCCTCCCTAACCGGGCTGGCTGAATTGTGTTGGAGGCACTGGAGAAGTCGAAGAACAAAATCCTCAGGGATGTTCCCGGCTGTACAGCTTGTAAGCAGTACCATGCAGAGACAAGTGTTCAATGCCAGTGGTAAATGGTAAATGTGAAATCTACAATGGAAAGGTAAATCTACAAACTATATTGAGGTACCCAATTGGCGAACTCCAGTCCAAAATACTGCTACAACTCAACCACTACCTACACACTACTACTTAGCTGTACTCAATGAAGTAGCTACTGAAGGTTGTGTGGGAAATTGTGAAATGAAAAACAAATCAATTGTGACACGCATATGGATGTGCTCACATTTCTTTGGAGTAAATGAATAGTTATACTAACTGGTACACTCGTGTGGAACCAGGACTTCCAGGTCCAACAGCTGGAAAGGAAGATTTCTCGCCTGAAGGGGGAGGTGACAGGGGAGGAGAGGCGGCTGCTGGAGGCCAAGGTGTCCGAACTGTCCGAAGCTTTGGAGGAGAAGAGGAAAACGTCCAGCATGCTGATGCTGCAGCTGAAAAGACTGCAGGTACCCCTGTCTTTATCTGAGGGACGGGTCTCCGGTACCTGCCGACTGGAACTTTTCAGCCTTCAGAGCAAGATATGATTTTAGTATAGAAATAATACATTTTTGAATTATTTGGGATTCTGCTGAAAAAAAAACAAAATATATTTATGAATAAATCTTTCTGAATCCTGAAGACTGTTTATTAAAGTTTGACAGGTTGTTATACCCAAAATTGTATTTAATCTGAAATGCTCAGCTGTATAAATAAAAGATACAAATAAAAAAATAAAAGATACACATTTTAGCTAAGCAAAATAATAAAAACGGTAGTTGTTTGTGAGTGTGTTTGCCCAGTGATAGACTGGCATTTCATACTTGTGTCTTCTTCAACATTTGCCAAGCAAAAGTTCCTATTTTCAGGACAACATTCGGTGCGTGCAAAAGGAGATGGAGAAGACAGGAGTGGAGAAGTCAGACCTGACCACTAAGATCGAGGAGCTAGACCTCTTCAATGATACCTCAGACAAAGAACTAAAGAAGCTCAATCAGAAAAAGCAGGTGAAGAGACTAGTCTCAGAAACGGTAGAATTTATCTCATAGCGTCTCTGGGAGTGCAGACTGGTTTGGTGACTGGCGATCACACCCCAGGACGCCATGGTGGAGGACAACATCCTGAAGCTGGAGACGAAGC
>JAODLC010000047.1:11277674-11304471 GCA_026781145.1 Hippopotamyrus pictus
CATCGACAGCATCGACGACGACAAAATCCACAGAGGCCCCATCGACAACATCGCCGACGACAGCATCCACAGAGGCCCCATCGACAACATCGCCGACGACAGCATCGACGACGACAACATCCACAGAGGCCCCATCGACAGCATCGACGACGACAGTATCCATAGAGGCCCCATCGACAGCATCGACGAAGATATCATCTACAGAGGCCCCATCCACAACATTACCGACAACAGCATCCACAGAGGCCCCATTGACAACATCGCCGACGACAGCATCGACGATAACAATATCCACACAGGCCCCATTGACAACAACGCCGAAGACAGCATCCACAGAGGCCCCATCGACAGCATCAACGACCACAACATCCACAGAGGCCCCATTGATCGCTTCGGCGACGACAGCATCCACAGAGACCCCATTGACAGCATTCACAGAGGCCCTAATGACAGGTTCCGCAGAGGTCCTGATGAGTGAATCTGCAGAGGCCCCGACGACAACATCCACAGAGGCCCCATCGACATCATTGCCGACGACAGCATCCACAGAGGCCCCGAAGACAACATCCACAGAGGCCCCATCGACAACATCGTCGACGACAGCATCCACAGAGGCCCCATCGACAACATCGCCTACGACAGCATCGACGACGACATTATCCACAGAGGCTCCATCGACAACATCGACGACGGTATCCACAGAGGCCCCATTGATAGCTTCGGCGACAACAGCATCCACAGAGGCCCCATTGACAGCATTCACAGAGGCCCCAATTACATGTTCCGCAGAGGTCCTGATGAGTGAATCCGCCGAGGCCCCGACGACAACATCCACAGCGGCCGCAACAACAACATCGTTGACGGCAGCATCAACAACGACACCAACAACGACGACAACAACCTCCACAGTAGCCCCAACAACATTATCAACAACAGCATCAACGACTGCCACAACGACGACAACCACATCCACAGCAGCCCCAACATCAACGACAGCACCAACAACGACACCCACAACGATGGCATCCACATCAACAGCGGCCCCAACATCAACGACAGCACCAACAACGACACCCACAACGATGGCATCCACATCAACAGCGGCCCCAACATCAACATCATTGACAGCATCAACGATGACAACCACATCCACAGCGGCCTCAACAACAAAATTATCAAAATCAGCATCAACGAGAACCAAAATGATGACAACCACACCCACAATGGCGCCAACATCGGAAATGTCAACGACAGCTTCAACAAAAACAATTGTCAACCCATCCACAACGACAACATCCACAGTGTCCCTAACAATGACAACGACACCATCAATGACATCCAATCTGACAACAACCCTATCCACAATGGGCCCAACAACATTAATGACATCAACAACCACCACTACTCTAACAACCACAATGTTGACAACCACATCCACAATAGCTCCAACAACAACATTAATGACAGCATCAATGACGCCTATAATGACAACAACCCCACAGGCCCCAACTACCGAACCAACCACGACACCCACAATGACGACAATCACATCCACACCAATCTCAACAACCACTTCTACCACACCAACCACAACAACAACCAATTCCACAATGTCCCAACAATGACAACATTTTTATCCAACAACACTCCCGCAATAAGTTTGAATTTTGAAACTTATGTAAATAAACGTGTAGTCTGACTTTCATGAACTGAGAGATATTGCAAAGGTTAGCATCTTTTGAAGATACTGAACAAGTCATACATGCTTTTGTTACATCTGACCTGGACCATTGTAAAACCTCATTTGCTACACGAACGACTCTTCCATTGCTTGTCTCCAGTTGGTATGGAACGCTGAAGCCAGATTCCAGGCAAGATCAAACGTCTGTGAGCATATTACTCCATATTATTCCCTGGCTACCAGTTCAACTGAGACCTTATTAAAAGGTTTGTTGATCACTTTTAAGACTTTGCATAGTTGAGCTCTGGACTGTGTATCTGAATTGTACCCATAAAGCATTTTCTTTGATGGCTCCAAGACGTTGAAACAGCTTACCTCCAAGCATTAGATTAACTGACTCAGCAGCCATTTTTAAGTCTAATTTAAAAACACACTTTCTTCGGTCAGCCTTTAAAAATGTTTCTTAATGTGTTTGTAGAATGATTTCATTAATTTTATTTTTCTTATCCCTCCCATTTTGTCCTTTTAATTGAATGTTTCATTTATTTTATTCCTCTGTTGGTTTGGCCTGTTATGTGAATCACTTAGTGCTGCCTGGCTCATTATTATTATTATTATTATTATTATTATTATTATTATTATTATGATTATTGTCTTTTTCTAAAATTAAAAAAATATTCATATATATTTCAATATATACACATTGTTTAAGAGTAAATATACTAACATATATAGTGACTGGGTGTCAACACAACGACATTTACAGGAAACATAATACTGGCCAAACTGGGATATTTTTCCCATTACTACTGTTGGCCTCAAGGGGGCTGAATCTACAAAGAAGTCTGTACTACAAGTAATGCTGTTCAACAGGCCTTTGTTACAAATCAGCTAAGGTGTGTCTCTTACAGTACCTACTGTTTAATGGTGATTTCAGAAATGTAATGAATTATGCTATTACCCATAGTTTTTGTGTGATATTTTTAGGCCATATTAATACTATATTATTCCTTGTTAAGAATGTATGGGTATATTAAAGTTTACTTTAAGAAAATTTTAATTGTATTTCTTTAGCCCTGTTTCCAAAAAATTGGAAACTATGTAAAAAAAAAAACAAATAAAAAGAATGCAATGATTTGCAAATCATCTAAAATCTATAATTAACTGAACATATTTCAAAGTCAACAGAAAATGTTAAAACTGAGATTGAATTGATTTTTGAAAAATATATGCTCATTTTGAATTTGATGCCAGCAACATATTTTTATCAGGTTGAGACAGGAGCATGTTTAATGCCATGTTGCATGACCCTTTTATTTTAACAGCTGAGGAGAGCAATTTCTGTAGTTTTGAAAGTGAAAAGTTATGCCATTCAGGTGCATTCCCAGATGTGCAAGCTACCCATGTTTCAGTCCATCTCAAATAAGCTTGGGTCCAGAGGCTGCAGTGTTTCTGGATCTTATTTATATATTGATCTTCTTTGGTAGAGTTTCAGCTTGCATGTATGGATGCAGTGGTTTGCAGTGGTTTCCCTGAACCCACGCAGTGATTTTCACAGCAGAATCAAGTCTGAATCAAGGCAGTGCCTCAGGAGGGCCCAAAGATCAGGGCCATCCAGTGTTGGTTTTTGGTCTCCAACCATGGTTCTCTCAATCTTTTAATGATATATGGTATATGATGAAATTCCCTCTTTGTACTCTTTGTAATTACTAATTGATCATTTTTTGTACCAGTAGAGTCTCTCAAATAAATGACCTGTGGTAAAATCAGTGAGCGAAACCCTATTCTCAGCTATTACAACCTTTACCTCTACCCAGCCCTATCCTTAACCATAAGTAACCAAACAAAATACAAAATACTGTTGTCTGTTCTGACTAAGAGTTTGATGTAACACAAATTTTCAAAAGGCACCTCCCGTTCAGGAAAGGGACATATTGAACCTACTTCCCCATTCCTGAAAATCAAAGCTTATTCTTTGGCTGTGGAAAGAATATTATCCAGACTTGCGCATTTTGTTGAAAGAGAAAGAACATGTTCAGATTTCCCCTGTTAATAGGATGTCTCTCTTTAGCATTCAGACAACAACACACAATGGGTAAGATATACTTTCAGTTTAATTCTTAAAATGTTTTTATTCTGTATTATAAAAAGTGTTTAATGAATTGGATTCTAAATCTTTTATATAATGTAAGCAATTAAATACTGACATTCATAAAAGCAATCAAACTTTTTAAATGTACTGAACACTCAGCTCCTATTTGTTATTTATCCTGTGCATATACGGCTACTTCAGTGAGGATGTGTTCAAATTGGTGTTTTGCTTTAAGGGGTCCATACAGTGTGTCATCACAATCAAAACAAGTGTAGCTTCTAAATCAATGTGATGTTAAACGCAAAACAGTATGATAATACTTACATGTGGGGAACAAACACTAATATTGCTTGTATTAATGTGTTTCAACGGGTTCTTTGGCTACAAGAGGCACCTTAACCCCAGAGACCCTGACAGACACAAGCACAACAACTGTTTCAACTACAACAACAGATTCAACTCTTCCATCATCTGTCTCACATAAGTAACTACAGTGGAGTCTCTCAAACCCCAGAAACCTCAGATTGGTATGGAGACATATTCACTGTGCATAAAATTTGTCCTAATTACAAATTTATTTGTTAGTAGTATGATGCCTGTCTCGCCCCAAAAACAGTTGCAAGTCTGGCAGCCCTTTAGACTCTTCGGTCTAAAATCTGCCTCAATGAAGAAACATTACATGGTTACATCAATCAGGTGAGCTGTTGGTAGCTGTATTTATATACTTTTGTGTAAAGATGTCACTCAAATCTATATGGCAAACAAAGCAGCACAATCAGCTGGGGACTCTAGAAACTACAGAAATTTGGAATTTATTGTATATTACACAACTTTATAAAAACATATTATCACATTAATGTTTTACGTTATGAGTATAATATCTTAATATATTTATATTAATTGATGAGCAGAACTCAGTCTATGGGATACATGAACAGGGTATGTTCATAATTAAGTACCATTTCTGTGGAGTTTTGGAAATTTAACAAAAACTCTTCCTTGCATTTAGGTCTGTCCCCGCCCTATAGGTGAGATAGGGGATCACCCAGGTCACCATTTGATTAGAGGGTGAAAAATAGTGAGTGAAAAAAATCACAAGGAGTACATGTGATTCTGTCCCATGGCATTACAGTTAATATTTCACTAATAATTACTGTTCTCGCGAAATAGACTTGAGCTAGCTAGTTAGCAGACAGATACCCTACGCTACTGAAATGCTTTTAATATAAATGAATTGACAAAATTTGTCTCGTGCGGGGGGTGGTCAAAAGAATTCCACCTAGGGTGCCAGAACGCCCAGGGCCGGCCCTGCTTGGATCACTTGAAGACTGAGTGAGTTTTGGTCCCCTATACTGCAACATATGATGAGAGAACCTGATTTTAGGTCACTGGCGGTCTGATCTCAAAAACAACAAAAACGGACTGAGTACGCTTTAGAAATTTGCTCTTCAATTATTAACAAGGTTTTTAGAGGTAATAACTGGAGGAAACACTTTTTATGTGTTTAAATATTTATAGTTATATTTCAGACAAAGGATGTACAGTAATATTGAAGAAATGTTTTTTTATTTTTATTCCAGCTCCAGAAGAGGCTTTGGATGCTTCACCATTGCTCTGAAAGGTGTAACACTAGCTGTAAATCTCAGTTCCAACCTCTATTCTTAAGATCGGGATCTTTTAAAAATGTTCCGCATTACCCATAACAGCCTGGTTCAGTTAACTGAGAGATTTAATTAAGCGTCAGAGTCTAGACTTCAAATGTTACAAAATATATATAACTGTGTATATTATATGTATGGTTTTGATAATAGTAAGCATACGTAAATAAAATATTTGTTAAAAAAAAACTTAAGTGCTACAATGTAGTAAAACAATGTGTATTATTAAGCAGGAAATAATCCTTAGAATTATTTGATTGGAAAATGATAATTAAAAAATCCTGTGTAAGTGCACTTGGCTTTGCAAATGTAAATATGTTTATGGTCCACTAGGCATGTGCTATTAATTAGCCTGAAATGATAAACATTAAAGAAATGGGGTGGAACGGTAATCTAACTGCATTAAAAAACATTGAGTGAAACTTGAATCATCAGCACATGCTGTATTTGGCTTAGGTTAGTATTGTAGTAAAGAGGAAACAACTTGTATTCCTTCATGAGAGAATGGGAGGAACAGTAATCTGAGTTAATTCCCTGTAGGTGGAGACTGTACAATATCCCTAGGTAATTACTGCTATATTCCAATGGCTCAGGAATGGCTACACAATACCAAGTGAATGGTCATAAAAGAGGCAGTGCTTTCCAGATAGTCCACACGCACTCACACACAGAGGCACCTTCTGTGTCCAGTTATTTATACATCAGAAGTCAAGTCATCAAGAATTAATGGTTGTGGGACTCACATCACAAGCAGAAAAAGAATGCTGCTTTGAGTTTATTTTCGGTTACAATCACAATGTGCCTATTCTGACTAAATACACTGTAATTTAGATTAATTTGTTTTTGACAACATGGAGGGGGAAAAGCACCCATATGACAGTTTTACATTTGTGACATTTCAGTTAATTAAGTATTAATAGAGAGAATTACGTAACCCGCTGGAAGGACACGTGACTCCACATGAGAGTGGAGGAGAAAGTAGGCGCTCATGCTGTCAAGGGATAGATATTTTAGTCAACAGTTTTGAGTACTGCAGACATGTCAGTATTTTCATAGGTAAAGTGGGTGCACTTAGACAAATGGACTGACGAGCAACACCTTGTGAGAAAACTGACATTATCTGTAGGCGAGAAGCCCTCACCGTAACCATAAGTAACCAAACGAAATATATACAACTTTTGGCTTGTTTAGTTTTTTGATTGCAGTCATAGATTATTATAAAATTGAATTTCCCCTTGTGGGGACCAAAAAAGTGGTCCCCACAACATCAAAATAACAGGTTTTTATCACATTGTGGGGAAATTTTGTACCCATGATGTAATATAAACGTAACACACAAACACACACATTTATCAAATATCTCCATATCAATCTTTGTATACGTTACTGCTCAGTGTGGGGTCAGAAATGTTATATTATTACGATTTAAAACGATGTCCATGTAAAACACCACTGCAGATTCCACAAAAATTATATACGTTTATTTTGTTTTACCGAATTTTAAATAACATTTATTTTAATCGTAATTACAGTACATAGTAAAATGCACTGCCAGGAATATTTCATCTTCACAACATCTCATCTTCATCTATGTTGTCTATATCACTGAAAATATTAACCATGATTGGCAGACAGTACCCAAACCCAATCTGTCATTATTCGGTTACAAATACAGTTGTTCTTGAATATTCCAGCTATTCGTTTTCAAAGAAAATCACACTGATATTGCGTTTTACGTTTGCGGCTAGTTTGTCCCAGTGGGAGCGCCGTAGTCTTCGGATGAACGCGAAAACCGAAAGCACGGGTAACAAACATGGCAGGTAGACCTGGGAAGCACGGTCGTGCTGGTTCTAGTACGGGAAATGCTATCAGAAAAAGCGGTCCCGATCAGGAGGAAGAGGAGCAGCAGCCTCTTCAGGCTGTATTGGTTGCTGATAGCTTCAACCGGAGGTTTTTCCCCATTTCAAAGGACCAGCCGAGGGTATGTGCGCGTCATGTTCTCACGTTAGCCAGTGTGGCTTTGCTACCGGTGCGTGGGGTAGCTGCTGATAATATTTTTCCCTGTTTCAGCAGTATTTCTGATAATAAAATATGGTTCTTTCATTCAGACTTCAATCCCCTTTCTGCAAACAGACGAGAGTGTACCAACTCGTATGTAATATTCATTTCACGGTGTGGTATTGACTATACTGGTAATACATGTAGCCTAGTTAGTGATATGTTATAAACACCATCGTATTTAATCTGGAGATTTTTTAAATAGAATTAGTGATTTATCCGCAGTTTATCAACTCACCCGCTCGATGTCCCAGTAAGTAGCACAGGTATTTGTAAAATGCGTGTAATTATTCACATTTTACAGATTTGCTAAGGAATGACAGAATCCCATTTTGATGGTATAGTTTGTTTATTGTATAGATAAGTTGACAGTTGTTTTTTTGCAATATTAAGGCTCTCTTGCCATTAGCCAATGTGGCCATGATTGACTACACTTTGGAGTTCCTCACCTCCACTGGGGTACAAGAAACGTTTGTTTTTTGCTGCTGGATGGCCAACAAAATCAAAGAACACTTACTGTGAGTATTCTGCAGGATGGAAGGAAAGTTTTGTGTTGCGTGACAAAATTGCATATCACAAAATGTTTTTGTGTGTCCGCTTATGCGGAATCTGAGATATTCCTTTGCACGTTTCAATTGTTTATACGTCGCATTCTCTATAAGCTCATGCCATTACGTGTCTTTTCTGTCACTTCTCACAGAACGTCAAAATGGTGTCGGGCCACCTCCCCAAATAAAGTGCACGTCATCACTTCGGACCTGTATCGCTCACTAGGAGATGTGCTTAGAGATGTGGACGCCAAGGCTCTGGTGCGGTCTGACTTTGTGCTCGTCTATGGGGATGTGGTGTCCAACATCGACGTCACGCAGGCCTTGCAGGAGCACCGGTAACAAGGACTTTATAGATAACTAGTACAGGATTAGTGAAGAGAGTATTCTTCACAAGACCAGATCTTATAAAAACTGTCAGCCTTGTCACTGTCTATCCTACTTTTTAGCATTTTGCGTTGTGGCAGTGTAGGAGGTCTAGTTGATACCGCGTGCCTTACCAGCTCAGCCCACATAACTGTGTGACTTACGACTCTACAATGGCTTTATTTTCAATGTCTCCCTTGTTTATCTGTATATTAAAGAATAATGTGATTGAAAATGTCACACAATAAAATGCATGCGTCATTAGAACATATCTATTTGTGTGCCACCCAGTGGTAGAGTGTGAAATTCGGTAGAGCACAAACTAATTTTGATTTCCTTGGAATGATATATGTTTGCTGATTAGGGTCCAATTATTAGGATTTGACCTCCCTGAGCCGTATTACAAACTAGATTGCTTTCTGTGTGTATCCAAGGCAACGTCGCAAAGCGGAGAAGAACGTGTCCGTGATGACCATGATTTTCAAAGAGTCTTCGCCTGGCCACAAGTCCCGCTGTGAGGAGGACGATGTCATTGTCGTCATGGACAGCAAGAGCAAGCGGGTTCACCACTACCAGAGGCCCCAGGGGCTTAAGAAACTGCAATTTCCCATGGTAAGTTAGAGGAGATGCATCAGTCAGTGGTGTTGGGTAAATGTTATTAATGTTGTTAGGATAGGCTAACCTTACTCTTGGCTGTTTATTCTTGAAGAACATATTCCACAGTGGGAGTGATGAGTTTGAGATCCGCTATGATCTCCTAGACTGCCACATCAGCATCTGTTCACCACAGGTAAGCTTGTCACTTAAATTGCAGCCAGTAACGCTGAAAATGGCTCCACTGCAGCAAGCAGGATTTGGTCATTTGGAAGTTTTCTTTTTTTCCTTCCACCCCGGCTCTCTAGGTGGCAGAACTTTTCACTGACAATTTTGACTACCAGACGAGAAATGACTTTGTCCGTGGGATCCTAGTTAATGAAGAGGTAGGGATACTTATTTTGTGATTATTATTACCTTTTACGTTGATTCCTGGTAAACACATAGATGGTAATCCTCTGGCTTTTCACACTTTCCAAAGCCATGTTCATTTTTGTGATAACTGGGTCCACCCATGTTGTTGCTCTTCTTCCACTATTACTTGAAGCTTTTACAAGCATTATGGTGTATTATGAGTCTTCTCGTGACTCTTGTTATATGAAATAAGTGGTTATTATACGATTGTGCAACAATATTTTTTTATACTTAAGTTTTATTATTTTTCGTACGTTTTATTATTCCTGTGATTTCGAGCCCTATCGACCCATGCAGTCCTTCACCTAGAAACTCCTTTCCACTCCTCAAATGTTCCACTCATTAAGGAGAAGTGTCCTTGTATTTTTCATCCCTCCATTTCCATCCCTCTTTCCGGAAAGTCTAACTGAGTTTTGGCATCCATGTTATTGCGCAGGTTATGGTAAAGCAACAGTTGACTGATGCTGCGGGTATAATCGCATTTGTATCTTAATGCAAAAATGCATCTCTAGTTCTTTTAGCAAATGGTGACGGCTCCTACAAAGGAGGTGTTAGATTTGCTTGATCATCATCATTTTTTTTTTTTTGCTCAACAGATTCTGGGAAATCAGATCCACCTCCACGTGACGGCTGATGGCTACGGGGCACGCGTCTCCAACCTGCAGATGTACGATGCCGTATCGTCAGACATGGTGCGCCGATGGGTCTACCCGCTCACCCCAGAGGCCAACTTTACCGACCAGGAGGGGCGGGTCTGCACCCATTCCCGCCACAACGTCTACCGTGGTGTGGGGGTCAGCCTTGGCCATGGCAGCCAGATGGAAGAGAATGTGTTGATTGGCTGCGATACCAATATCGGGGCCAATTGCCATATCTCCAACAGTGTCATTGGCAACAACTGCATCATTGGTACAGTCTGCATTCTTTTTTATGCATGTGATACATTTCTTACCCAATGAAGTTTTACCTGTTAATATTTACATTTTAATTCCTTTATCTGAAGCTTTCATCTAAAGTAACTTATGGTAAAGGGAAGTGATACAATTTATTTCTGCCTGGCTTTTGAATACTCTACTTGTTGAGCTGCTATCTAAAGTCAAATTGAGCTTGACGGTTTTATTGAAGTAGTTCAGGTTAAGCATCCTGCTGAAAGGCACAACAGCTAGACCCACTGGGGACGGAACGAATGCATTTTTTAAGTCTCTCTTCTTAACTGCCCCACTGCCTGAAATGGCTTCTGGTTGCTGTCTTTAGGAGACAATGTGATTCTGGACCGGGCCTATGTCTGGAACGGTGTGTGCATCGCGAGCAACTCGCAAATAAGGCAGTCGGTTCTCTGCGACAATGTGGAGGTGAAGGAACGGGTCATTCTAAATCACCAGTGCGTGCTTGCTTTTAACGTGAGTATGCGTCAGACTGAGAAAATAACAGTAACGTCCTTATTATATATTTAAAAATTGTAATCACATTTTCTGATGTCCTCAGGTTGTGGTTGGACCCAACATTTCACTCTCTAAAGGCACAATGATTTCAATGCACCACCCTGATGAGGAAGATGAAGATGATGACGACGAATTCTTGAGTGATACAGAAGTCAGCAGTAGTAATAGTAAAATGAAGCATAGAGGTATGTCGATGGAAAATAGTATTTCTCCTCTGAAGACAAGAATTTACGTGCAGTGTTTTTAAATAGGACGTATGATTCTCAGGTGGTTCTCAAAAATTGCCTTTTTCAGTCTTGTCTGTTTTTGTCTTTGACGATTTAATGGTCTAGGTAGGCTTTCATATCAGCTCAGACTCTCAAAGAGCATTGTCTTCGTTTCAGCCTTCAATGTCGCAGAGGTTGGAGTTGATGGTAAAGGGTACGTCTGGAAGGTGGCCAACCAATCTGAGACTGAGGAAGACAACCTGGCACAGTGTCTGTGGGGTAAGCCTTCCAGCTAAAGGGAATCGCTCATTTCAGCCCCAAGACAGCTCTTTGTAATCGTTTGGTTTCATTCTTCAAATGAGCCACGTTACTTGAGACAACCAACATTGTGTTTTATAGTATAAATCTATATAATACAAAGATATGAACATTCATTATTTAATAAATTTCTTATGCTCAGTGTTGTAAAATATTGTATATATGTATTTTATAATAACTGATTTTATTAGGTTCACAAACAAAATGAGAATTGTAAAGTAGACTATACATCCTTATTTTAAATGTTTACTTTATTATGGTTGGTACAGCTATAAATCTGAATACTTAATTTTCTGTGAAGTATCCCTATTTGCAGTATTTCTTGGGGGTTTTAGTTATTCCTCTGCCTAAAGGGGGCGCTATTCAGGGGTAACGAGTGAGGTGCTCTGTTCCTAGGGCTGGAGTTGAATCATGACTTCGAGAGTGACACTGATGGTTATATGAGCGAGGACTCCGACAGCAATGGCGGCCCTGGCCCTTCCCCTGAGCCCGATGACGTCAAAGGTGAGTTACGGCAGATGGCAGTGGATCGGACCCTGCTAAGGTGTACCTGCGGTCTGATGGGGGTCTGTCTGCAGTGTTCCAGGGGGAAGTGCTGGGAACCCTGCAGCGAGGCAGTGAGGAGAACATCAGCTGTGACAACCTGGTGCTAGAGATCAACTCCCTCAAGTAAGACGTCCCTTCATTTGGTTAAAAAACAAATTGGTGCAGTTCATTACAAAACTTCCAGAGATGCGTAGAGCAAATCACCCTTATGAAACTATTTGAGGTCTGCTTGCTTCCCTTTTGGTAATTCCAGCTTAAAACATGAGATTGAATGTTCCAAACTACCCTGCTAAGGGATGGAATTTGCTGAGGCATTAACCGCTCGGAAATCACCCAGTTCATCTTGTAGGTTCTGCGTTCCTGGAGTGATATTTATGACAAACTCACACAGCTGGATTCTCTCCCCAGATACGCCTACAACATCACGCTGAAGGAGGTGATGCAGATACTTACTAAGGTGGTGCTGGACTTCCCTTTTCAGCAGCAGGGATCCCAGCTAACCACGGTCCAGTACTGCTCTCTGCTGATCCCTGTGAGTGCTGATCCTTAGCTCCTGCTGATCCTTAGCTCCTGCTCTACAAGGTGAACCATACCCCTCCCATAAGTCACCAATGAAGCATGACTTCGCTCTTCCTCTTCTTCCAGCTATTGAAGAAATGGGCCCCTGTGTTCAAGAACTACGTGAAGAGGGCTCAGGACCATCTGGACTGTCTGGGGGCTCTGGAGGAATTCTTCCTTGAGCATGAGACCCACTGGGGAGCTATGGTTAAAGTGAGTACGCTAGTCCCGTCTCCAACCAATCACAGCAATGCTGAGACAAAGCGAAAGAACATCAAGCCTTTGATATTAGATTTACAGTGCCCTATAATTAACATTTCTTGCAGATGTAATAAATCTATCTTAACCACATAGGCCCAAACGTGTTAGGTATCTGTTAACTTATATCGAGTAGCATCCGATTGCATTTATGTTCAAGGTCCATAGTAAATAATATACACTAATCGAAAGATGCCTGAAAGGAGGCGTAGTGTGATGTTAGCGGGTGTATCGCTTAGTGTAACAGGTAACTTGTAATACAGCTTGCATGCAATAATGCAGTGTTTCTCAACCCCAGGTCCTTGTTTTTGCTCCCTATTGAGGAGCAAAAATGTGGACTGTCTCTGGGGGTCCCTGAGGACTGGTTTGAGAAACACTGCAGTAATGTATCTGTGATTAACAGCTAATATAAGCAATTATGATAGATACAGGACCTGTACTGTGCTGTTTTGTTACATAAAGAAACTTACTGTACTGTCCGATAAAATATTTCACCGCAGCTTCAGGTATCGTCTTTTTTTTCCTCAGCTCTTGTTTGCTATCATTCGCTTCTTTTGATTTCATAGTGCCATTTGTGCCTTATTTTGTCATGAAATTTAAGTGCAATCTCGCTTAAATATAGAGTGATTTGCATTATAATTTGCTGTAGAGTACTGTGTGTATATCACAGTGTACTTAATGTCTTGCCTCTCCCCTATAACTATCGAGATGCCCAAAATGACTTGCGTCCGGTGATTCTAGTCCCAGATGAAAGTTGACTGATATCTTTATATAGACATTGACCCAAATATGTTCTCTACTAAAAGTGGGAAGTGGTTTGCTTGAAACGTTTTCTGTATGAATGACCTGCTTTACATCTGAACGTTAGCTCTTTCATTTTAATCTTCTTGGCTTAGATGGGTCTGTATGCTTCATTTCCAGATCCTGATGAATTTCTATGAGCTGGAGGTCCTAGAAGAGGAGGCCATTATGTGTTGGTTCTCCAACGGGGCGACTTCCGACAAAAGCCGACTCTTGCGGAGGAACCAAGGGGTAGGTCCCGTGTTTTTCTGCTAACGTTTTGGCTGGATGTATGAGTTTGTCCCTGAATACCTTCCATATTTGGCTAGGATCCATCAATGTTTATGTCTATTGAAACAGCAGGATCCTTTCTGCCACTTAAACTGGCATTAAGAATTATGCTACTTGCAGTTTTATCATCGCTGTTGTCACACTCAAGAGCATCTATCATCTCTCTTAGCTCCTCAAGTTCATCCAGTGGCTGGAGGAGGCTGAGGCCGAGTCTTCTGAGGAAGATGGGAAGTAACTCCTGGCAGGACCCCTCACAGCACCACCTGCGTACCTCCAGAACATAACTCTGGGTGGGAAGGCGTTGTGACCAAAATCAGGAAGTAGGTCAAGAAAGAGGACTAGCTTTCACTGGAGATTGTGGCATATGAGTATTGACTAGCCTTGTTCCACCCCACCCTGCCCCCCATCTGAGTTTTGGTTTTCCTATTTATTTATTTTGTATGACACAGACACCTTCCAAAGCAACACCATGACTTTTTAGAACAGTACCACATAGAGTGCAGGGTTAATATATCACAATAGGCAGACATAGCAAAGCTTCCTCTATTCATTTCCAGATTACCACCTTGGCCACCACTTTGTCATGTTGACTTCTGCACTCATTTAATGTCACTGAACACAGGTCAGTCTTGGTCTTCAAACAAGCAGGGTGTGCCTGCATTGTCTGCATGTATTCTTGGCACAGTGTCAGCCTCCAGTGCCTTTTCAATTCGAAACAATGTAACTGACAACCACCTTTCAAATAACATTTGAAGACCGAGCTGCATCTCGACAACCCTTCCTGGAGTTGACTGCAGAAAGAAATTCTGTCCACCTCCCATCGTTCTGGTTCATACCGCCCAACTGGTACTTTTGAAGAATTAAACCAGGTCTGAAGAATCCCAAAAAGCTCATCTTCAGGAAATTCCAGACTTTTGCTGTAGATCCATTTGTTGTTCACTCATTTCTCACCCTTTTTTATGGAATGGACATTCAGATGTTACCAATTAGAGAAGAGAAAACCTTAATTAAACGGTGTCATATACAAGAACTTGTGGCTAGACGTTCATAGACTCCCAATCTGGTGCACATGCTAGGCAGTGCTGTGAATTGCAGTTCAGTAGTGTCATTACATTTGTCACATGACCACAAAAGGATGGAATAAAAAGACCATATCAATTTAAAAATTGTCACTGTGTATTATTGCCGGGACAGATGCCTCTTCATTCAAGATCATCATGGAGTAACACTATTTCAGACATTCATGCTAGAGTTCCAGTTAGCTTGATGCTGCTCCCTGACTTTCCTGCAAACACTAGTACAAATATTTATGCATATTTAATTCAAGTTTATTGTAGACAATGCATGAAGTATTTTGATTGGTTGACATTTCAAAAATTGATTTTGGAAAAGCGCACACACCTTAAAATAAAGTTTGTGTTCCTGTACTGTTTTGCCTCTTTACATTTCAACCAAGGCAAGAGTTTCTCAGTCTCAACAATGAATGGAAACAATCAAATAGGCTACGAAATTAAAGTCCAGTCTGTCAGTAACCTGAGAACAGAGACCTGGCTTCCACATAAGGGGTTTTCCATGTTAAGCTGTAATATAACCCATGCCATAAGGGGACTATCGTGTTCAACATTTGGACATGGATGCACGATATTTAGCCGCATTTGTGCTATAAAGCCGTACTTCTTGAATGTCACAGCATTTTAAACATCAATTACAAGGAAAGGAATGTTGACAGTCTCAGGTGTTAGGGTTAGCAGGGATTACACAAATCATGTTACATGGGGAGGGATTTCAAGGCCTAGTCTGTGTTTCTGGTTTCTTCCTTTGTGTTGTACCTTCTATAGATCACCCAAGCCAGCAGGGCAGCACCTGTAATTCCAAAGAAGGCAGACAGTAGCTTCCACATGTTGGCAGAATTGTGGTGCATCTGCATGAAGCTACGGTGATCACCAAGAAACAAGAGGTACGGGCGGCCGTCATGGGGGGGTTGCAGGATTAACAGGTGGTCATGTTCCAGGACCACCTGCCCAAAGCCTGTCAAGACAGTCCCCACACGCAGGAGCTCTTCCCTCTCTTCCAAGACCATGGGCTTTTCCCCGCTGAGCTCGTGGACCACAAAGTCCACTAATTCCTTCTTAGCGTGCCGCACACGCTGGTATACCTGCTCCAGGTAGGATCCTCCTGCTTCCATGGGTGACTGGACCTTAACTGACACAGCATTTATGAATGCCCCTGGTGCCCCCAGGCTGAAAGGCACTGAATTGTTTGTCTCCTTCTTGTTCATATTCCTGACATTCCTGAAGGGCAGAATGGAGCAAAGCAAAGCAAGAACGTCACTATTGCTGAAAACTCTCCACTAAGTGGAAAACTTCCCCGGTCATATTTATCCCTTTGAAACATACATTTTTTCACTGTGGTGGATTAACAGATGCATTTCTTTCCAAGCTTCCCTGCAAGCTATTTACCTAATATATACACCGAGGGCCTTTTCCAGACTAGACCCTCCCCACCCCAACTCCGTCACAAAATGCACTCTGTCAGTGATCACAGTCACAGTTGAATGAAGTTCCCTTCATTAAGGGGCGTTTCTTAATATCAAGAAGGCAAAAATCATACTGCTAACTTGCCTCCCAAGAATGAACTTGGGGCACAATGAATGATGGGATTGGTCTCGTTTGGCGAGGATGCAACCGATGTATCCTTAGTATGTGGGGCATGGAAAGAACGACGTTCAGGGATTTTTTTTTACCATCCTCTGTACTTCTGTTAGGCTCCAGACCCCCCGTGACCCAGAAGGATAAGCGGGTTGGAAAATGGATGGATGGATGGATGGATGTACTTCTGTTCTTAGTATTGGAACTGGTCTTGGGCAAAGAAAAATGACGTAAAACGGGTACGCAAGAACAGAAGTATAGTCAAGTCAAGCATATTGAGAAATACCCAAAGTGTAGGGTATAAATACAGTGACAAGCTTTGGGACCAACCTCCCTTTCTCCAGCAAAAATAGGAACTGTCATACTGTCGTTACTATGGTTTCCTATCGACGTATTTCAGGAGTGGCATGATCCACAAGTTATGGAAAATGAGAGAAGATCTTGCAAAAGGCACAGATGTTTAACATGGCTTTTAGGGTTACTGCACTGAAGAAAGGTAGTTTTTTTTGTTTGTTTTTCCCACAATCCATGTAAATACAAAACTACAAACAACTGAACACGACTATTGTTTTCTGAAATAGAGAAAGGTATACATGGCCTGGAATACAATGTAAACTTTAAGTTTTTAATGTCTGAATAACAGTATTAAATGTCTAATCTTATTTTAGAATAAATCTTTGTATATGTAGTCACGGGGAACTTAAATTTATGCAGAACGTCTTCCATAATGAACACAAAAGTTGTTGCCTGTTGTCGGTAAGTCAGCATCGATGCCAACTCTGTGTTGGAGGGTTCTATAGCCCACTTTCACTCTGCCCTGATTGGTCTGGAACAGTACTTGATGTGGCGAATCCTCCAGGTGAACGCGCAGAGTGGAAGTGAGTAGGGAGAGGCTGCAGGATCTACTGTAGTTGGGAAAAGGCCCAGAGACTCCCCAAGTCTTCCTTGCAATTGCTCCAACATTTTAGACTCTGATGAATCCTTCCCAGTGTTCTGCCTTCAGACTAAAGTTACACCCCTGCATTTGACATAGGCGTGACTTTAAGAAAGAGTATCATGGCTGCAGCTTATCTGTTGAAGCACTTACCACACTCTCGTAAGAGGGTTCCACACCTTCCAGCGCTCAGACACAACAATCTTCTGGATCACTCCAAAGCATCTGGGAACATACTGACTGGCCAAAGGATTTCCCTCTGGCTGAACCACTCCTGAAGCACACGTCTGACATCTCAGGAATGGCAGTATATTTATCTATTAAATATCTTACAGATAAGAATTTCTTGTATTCATAAATATTAGAGTTTATTTATTACACTGGTTAAGAGGTTTACCTTCAATTGCGACATACTGCAGGTTTTTGTACGGAGTCGCTTTTACAATCTTTACCAATTCTTCATTGGGCTGAAATGTTGGTATTTCCTTTGTTTTAAAGCAAGAAATGAAGTTAGATAGGTAAACTGCATATTATAATACAGCACGTGATATAGTAATAATCTGATAGAGATTCTTGATTAAGTTTACATATTACATACACTTATTACAGTTAACTAGCATACAACTTTCTACTGTTAGGGTGCAACATCCTTTGAATCAATGATGCTCAAACTTTTTTGACAGGGCTCCCCTAGGGTACAGATTATTGGAATTCTACTCTTCGTGGGGAATGCAAATATACAAATATATATATTTGCATTCCCCACAAAGAGTAGAATCCCAATAATCTGTACCCACGCTGATTTCCAAAGTCAAGCATGATTTATTTAAAATTCACAAATATATTAAATATATCAAGAACAATGATGCCTATGCAGCGAGACAGCTACTATAGCTTAAAGATCACGGCGAGGGCCGCCGTAAGCCGTACTTCACATACTTACGTATAGCTTTTTTATCTCTTGTTTCTTTTGCCTGTATAAGTGATAAAACAGGCCGGAAAACGCGAAAGCTGACCCGACACAGATGGCAGTCAAAGGACTTACTGGCACGTCGCTCATTTTGTGGCTGCAAATCGAAGGCAAAAATGATGAATGAACTGCAGTGGATTTAAACATACCGTTTTCCTGGATTATTTTCTTTATTATATACCAATAAGTGGAAAATGTATATTCACTGAGTACCAGTACGAATACCTGATACTTTATTGTTCATAACTGCTTATCCAAGGCATGCTAAGCCCAGGACCCACGGGACACATGACAGGGAACACGCTGGTAAAGATGCCAAACCAGTCGTACGCAAACATAACGACACACAGCGGGCAATTATTCCTATATCTACATCATCGGGGAACAACATACCGGAAGACAGGATTAAACCCAGGGTATGTTATCAGTTGGACAACATTTTCATTGCATATTGGCCAACTTTGTTTTTACCTTAGTTCGGTTTGTTTCATTGCATTATTGCATCGTTCCTAATTACAAGAGTTTATCTACAAAATATCAGTAGAATTAATTTCTAGAAATAAACTGCAAATCAGGAAAGTCATTTAGCAGTCTTTTCACGAAAAACGTCCGCACACTGAAAACTTCTTCATTATACACAGAACAAAGTGCACATTTTGATTATTTATTAATTGGACGTCGTTATTAATTTCGGAATAAAGTAAAAATAAATAAATAAATAAATAAATAAATAAATAAACTCCGTGATAGGTAGATAAATACTGGAACACTACACTTACTGTACAATTATTACTCACAAAAATGGAATTTTAATTTCCGTCGCTGAAACGCTGCCTTTGAAAACACAACATAGTTTAAAACCAAAATGTAAAATTTTTAAATGTTCTAAAATGTACCTGTTTTATGGAGTACGAATGCTCATCGCTGAAGGTTTTACCTTGATTGAAAGCAAAACTAGATCACCCCCCCACCCTTCCGCATGGGGTGCGCATGCGTTATAAAAACGAGTTCTGTTAATAACGAGTTTTACTTTCGTAGACAAACATGCCGTAGTCATTTTGCATGCAGTCATACATAAAGTATACAATTTCAGAGTTCCACCATGCATAGTATAGTATTTAAAATTTCTCGCTAAAGTTAAGTGACCATTCATTGCCTCCAAAGTGAGTACTGGTAGGGACTGGGCAGAACGTACGTGAGCTAAGAAGAAAGTAACAAAACAGCTCCTTGCTGAAAGTAAAATCGGACTAAATTTGTCATGTCTTTCTGTTTGGGCTCCAACGTCTGGGGATTTGGTCTCTGGCCGAGGCAAAAATCAAGTCAGTTTTATATTTTTAGTATTTAGTAGGATAACCAGATTTCCAAAGTCTCAATCCGGGATACTTGTGTAGCATGGTGCATAACAGGTGTAGGTCAGCCTGGGGGAGGATTCGAACCCATAATGCTCGTTTAATTATTGCTTTGCCTCATCATCATCATCCTATAGGGATCAGGGAGAAAAGATTTACACAAGTTAACATATATGCTTCTACATCAGATCACTATATATATTTAAATCAAATTTAATACTTAAAAATCTCAGCGCATAAAATAAGCATACACACTCACTTTTCTGATATTGGTTTGAGAAAAGGGAATGTTTGTTGCAGTCCCTAATTAAAAACGCAGTTTCTCTTCAGCATTGTTAACTTGAGATTCACAACGTGCATTAGCATCCTTGTCTCCTTTGTATCAGGGTGCTAAACTTTGGTCAGCTGGCTGGAGTGAGATTTTCAGTTCGAGACAAATCTGCACACACGTGCCCACGCATTTACATGGGACAGTTTTATTACCTTGTAACGAGCTTGTAGATTTTGCAATCTACCCCGCGCTTTTGGTGTAGCTAATTTTAGGTTTATAATGGAATGATATAGATTTGCCGTAAGATTTCTTGGTTGAGGGTGAGAGTTCAAAAGCGTGAGAGTCAGGCCAGATGCGTGAGAGTTGGCAGCCCTGTTTGTATTACCTTGGCAGAAGAAACCCCTACATCTCCTATAAACGGCAGCTGTATGAAGCAGTACATTGTGCTGCTCTTCTTTTGAGTAATTACTGGTTTTGATTCGAGAACTCAACAGTGCTAAACTATAGTGGTATAATATACACCAATCAGCCATAATCTTAAAACCACTGACATGGGAAGTGAGGTAGATGTCAAGCTGGCAGAGGCAGTGTGATGGTCTGGGCAATGTTCTGTTGGGAAACCCTGGGTTCTGGCATTCATGTTGAAGTTTCTTTCACACGTTCACCTACCTAAATGTTGGATGGCGATGGTATTGGCCTCTTTCAGCAGGATAATACACCATGCCACACTGCAAAACTTGTTCAGGAATGGCTTGAGGAACAAAAAAGAGTTAAAGTTGTTGACTCTTCACAATCTGATCAAGTATCTGTGATATACTGGAAAAACAAGTCCAATCCATGGAGGCCCCACTTCAAAACTTACAGGACTAGTGTTAAAGGATCTGCTGCTAACATCTTGGTGCCAGATAGCACAGGATACCTTCAGAGGTCTTGTGGAGTCCATGCCTCGAGGGGTCTGTGCTGTTTGGCAGCTTGAGGAGGACCAACACAATATTAGTCAGGTGGAATATCACAGCTGATTGGTGTATATGGATTATGTACTAGTTAGATTTTTTTATTATATTTAAACCAGTTGCTTCTTACAATTAGATTTTGTGTTTCGTTCTCCAAAGTAAAGTGGAGGACCTGAATTAGATGAACGCAGCGCTGCAGAAGTCCAGGGACATGGCCAAGGACTCCATTGCCATCCTGCGGTCAGAAACTGGATCCCGAGGAGCCAAGGGAAAAGGTGGACCCCCACCCCACCAGCCAGCCCGTGAGCGAGGGAGGGGGGCCACAGGTGTGCCGTGTGTGTACTTTTTCATGCTTTACCTGCCCCTCCTGGTCCTGGTTCAGAGAAGGGAAACCCTGTCTGCAGTGGATGTTGTGTACAGTGAATTCTGCAGTCTGGGCCTTTTCCTGCTCCTGTTCCTGTTCGCCTTCCTCCTGGAGTCCTCTGATGCGCACTTCCTTCTCCGGCCTCCTGTTCCCTCTGCTATGGAAACTTTTTCCCCCATGTAATTTGCTCTTCCCATCCTAAATAAATTACAAAAATAATACCCCATGTTTCCTCCCCTGTTCCTGTTTTGTTTTCTTTACAGTATAGTGGTTGTGCCACTTATTTCTGTGAATTCCTAGTAAAACTTTAAGTCGAAGTGAATGGATATTCTTTTGGATTGTGGACTACCTAAAGGAAACCCCACAATGACACAGGGAGAATATGCAAATTCCACACGCATGCTGTGTGGTCCTGGAAGTGCTACTGTGGCACCAAACCACCGATCTGCCCAAATAATAAATTGCAGGATATTAATTGAGGATTATAAATGGGCCTGAATCCATTTGGAATACATGCACGCATTAATCTGATGCCCTTCATATTCGCTTGACCGCTAAAATAACACCGGAATGAAATATAGCTGTGTCCACAGAGTGCACAGTGGCGCATGCCCACGATTCTGGAGCTGCTTCTCGTTTTAAGCACAGGGGCACTGTGCCGTCTCAAGAGCATGTAAAACTCACTCAATAGCAATCCATGAATAAAATGGCATTCAAAACATGCATGCAGTCCAGTGCCATTATCCAGCAGCACTGGACTGTTGCAGTACGTGTTCCAGTGCGCCTATTTCCTGGCAACCAAGCGTGTGTGCGATGGCCAAGGCTGCACAGCTACGTTTTCTGTTTTTCTGTAACCTAACAGTGTCGGTGGAGTCTGGGCCAGGGCATGCCGCTGCTGTTTGCACTTAGTGTGCATGCTGAGCGGTCAGAACCAATCATATCTCATGCAACTTAATTAGAAAAAAGATGCCGACCTCATCATATCAGGTCGCTCAGGATGTGTTTTGTTCTTCAGGTATGAATTTCACCAGGGGGTTCGAGTATTGGAGTAAAGCATCTTTTTCAAGTGTTACTGCTCCACCACCAGGGGGCCCTTGAGGGCTCTGACTGTCTGACACCTTACCAGTCTGGATTCACTCCCTCATATGTTTACCCAAATGAATTCCACCCGTGTTCTTTTATATTTTCCAGATGCATTGTGACAAGAGTTTCTGCTCATAAATGTAATTTGTCATTTCCCTTCTGAACACCCAAAACAAACAGTACTCGCTTCCTCCCATCTTGTATTTCTTGCAATAGATTTTCCAACCTTGATTGCCAATAATGTACCTTCCTTCCTTCAATGGCCATAAGTGTCATAGCAGTGTCACAGCCGTCATTTACATGACGCCGCGCCTCAAGTCACACTGTTTCCCTCACAGATGCTGACCGCTGCTTCTGTTTAATGAAGGACGACACTTAGCGGAGCATTAATTTGGATATAAGTAAATAACACGTCGGACGTTGCAGTTCCTTCATGCCTTGTCCTAAGACAAATTCTGAGAAGACAATAATTGAAGTGGCCTTTTGCCTAGCAGTGTTAATGTTACACAGTATTTTTACTGGGGGAAAAAACCACAACAGAAGCACACCTATTAACTTAATTAGCTGATTAGTATGTTTGATCAGGGAAATCAAGAAGGGTCTGTCAATGAATGTGAGGCACATCCACTGACAGACAGGAAGTTCACTGTGGGCCTGGAAATGACGTCACACTGGATCCACTGTGGGGTACACCGAAAATCCACTGGTGGATTCCCAAACAATACTTTAATCACAAGTGGTTGTGGCACATACCCACTGTTTAATCACAGTTGCTGAGATGTTGGGCAAGATATTAGCGAAGGCAAGTGGAATGGAAAGTACAGTTTGGGGTTAATTGTTTAAATATATTCTGTGTATTCAAATGTATTCAATACTTCTTCAAGAATGATGTCTACTATGTTAAGTGGAATGGCTTTTGTTCACTGTTGTTTTGCTGAATTGTTTTCAATTAATCTCCCTCATTCAAAAGACCACAGATGCATACACAATCATTTTGACGGTGTGTTGTATTTAATTTTGACCAACAGATGCACAGGTTGTTTTGGAAAAGAGATAGTGTGCCTCATTTATCATCATGTGGTAACTGTTGCAGTCATTTCCATTATGAAAGTGTTATTCCCATTATGGCCAGTAACAATGTTTAAACCAACATTATTACTACAAATCCACAGACATGTAGACTTACATGCAGGAACCGAATTTCATTCCAAGGTATGTTAATTGTAGAATTATTTGGTTTGTGTAATGATATTAACCAAATTAGATTTCCTTGCATAGATTTCTATATGATGAAAAGTGTCCTTACAGAGATTTTGACACGTGGCTTTTTGCCTTTTTATATTCAGTTTGACATGCCAAAGATCAGGAGATGGTGTTGCCTCTCTCTGATGAACAGTGGTATGGAAAAGTATGTAAGCAGGGAGGCTGAACTTGCCAGGTTTCTCAGGTACAGGAGAGTGAAGCGCTGCTTCACCACCTAATTACCCAATGAGGAGCAGAAGCTCATCTTCTTGTGTCATCTAATAGTTTTGTTGGTCATGATTTTGTTTTTGTAATGATTTTTTTTTTTTTTTTTTTTGGACGATTACTTCGTTAACTTAAGTTAAGATAGTTTGCACAACTAACTCAACTCAGTCTGGAAATGCGTCAGGAAGTAAGTTCTTTTCTTTCTGAATCTGTAAGATGTGCAGCACAATAAAGAACTTAAATATTATGATTCACTACTCAGGGTCAAGATCTTCAGTCTCTAGTTCACCGATCTCTAATTACATTGTCCATCATTCTGTCCGATTGTATTATTGGATTTTTGTGTACTATACTTTTTAAAAATATTAAATCATTGTGTGCTATATAAATTATTATAAATAAAAGTTTCTTTTCCTTGCAATGTGTGTGCTTAATAGTATTAAACAGGAGTAAAATTTTCTCTAATGTATTTCATGAACTGATATTTTCCCAGCAGAGACCTTTTATGCATTGCAGTCTCTATCATGGTAGGTCCATAATGTGTGCTACAATTATTATAAAAAATTTGCAGAATGTGTAGTTTACTAAAAGCCTCTCTCCAGCTTCAGCTACATCAGCTACATACATGAGATGTATATGTGTATGTATGTGTGTGTATGTGTATGTTTCGAGGGTATCAGCATCAACATCCCTAAATAGTTACATAATATATCCAAGCTTAGTTATTTCCAGTATGATTCCAGATGTCCTCTGCATAAAGCCGCAGTTGCCCTACACAATGTGAGTTTACATTAGTCACAGAAACACCTTTGCTGGTCATACTGTGACTGTGTACAGTAGTTGTCACATGGTGAACTTGGCAGATAAAACCCCTTGTTTTCAGTTTGTTTGAGAGTGTAAAATGACTCCCCTTTGTTACCTACAGTTAGGCATACATGTGGTTAACAACTGAAATATACATGAATTACATTTATTGAAAAGGAAGATGGTTTCATCCAAAGCCACATGGATATAAAGGGGAAAAAAACTGTTATGTTCATTTGGATGTAATGAACTTAAGGTATGCTGCAAGGTTGTATGCCAGCTTACTACAGATAAGTGCGTGACTGATTATACATTACATAATAAGTGGTATAAATAAAAAATGCAAATGAACACCATCATCTAAACTGATCAACAGTAATCCTGATAGCTCTAAAACAGGGGTGGCCAATCTTATCCACAAAGGGTCGGTGTGTATGCAGGTTTTTGGGATAACCTGTAGGTCAGCTGTTCAAACCCAGGTGTGAGAACCAGCCAGTCAGTCCTCTACTTAGTGATCTAATTCAGGACTTGCAGCAAAAACTCGCATACATAGCGGCCCTTTCTGGATAAAATGTTAAAGGTACTGTGTCATGAACACAGAGGTAATATCAACAAACCGTATGGACAGTGGAATAACCTGTGTTTATCTAAAGTCTTCCTAATGATATATAGCATCAACTAAATATTAAAATGTAACTTAAACAGTAATTATACAGCAGTAGCATAACCAATACAGAAAGACATACCTTCCTTTAAGCAATCATTCCTTAACATTACAATGTTATTTAAAACTCCAACATTAATTGGCAGATTGTGTAGTGTTTCTATACTGTATATGCAGCATAACAAGGAACGGTAAGGATTACTTTTTAAACATTGCACGCAATTGAATACAACATAGCAGATAGGAAAAAAACCATCATGTAGAATAAAAAGAAATACTACTGGCACCACAGTGGATTTCCTGTCTTTCATTGGGTGTGACTCACTGTGGATCTAGAGTGATGTCATATCCGGGCCCAGAGTGGACTTCCTGTCTGTCAGTGAATGTGACTTGCAGTGGATCTAGAGTGATGTCATTTCCGGGCCCAAAGATGCCATTTGTTGTCACAATGTCTCAGAGATCGAGCAATGGCTGCATTCTGTTTCTGGATAACCTCACACGTTCCACTATTTTTTTTAAATAAGTCTGTTTATATTAGCCCATCCTTGTTCTTATGCTACGAACATTCCCAACAGGCAAGACGTTATTAGGTGAAGCTCCGACTGAGCACAGAAACTTGTTTTAAAACCAAAAAAGGCTGTGTGATATTCCTGTGATCAATGGACTGTAAGATAATTTAGCGATAAATCATCTCTGTGTTTATGTGAGCTCACTGGACTGCTGTCATTTGGAGCACGGCCTCTGCCTCCCCTGACAGATTATCCAGGTCGCAAAGCAGGGGCTTGCAGCAGAGGTCCAGACTGATCCTGCTTATTTACAGGCTGGTCTGTATCGCCCTCATCCCTCATAGAGCCGTTTTGACATTTCTGGTGGAAGACAGTAAAAGAGATGAGAACAGTGTGATTCTTCACTTTTGCGATTTCCTTTTAAAAACTGAGATTTAGGAAGCTTTTTTTGCAGGTTGGTTTTCTGAGACCATACTTACGTTCATCGAAGCTATAACTCTTCCTCCTTTATTGGTCTTGCAGATCAAAATCAGCTGTATAATTTTTTTAGTTTATTACCATAATGCTTTTATTAGGCTTGGATCTTGGGTAACCTGTATCTGGACACTAATGGGAGCCTCTCACACACGCATGCGCATAAGTCAATCAAGTATTTTAATCATGCACAAGTTACCTGAATAACTTCTGCTTTCCACAGTTACGTTCACAAGATGTTTGTAAGTAGAATTCAGGCTGTACATCCATTTTCTGTAACCATGGTCACAGAGGATCCAGAGGCTATCCTTGAAGCTACAGGCACAAGGCAGGGAACAATGTACCCTTTAATGTACAGATCATAATGTACCCATCACAGGGCACAAAGCAGGGAACAACCCAGGATGGGGCACCAACCCATCCCAGGGCACAAAGCAGGGAACAACCCAGGATGGGGCACCAACCCATCCCAGGGCACAAAGCAGGGAACAACCCAGGAT
>JAODLC010000047.1:11313484-11334932 GCA_026781145.1 Hippopotamyrus pictus
GTGGGGGGGGGGGGGGGTGCAGGGGGGGGGGGTTGAGGTAGAGGTTGAACAGGGTAGTAATTCTGAGCTCGCCATCCATATTTTTTAAATAACTTTTAAAATATAGTCGCAGAATTTAACATTTAAATCTGATAACTTGAACTGTTTCCTTGGTCGAGACCCTTAATCAGAGGAAAATTCTACATACTGTATATAAAATGAAATAATGAATTGAAATAGTGAATGAATTAAATAATTAATTCCACATTTATATAATGAAATTCTACATTTATACAATGAATGCAGGCATTTATGATCCATTTTTATTCATGATTGACATGAAAGCTTTTAAAGTTGGAAGTCAAACATCAATCCTTCATTCAGCACTGAATTACTGCCCAGGAACATTTAGACTTTCCAGTGGTTTTACTTGTGGCCTCTTTAGCTAGAAACAGTGGTAACACTTCAAAGGATTTTTTATTCAACATAATAAGGCCTTGCATTTAGTTTTCAGGTTTTACAACGGCTGTAGCCTAGATAAATATGTAATTTTTAGAGGGAAAGGGTTGATCCCTCAACACACACACACACACACACACACACGCACGCACACATACACATATGAATAGGATATTCTGAATAAACATAGGTAAGAAAGGGTACAAAATAATGCCTACAAAAGAGCAGAATGATTTAACAGGAACCACAGCTGAACAAAATGTAGGATATAACATTATATAACATTTTCCAGATGATGTCAAGCATCAACACTGCAATTTTTTTACGACAGATAGAGTATTTAAAAATGTACAATGCATAGTTTTTTTTTTCTAAATCAAAACATTTTATTGTGGACACAGACAAGTTTTGCCACGGACATGTTTGTCCATGTCTCAAGCAAATGCTTTTTCGTTTCATTGTACGGCTGTATATCTTGAAATCACGATAAAGTTTTACTTGACCCGACTTGAAGAAACGTAAACTTGACCATGTGCTTGGCAGATCTTTCTTAAACCATTGCTATAGCAACGTCTTCTTGCTCAACAAACGTAAGAATTTTCATCCATTTGATTACATCTACAGTTCCCTTCATGTTCTATCTAACAAGTGGTTCATGTGAGACTGCCAGACAAAAGTGAAGAATACATTTTATAGTACAATTGAGACATAAACTAAAACCAAAACATCAAGATTAAAACAAACAGGGCATGGGGCGTTAAAGGAAGGTAACTGGTAGAACATCCCACTATGAGGACGAGTCTTCATTCTAGTGAAATGTTACGAAAAGCTCCTATTGCCCCATTGCTCAGTAATTTTATTGGAATTCCATTTACTATTAAATTTCATTGCTTTTCTTCTCTATGTTTGAAATGACACAAGCATGTTGTAAGTTCTGTTTATTCAGTTTATTGTTATTGAATGATTTTAAGGGAGACCGGCCCCCATTGTCATTAGTAAAGATTATTCTCTAAGAGTCATCTAAATGGTATGTTATGCTGAAATGTAGCCAGTTATAAACGGAAACGGTTAACAGGAGTTTTTTCTGAGGAGCAATATCTGAGAGCTGGTATTTGGGCGTTGATTTTTCCTGGTTTTGTTCTCCCCCCTCATTTCCTGATAATCCCCCCCCCACCTATCACTGGTTGGTGGTTATCACTTTGCAATCACAAGACCACCTTTGCATGAGGCACTGAGAGCCATTCAGTGTCCAGAAAAGAGAACAGACTGAGACTAAGGAAGTATTTCTCCATCTAAATGGGTAGAAGGCAAAAGTTGTGGATAAAAGCAAAAGTTATGGGGCAAAGTAGCATAAAGAATGAAGTGCACAACATGTGAATCAGAGAGATGCTGACTGCTGATTGTCTTGCCGTCCAATGGGATACAAGAATTCCCACCAGTGCTCGTTGCCAAGGTATTGCACTGCTTGCTGGGATATTTAGCTTTGTCCTGATGTGACTTTAGATCCTATAATAAAAATCTGATTAAAAATTCCAGCGTTAGTGCACATCAGGAAAGCCCCCCCCAAGGAGGTCCTGTTGATATACAAACTGTTGTTGTCAGGGGGCAGGGTTTAACGAGGTCAGATCTTAACACTAAACCTTTGTGGAGCAGGCTCTTCTGCTGTTCTTTTCCAGTCATGGCTGCCGAATATAAATACCCTTATCTTCAAGTGGGAGAAAGCATGCATCTAAAGAGTGGTGTCGCTGCTGCTTATGGTGGAATCAGTTTGCGTCTGTGGCCCAGTGTTCTATAAGGTTCACGTCACCGTCCATTATTTCACTGTAAATGCCATGAAGGTGAAAATTGCCTTAGAAAATACTGCAGGACATTCAAGAGGGGCATAGGGTTATTACGGTCTTTTAAAATTGCACTTAAAAAAATGTTGGTAACGTTTTTGGTTTGGTTTGGTTTATAAACACATCCATAACAAATAGTAATGCATTCATAAAGGTATTTATAGTACATCATAGATGAGAGCTTCATAAAGCATTCATAATGAATAATAAACATAGCTATAATGTGTTATGCCTTTTTATAAATATTTATAGCCATGTTTATAATTCTTTATGAATGCATTATAATGCATTATGAATGTGTAAGTAAAGTGTTACCAAAGTGTTTTGTGACATATTTTATTCTTAGAGAAAGTCTTACTTTCTACGTATAGTTTTTTTTTTTCGTCGTACAGATCCAAGCCTGGGAGGTTATCAGCATGAAGGACGAGCATTCCAACTCTACTCCATTTAACCTGACAGCTGAGTTAAGGGCCCATCTGATTTTGTCTTGAAGTATCACGATAAGGATCTAATGTTTGGAACCCGAAAGGTGAAAAGTAAATGATGGGCATAATCCCCCGTGGAGAGAATGCCAAAGGGAAAGTGTGCCTCTTCAAACAGTCATCATTCAATGACCTCAAAGGGACGTAAAAGGGAAAGAAGAGATGGAGGCGGTGTGCTGATGTAAGGAGCTGGACAGCCCGTTTGCTTTCAGGGGTTTCAGGCTCTGGCTCATCAGTCATATTTCCTGCCACTTATCTTTCTGTTATGGAACTCAACCTTGCTTGCATTGTTATACAGAAATACATACAGCCGATAAACCCAGAGAGTATCCCAACTATTTTGACTGAGAGACAGCTGCATCCTGTGCCAGTATGTTCTTTGTGGGCTTCAGTGCCATGTAGAGACTTTTCAAAGGGCAGATGCTCAAACTGGGGGGGGGGACTTCATTCGGGCCAAAGAAGAATGTTCATCCTTATGTTACATTTTTACACACTGTCAGAAAATCAAGGCAGTGCCCAGGTACAGTCTGTTCCCCAAGGCACACACAACATTAAACTACCCCCAACGTTACAAAAATGTTCCTCAGAGGCCATTTCTGTGCCTTAAATTAGATTAAAAGGTATGTTTACCTACAGCTAAGGTACAATTGACAGACCCTTGAGGATACCGCCCCAGTGACAAATAGTTGTAGCCTCAACAGTAAATTTGGTACTTTTTTCTGGCATTGCAGTTTTTCACAAGAAATAAATAATAAAAAAAATGTACTTATACTCATTTATACAGCTTGATATTTTACCTTGAAATAGAGGCTAGGAATCAGTTTTTTTTAATCGCTACAATGTAAACTGCTCTATTTTAGCTACAGTATTACAGCTAATAAAGATAAAATATGTTGCATTGAACTTACCTTGATAGATGGCTTATTTTGTAACAGCTGGAAGTCAAGCCGACATAATCCAGCAGTGGCTGCTGCAAAGTACTTTATTTCAGGTTGTTTTAATCCATCTGCAGACAGCATCAGTTCACCTGTAAACTTACAGCACCACAGACTGAACATTGGGTCCCTGCAGATCTTGGACAGTCACCTCTTTTTAAAACGTCTGACACGCTGAGTACGTCTGATGTTATGCGCTTCCTTACTCCAGTCGCATTTCAAGAAAACTGCATGATTTTGCTGTTACTCTTGCCATGGGGAGAGTATGAAAAAAAAATATTTAAAAATCTTTGAGTCAAGGGCGAATCTGAGCCCATAAGGGTGAATTGCCCTGTTAAGAAGATGGAAGAAGCCGTACCCCCAAATGCAATTTGTTAGGGACATTTATTAGAGAAAATAAGGCATTGGGAACATCCTGTCTGCCTTTCCCCTGTTTTCCATTCCTAGCTCCTGTTTACACTTTTTTTTTAAAATGTGTCTTGGGTGATCAGATCACAAGCGGACAGAGCTAAATACAAGTGTGAACAACTACCAAGACGCATTGTGATCCAATCACTCGAACTACTTGCTGATGTGGTCTGGGACACATTTGACCACATATCTTTGACACTAATGTGTCTTATTGCATCCCTGACAATGACGTTACAATTTCTGTGCACGGGCCATTTGATCTTCTAGCGGAATTGATGTAGGCAGTAATGAGACTTGAACACAAGTGATCGGCTGGACACCTTGGAGATGCATGATTGACACAGATGTAAATGGAGATGCGTCTTGACTGTACACTTGTGATCCGATCGCCCAAGACGCATTTTCAAACCAAGTGTAAACAGCCTTAGTTTACGCCACACACAGTCAGTGGGCCTTGGCATGCAGTACTTACTCTGCTTTAAAAGTGATGCTGTTTCTTGGCGAAGTCAACCTTGTCTTGTCCAGTTGGCTCTTTCAGCAGCTCGACATGCAGGATGAAATGTAAAGCTGGACAACCGCTGGGTCTACTTAAGCTGTACCAGTGCTTGAGTCAACTTCTTTTAGCATTTCAAGTGTTTGAAAGACTGCTGCCATTACATGACAATTATTAGTCTCGGTTAAATTAATGTATGAAAACACAACTTGCGCAATCAGGAATCTGTTCGCCTAAGTGGGAGAGCAGAACCATATCTGGCACTAGAGTTTGCACGCTCTGCATCTCTAAATTGCCCATAATGTGAGATTCTGCTTGTGAATCCCTGTGGATTGGCATCCCATCCATGGTCATTCCCCTGTCTTGTGCCCTATGCTGCCCCCACGAACGTGTCCTGCAGAAGCAGTTAAAATACTGACGGATGGGCGGCATAACTCTCAGAATGGGGAAGCTTGTTTTCTAAACAAATCACATGTACCTTGCATGTAGATCTGCGGTGCCTTGCTGCATCAGAGGTGGATAGTTCAGATCCAGGAAGTAAAAATCCAGACCAAGATTTTGTTTCAACCAACCAGTTGAGTACTCTATGACTGAGACTCTTTATGTTCAGTTGGTTGGTTGAAACAAAATCTTGGTCTGGATTTTCACTTTCCGGAGCCGAGCTATCCACATCTGATGTTGCATTATATAAGACAATGCTAGATGAGAGTACCAGACCCAGCTCGGTTAACCAAGACTCCTGCTTGTGCCAGAAACTCGCAGTATCAGGTGTCTTTGATAGATGTGGTTCGTTGATTGCCAAAGAGTAGGATGTTCCCTTTGGAACACTGGTGCCGCTCACATGCTTGAGCTTAATGCTGCTGTGAATAAAAAAGGTACTATATAAAAATAAATCAAGTTCAATATTTGACAGACTAGTCTTCATTATATCCAAATATAATTTCACAGGACTTATTGTCTTTTAAGATGGCGACCAGACTTTCTGTTCAATTCTGTGGTCTTTTATGAACCTCCAGCTGACAAAGCAGATGGGGAGGGGGTGGGGAATTAAGGCCCCCCTTTAGTGCTTTTGCTGTAAGTGGTTCACACACCGGCAGAACAAGCGCCCCCTATGCCCAGCTATTGGGATTGCTGTTGCTGTGTCTCACATCTGCTTATCACACAAATGGATCTCACGGCAATTTACATTAGGTGCACCTTCATAAAGCACTTATAATACATTCATAGAACCTTAATAAACAGCATATAAATGTACCTTAATATGAAGGTGCACTCAAAGTTCCATGACTGCATTATAAAGGCATTATGAAGGTGCGTTTAATGTAAATCGCTAGCAAGGTTTGTTTTTATAATATATACGTTGATTTAAGCTGACATGTTTTGTTCATTGAAACATGCATTCATGGGCGTTGCCACCATTAAATCTGAGGGGGAGGTACCCCCCTCACACTTCATAATTATTCGTTTGGACCCCCCCACATTTAACATAAAATATTAGTTTTATGCCAGTGTGTCCCCCCACATTCAAAATGCCACCATTAAATCTGCACCATCAACCATTAAGATGCCCCTGCATGCAATGCTTTAAGACAAGTTAAGGTATACTTACATTTTATAAATGTATTACATTAATGCATTATGAAGGTGCACTTAATCATTACATTGTGTTAATTTAATTTAACTGTAATTGAAAAGTTAATAATAAACTTTAAATGCATATTGGCCCTAATATCAGTACTACCCAGTCCCCATTATTACTGACCCAGTAGCAGTGACTTTTGGCTTCCAGTTATTTGTAAGTACTACTTGTAAAATAAAGCTAAGCGACTATTAAGCAATCGGGTTCTTCTAAATATCTTACAGCTTGTCTGAACATGCAGTTTGCCCTGAACTTTTTTTGATAAGCAGATAATATGTTTCTACATCCCCTTGTTGATTAATGTTGGTTTGTGAGATAATATACCATGCATCATTTATAAAGAAAGCCTTGCTTGTGTCAATGTCAATGTACAGCTTTGATGTTGCTTATGCCAGAACTGTGCTTCTCCCCTCCGATGCTCAAATATATATTCCTTCAGTTATATCGCTGAGTCCTGTGATGGGTTGGGGTTTTGTTCTGGGTTATTCCCTGCCTTGAATTCCAGGATAGGCTTCGGACCATTGTGAACAATGTGATCCCTGCATAGGACATAGGGTATAGAAAATGGATGGATGGACGGATGGATAGATATTATTCAGTCACGGGAGCTATTTATATTTCCAAAAGCATAGAAACACAAGTGCTTACAGGCGTGTGACTTTATTTGCCTATTCTGAACAGCTAGATCATATATTTTATTTGATTTTCTCCAGCTCAGTAAATTCTACACAAAATTACTGAAGCATTAGGTTAATCCTTATGGCACACAAATAGCAGTATAGCTCAGCATGGGAAAATGCCGCTCACTGTTTCCTTTGTCGGTTTACTGAATTTACGGAATTTCAGCAGGGTCCCCATGAAACTGCCCGCCATGGGGTCAGAGCTGTAGACGACTGGCCGGGTACTGCTTCTCTGCAGGTCTAGCATGCTACAGTGGTCTTTAAATTGCGAAAATGTGCGAAATAAACAACATTTTTGAATGGCACCAGCTCCGAACTAAAGTTTCAGTTGTTTTTATTGTGTTTTAAACCACATAAACATCGTTCTCTGTAAACTCCAACTTTGTGACTTGAAGCCGTTTGGGATTATTTGCTAATAGGGGGGACCTGATAGGGGCCGAGGAGACAAGGGGCTCCAACTTCCCCCAGTTAATTGCACAATAGACACGTTTAGCTTGATTTGATCAAGGCCGTAATCTCTTCTGCAATAAGTGGTTATGGTAATACCTGTTATACTATGTTATACTATGTTATACTGATTAGCTGAAAATGATGTCCGCCCTTAAAACGCGACATAATACAGTAAAAACTTTCCAACAACATACAAGTTTGGGAAATATAAATTGTCATTTATTATATGTTGGGAGACCTATTGACAGTTAAATTTATCAGTATAGCAGCTAAACATGTTTAATGGCGTAATCTATAGGAATTCAGTCTATTCTAGAGACGCAATCTATCTAACCCACTAATTTGTTCTTCACTCAGTTACCCTCACAGATCAATAACCGGTGTCAAGTTGGAAAGAGTGGTTCGGAACAGTAAGAGTGGTCCCTCACATTGTGATGATTCGCCCATAGGTGATCTTGGGTTGGTCAAAGGCAGTCGTCCTTGTGCACATGCACAGCAAAATGAAGTCCTTGGGTTTCCTCGTAAAGGGAAAAGTAAAAGTTAAATGTCAGGTGTAGTCCTGTTTACATCTGCTCCCAATCTCCCATGCCTGATCATATCTCTAAGACGGGCTGAAAACATACTGCAAAAGAAAAACAAGAATAACAGACTACAATGAATTTTCTATAAGTTGGCTAATGGTACTTTTTACGTGCTGGATTACTAAGAAGAAGGGAGACGAGAGCTACAGGCTAAACCAGTTTCCACCCCCGCCAGCTGGCTGTATCCCAAGGTACCATGAGCTTTCTTTGGTTCCCACAGTCAGCTCCTCATGTCCTTTAGGGATCTTATCCCACTCATTTCCCCCCAACCACCTGAAAGCTAAAGTGCAATGACAGTCAATGATCAACCACATACTGTACAGAAAGTGTCAAAACTGCAAAAGTGTGTTTAAAACATCATAAATTAAATGGATTACTCCTGAATCCTGAGTCAGGTCTGCATCCCAGCTCTTATTGGACACAGTAAGTGCTGGGTAGAGATAAATTAGCCCAGACACTTATTTGGGACAAAAGCATGTATAGTATTTTCTGAGCTGGGGTCTTAATCAACTAAGGCTGAAATAGGAAAGGACAATCTTAATGGGGACAAGGAGATCTTAATGTTAATTCATGCTTTTTAACATGGAAAAGAAAAAAGGTAGTAGACTTTCTGACAATTAGTGATTGGAGTGTAAATAAAAGTATTTATATTATACTATAAAAATTGTCGAATTTAATTCACACATGGAAGGTATGTATAAAGTGCCGTGAGGCCAATGCTCACTTTAGCTTTGTGATAAACATGTGAAAGTGGCTCTACATTTGTGCAGGAATAAGACAAAACGGCTTTATCCAAATCATGCCCCTGAGGTATCTTCATGGTAGCTGGCATTCTTCAAAGCAGCTCACCCATTTTCTCTAAGAAGGCAAGGTAATCCGAACATCTATTTCATACACACAAACTCACCTGTGACATGATGGTGTTCATCGAACCGCACTACTTAGTCTGGCCATTCACCTAGGACCAAGTTGCCTTGGGAGACCCTACCAGGGACAACTGATCCGACAACATAGCTCTTAGGAGCATAGAGGCACACAAGTCCCTCTACCATGATAAGGGTTGAGGTGCTCGGACATTTGGGAGGAGTTCAAAGTAAAACCGACGCACCTCTGCAACAGAAGGAATCAGTTGAGTTGGTTTGGGCATCTATCTAGGACGCCTCCTGGATGGTTTCCTGGGGAGATGTTTCTGGAATTTCCAACCAGGAGAAGGCCCCGGGGCCTTGGTATTCCCCAAGAGGAGCTGGAGGAGGTGGCTGGTGAGAGGGAGGTATGGACATCCCAGCATAGACTGCTGCCCCAGTGACCCGACCCCGGATAAGCAAGAAAAAATGGATGGATTATTGATAAATATCGTTGGGTAATTTGGGTCCAGAGAGTAAAAGTCCAGACCAAGATTTTGTTTCAACCGACCAGTTGAACACGGTCACGGAGTACTCAATTGGTCGGTTGAAACAAAATCCCAGTCTGGACTCTCGGGACCTGAATTACCCAACTCTGTTGGTAAGTTATAACATCATTGACTTTTATTACTTTGAGAATGAAAAAAATATTTTGTTTTTGAAAGTTATTACACTATTGGCAGTTATTACATTATTGGCTGCTACAATGTTTAAGATTTGTCTACTGACTTGGCCTATTTTCACATTTCTTGAAACTCATTAAAACATTTTCCAACAATTGGTCTATTATACCTGTTTTTCATTTTAGCATTGCATTCTGAGCCAGACAGGACAAAAAAGAAACACATTTTTATTTAAAGAGAACCACATTGCACTAGATTTGTGAAAAGGTAATTTTTTCGAGAACATTTTTCATGATAAAAACAAACCTGGCAAATGTATTTATGGCAGATCTAGTTAGTCCCAACACACCTGTATAAAGTACTTTTTAATATTAAAGGTACAGTAACTTGTTTAGCTTTATGTTACTCAATCGTTTCACCATTTCGTTTGTTCCATCTTCATTTTTTGTTGCATTTGACAGTGACTCGGCTTATCTGTTTTTATTAGTAACTCATCTGTCATTGAGAAAAATACACATTACAATCCCATCTTTCTCCTTTGCACTTTACACCAGTCCAGCCCAACTCTGCTTTGTCCTCCGCATACTTTGTGTAGCTATGCTTTCTCTTTTGAGACCGTTTTCCTTACTATAACCTGTTTTGCACATTGGATAAGGTCATCTCCGTTATAATACCTCAGGTTTTGAAGACCAAAGCAGCACAAATGTACTTTTCTTGAAGCAGCTAGTGAACCTGGTCCAAGATGGGGAGATACAGAGGACCACGGAGAAACATCTGCCCGCTGCTCCAGCCCCGTCCGTCAGCATCGCATACCGCCAGCTCACTTGCCCATGGAGTCACGGTCTGGTGCTGAAAACCACCGAATAGCTGCTGATGAAAGGATAGTGCAGCAGTTCGGGGAACTGTGAGCCAGCTTCAGCAGGGGTGGGAATGTTCTGGAAGCGCCCGGAGAGGAATTTAGGGGCATACTTGTGCTGCCATTTTAACTCGGGGTGGCGAGGGATGTGCAACCAGCTAGTTACGTTAGTTTGACCTCACTTGCAGAGATGTGGATGCTAGCTGGTGTCAGAAAGGTGTTGGAAAAACCAAGAAGGTTCTTCATGTGAACTGCTTGAGGAAACAGATGATGTGGGCTATGTCATTACAGAACCAGTTTGAGTATGAGATCTGCTACAAAACATGTCTCCATGGACAGAGACAGGAAGGGTTGCCTCATTAGGTACACCTAGCTAATACCAGCTAGGACCTACTTTTGCCTACAGAATCATTTCCGGGTAGGCGAGTTATGTTCAGAATCATGGCATATAGACTGTAGATGGAAAAGGAGAACAAGAAAATAAGTGTATGGGTGTGGGCTTCCCACTCACAGCTGGAGGCCAGACCCATGTCCTAAGCACTTCATCGTTTGACCAGAATGTTCAGCTGGAAACTTGTAACCTCACTTTAAGGACTGCAGCCAATGAGTAACTTTCTACAACAAGGCTCTCCCTGTTACAGTGGAAACCCCTATTTTAAGGATGTGATTGGACACAAACCCAGATAGCCAACTGCTGTTGTTTCCATCTGTAGTTTGTTAATGGAAAACCAATGGTGAGATGGTCCACTTAACAACCATCTTCTAGTCTGTCTGTAAATTGCCATTAGTCTAAAGCACAAATGCTTTAAAAACAGAAAGATTCATCCAGGTAACTTTTTAAAATCAAACCAATAAATCATTGAAATAACAAGAAACCTTTCACATTGCATTTGAAATAAATGGATTTATTAAACTGATAGAATGTCCATGCAGTTCTGCACAAAGACCAGGCTCCATAGATGAAGCTCATCAAGTAGGGTAACCAGGTAATCCACTTCAGGTTTTACAAACTACTTTAAAACTGAAAGGGTCCTGTCCTTGGCCAACAAGTTCAGTTCCTCTTGTGGTTTGACCGGTTCCTTTCCTTGACTGAATGACTCATCCAGCTGATTCACATCAACATTACGGTAGTGACACATGATAGGAGACTGACCAATCAGCACACAGCAAGAACTCAATGCTTAACTGAAATCCAGGTCCTTTTCATTGAAATGGTAGATTACAAATCCTTTCCAAGCTCAAAGTGTCCTCCCTGACGTGGATTATCTGGTCACCTGACATAAAGACATATTGTACTAGGCTTCACTATTATTCATATCATATCCATTGCTGTACAACAGAATTTAAAACAATTTTATAGGATTCCCCAATTTCTTTGTTTAGAGCAAATTGTGGTTACGACCTTTCAGACAAGTGGAAGTTCCCAGCTAACGTTATGCAAAGGTCTTCTCAAAGTGGGCAGAGAACATTCTTTCTGTAATATTATTTCCACGTTATTCATTTTACCAAAGTACCAATCCAGCCTTGGACCCAGGACTTGAGAAGTGAGAAGTACTAATGCTACCTGCTGCCCTACCATGCCATTTATTAATCTTCTACACGATTATTCTTAGTTGTAGTAATGGAATAACATTATGGAAACATCAGGAAAATTGGACACTTTGTTTCCATTCCTCAATTGTGAAGTTTGGTAAACATTCCTAGAATGAAATATTGTTAGCTGGGTCATCTCGGGCACAATGTGAGGCTTCACAATGTGAGGCTTTGTCCAGGGGTTCAAATAAATAACCTCCGAAGTCCACGTCCTCTTCCACCACACTGCCCGGGGCTCAGGATGATGAAACGCTACCTCCTGATTGTATGTTTCACACAGCGATAAAAGGCGAGCTAGTCGTCTTGTTTCTATGCTAACGCTAACACACTGCAGAAGGCTCTTGTTCTGCATGCCCAGACGTGTCCAAAATAGCCCTGGATGACACAACACAGATACACGCACTCGAAATGCTCCCGTAAAGGTTACTGCGTGGATCAGCAGGCAGCGATGCAAAGCCAGGGGCCTGACCATCTCCTCTGGGCCACACATCACCCCTGCAGTATTAGGCTGCTTTACTGTACCTACTTCCCAGCAGAGAACCCTTAAGAGATTTAACACCCTTCACTTTGGAGCAGCTCTTTAATTCAGATGTGATTCTGTGATAAATCTAGAAGCACTTCCCTAAGTACTCACAATCCAAGATACGGGTGTAATGTTTGGATTTCCACAGCCGCGAAAACACATTATAAATGCCACGGACACTCCTCACAATGATTTTTTTTATTATGATAACTGAATTATCATAATCTACTTCACGAATAAGTACTCTCTACGGAGTAAGTTGACTGAACTCGATGTTCAGAGCTTGTAGGCCATTGGGATTAAAATCTAGTGAAACCTGTGAGGTTAAGAGCGGCAACTCCGCACAAAAACAGAAAGAAGCAACAGAGCACTCTGTGTGTACAGTGCTAACATGTGCTGATTATATATTTCAGAACTGAATGCAAATTTCAGTCTATTTGACGACGGGGGAGGGTTCAGTGTAAGCAGAGGGGAGCTGGAGGTTGCTATGGATGGTTGGCGTCGTACATACCACAGTGGCAGCCGTCTCCCAGGAACATCGGCTCAAGTGTGGAACAGCTGTGGACAACTTGGCTGGTCGCCGATCTCCTGTGGTGGGCCGCCCAAGCTTCCAGCCCAGGGAAGGGGCCCTTCTGCCAGAGGCGGTCTCGCTCCGCGTTGGGCTGGCAGTGCTAATAGGACCCTGGCTGCCTCTTGCTGCAATACCCTGGTCCAGCATTTATGGAGGGGAAAAATCCTTGGAGGGATCTCTAGGCCTCACAACGGGGAGTGAAGAGCCAGCTTCCTGCCCCATCTGTCCTTACCCAAGAACTGCAGCCATCTATGACCGTCATACTCTTGTAGCTCAGGGGGCCTCCTCATATTAACCATTATAGTGGATGTCATACCGTGCATAAACAGGCAGCATATGGGGGGGGGGGGAGATTTTGAGACCATTCTATTGGGGTTCCTTGTTTGCCCCTCGTTTGTATGGGTTTCCCCTTTGTGACGTCACGTTCCCTCCCACATTTCAAAGACCCGCAGCTCTGATTTATCGCCGTGTCGAATCTGATCACAGTGTGTGTGTCTACCTGAGAACAGACTTTCATCTCAATCAAAGCTTCCCCTGCTGCAGGCTCCAGAACCACTATGGCCCAGGTCTAGGTAAATGGTTCTAGTAAACAGAGGGAAAGATGGAATCACATATCTTTTGAGTAGCTTACAGCTAGTGGGGTGGGAGAAAAATCCCGGTGCCAAACAGTTTAAGGAACTTTTTCCTCAGTGTTTTCGTTAATTTATTGGCTTTGAAAGACTTCAATAAGAGCTGCAGCTATAGGAAACTAAAATGAGTGCATGTGAGGCTCCGCATGGGCTAACAGCACATTAGCAAATGATGCGACGTAAATATGAGACGCCTGTTGGCAGAGCTGGGTTGGGGTGGGGGGCAGAGCTGGGTTGAGGTGGGGGGGCGTCACGCAGTGGTTGTTTAACCGCTTGTGACAGTTAAATCTTCAAAACTATGGTTTCTAAGGACTCTGTTTATTCACATGCAGGTTTTTCAGTTCCACGTAAACAAGGGTAACGCGATACACACTTTTTAATACAGAAGTACATTTTTCATAACAATCAGATGTTTTTTTTTGGGGGGGGGTGCAATAATTCCATCCATTGAATAATGTAAAACTGATTAAAAAAAAAGCCTCCCAAAGAATGGAGATATTGCTTCTGACCACACACACACATGCGCACCCACACACACACATGCGCACACACACGCGCACCCACACACACACACACACGTGCACACACACACACGCACACACACACACACATGCGCACGCGCACACACACACACACATGCGCACGCGCACGCACGCATACACACACACACACACACACACACACCCATGCACACACACACACAATGCATGTATATAAAAGGCACAAAGTAAAGTACAATATGTTCCACAGTTCAATCTATATACACAATATTTGTAGACTCAGTATTATGCAGGACAACATGGGACAATGCAATACTGAACCAGTACCTCTATTATTTATTTCAGTTGTATGTTCATAGTTTGGTACAAAATTTACATGATTTACATCCCATGCCTGTGCAAAACAGACCTTGTGCACCACAGCTGTGAATGAGAATCATGGTGGGCTGGTGCCCCCCCCCCCAAGCGACAGACCAACAAGAAAGGCCCCTTTGGCCATGGAAAGTGACCTGCAGAAGAGCGCAGAAGATGCACAGCTTTGGTTCCAGTTTGCCACACTGGTAAGTGGTGTTTCCCATCTCAGCAGGTGGCTTTTAAAACAGAGTTTCTTAAGCACATGTTAGTGCTACTGCAGCTTCTGCAACAGGAAGTGACTGTTTACCAGTTTTACACATGAAAGGCTCAGATGCTGGAAAAAAAAATTACACAATGAATTTTACTAAATAAATTCTGCTGTCCAAGACAAAAACAAGTCTAATAAAGTGCAAAAGTATGGTGGTCTTTAAAGGATGAATACTTCATTCCAGCACACAGAGGTATCTGTAGTTCTCTGTGACAGACATGAGACAGACAACCCTGCAGAAGGGACTTAAGTTTAAAGGAGGAAAAAAAAAAAATGTAAAAACAACAAACGGTGGGTCATGTATAACAAACATTATGAACTACCGGCTTAGAAACACGAGGTGTGACCCTACCTAAAGGAAGAGACAAAGGAATAGTCCAACTTATTACAAAAGCAGATTAATTGAAATATTTCAACTTTCAATAATAAAACTGTATCTACAGCAGGTTTTGTTCCGTCTGAGTTGCCGATAATTTATCAAGACTGTCAAGATGAAAGGTTAATTCCAATAGTTACAGTGTGCTTCAGATGAAAGAACAAGTTAAACATGTTCAAGGAAATTACAAAATTGAGACAAATTAAGGTGCAGTTTAAAAGCCATGTTAAAATCACCATGCAAAGAAGCAAATTTGGGCAAAGTCCTGTTCCATTTTTCCATTTAATTGGGGGGGGGAGGGAAAAGACATTTTTTTCCTATGAAATTTATTTTCCCACAAAAAAGGCATAGACCACAAGTTAAACGAACTTTACATAATATTTTAAACAAATATCTAAATATGCTTAGTCCTCAGACGCAGCTGCCGGTGCACTGGTAATAACCAGAAGCACCTCCCCTACATCTGCAGTGACGCTGTCGTCCGGGTCTTTTCAGATCCCAATAGGCTCCGCCCCTATATCAGCACAAGTGGCGTCTTCACTGCCGTTGGGAGTCGTGCTGCTGGAAGCGGTTCAGCTTGTCCGGGTCATTGGAAGCCATGTGAGAGAAATCACGGAAAATGTCGTCGCAGATTTCGTCCCCTGAAACAAGAGAAGGCGCACATAAGGAGGGGCTGGAAAACACTCAGCCAGTGACAGAAAGCCAATGGGGTCGCGTGTAACCGGACACTGGAATTCCATGACCAGACACATGCATATCTATGCAGCACACGCGCACACACACATACACACTCATGGGAGTTTTATTTACACAAAAATGTTCTGGGTTAAAGCAATCAGATGTCTACCTCCTCTACAATCTGTTTGGTTATCTCTTTGAACCAGTCGTTTTTCCTTCTGCCCTCAGAACTTTTTCTGCATATGTAAAACTCCCACAGCACACACACGCACACACACACACACATGCGCGCACACAAACTTTGAGCGGAAGACCGCATGGGGCGAGGATGACGATGACAACGGGGGCAGACACAAAGGGAGCAAAACAAAGAGAGGCAGCCGTACCTGAGGAAGTGCCAAAGCAGGCCAGCAGGGGGCGGCAGCAGCATTTAGTGGTTTAGTGGAGGAGAGAGCAGAGCTAAGATCTTCACCGGCATTAAAGGAGAGTCACCGGTAAAGAGAGGGAGAGCTAGAGATGGCACCAGTGCCCCTACAGACAGGTGTTCCCCTATACCCCACATCCAGCATAAAGAGGGCTCGGAAGACAGGAAAGAACACAGGACGCAAGCTTTCGCATTTGTAACAACAGTGTTGTATTTAAAGTGCAGGATTTATGTACAAAAATACAGATGCATCAGCCTCAGAATCCCCCCACACCCCCCCCCCCCCAAAAAAAAATACATAGGAGAGAACAGAAAAGGCACAGACCCCCAGGGTCATCCCTTTTGGGAATCATATGCATAACAAACTGGAGAACCCTCAAGTGTATGGTTAACTTCAGAGAACCAGCCTGTTCCTGTACCAGGCCTCGCAGGTATACAGCATAAACGAGCGGCTGGGATAGTACAGAACTCCTCTGCATGAGTGTAGAACCTTATTTTAATTCATTCATGAGGCATCCAGTTTCTTATCTCACTGTTTCTCATATACCAGTCCTCGGGGACCCCCATTCGATCCACGTTTTTGCTCCCTCCCAACTCTCAGGGAATTGGGCGGTAGCAAAAACGCGGACTGTCCAGGGGTTCCTGAGGACTGGTTTCAGAAACACTGCCTTAACTTACAATGTTCCTTTATTTTAAAATGTTTTTATCTTAATGTTTTTCATATGTTCTGAAGCATTAAAGACAAACCAGTAAATATCTCTATAATTGGATGAATTCTATATATTTATTTTTTTCTAATTCCCTACTTTATCTGCAGTCAAACAGCACAGTTGCAATGCCGACACTGAGTTTAAGGTAAATCCACACTGAGTGACAGCCCTGTACATGCATCTCAGCTGGTCTGCCCCCTACAGGTAACCCATAGGAAATGGGCTTTTGTACTGATGCCTCCTGGTAGATGTTATATAACTATTAGGAAATACGAGACCTTTCAGAAGTAAAAGATGACTGAGTGAATGTGAGAAAGAGAAAGAGTTGGACTCCAGTGCTGCTGCTGGCATTGGAAAAGACAGCAGTTGTGTGCAGGCTGGCAAGACGTCCTGCGTAACGTGACACGGTAACGTGAGAGCGACATGAAACAGAGCCACGATGACGTCACTCCACGTGAAGACGCAATGACACTCCATCTATGTCTATGACCAGTGCTATGCTACAGTTTCACTCCACTATGCATTCGTGTAAATCGGCACGGTTTACCCATGATGCCCTGCTGACTGTCACCGCGCAAAGGAAAGCAGCCCCCTACAGGGCATGCAGGGTTAATGCGGCCCTTGGCTTTCCCATGATGCTCTAGGGCAGCCTCGGGAGTTAGAGGCCCTGATAAACCCCAGCCTCAGCTCTCCTCTGAGATGTTCACACTCGACTTCCTAGTTGGGAACTCCAGGAAAGCGCAGTAAGCCCCAGGGGAGGAGTAAGGCACTGTTTTCAGGAGCATGGCTGGGTATGCAGGTCATAAGGGGTTAATACTCTTAGATAATAAAAGGCTGAAGGATGCAACTGGAATATACCACCTTAAATGACTATAGCACCCTTGTGCAATGTGTTTGAATGACACAGTGATTTTTCAATATTGTTCGCCTCTCCGAGAGGCTACAGAACTTAATCCCCATTTAATGTGTTACTCTGAAATACATTTACCTGGAACCACCGGTTCAACTAAAAATGTCCACAGGGTTCCAAACTGGCAAATAATGGAGGGATTTCAGTTTTTTTTTCTTTCAGATTTACTGAAAGCGAAGTCATCGCCTTGATACTAAAAGGCAATGGGGGAAAATAAATGTGAGAGAAAAGATTATATGGAGATAACTAGAGGTACAAATCACTGTGTGTGTATCCATTAATGGGTTAATAATTCCCACAATGCAATGCCACTACAGTGGCGTAGCCCATTGCATTAGGGTTGCAGGGACAGGGTCCAGCTCTCCCTGCATTCCCTGCTGTCTGGTAGTAAATATGGCTTGGGCGTGCCTGATGCCGCCGCATGACCTGACCGCCATCGTCACATTATAAAAGGCTACCGTGGACGTGTGACGCTAGCAGGTCCGGTCTGAGCCGGCCACAGTCCGCAAGGGGTTAGGGCTCTTCTAGCTGCAGGCTTATGAACTCCTGCATGCACTTCCTATACTGCATCTCCGTGTGGCTGTTGGTGGGATATTGACCTGACTGTCCGTAGGGCCCCTCCGCCTCACGCATCTCCTCGCTCATCTTGGCCAGACGCAACCTGTGGGGGAGGGGGGGGGGGCAGACAGGCGCATCACAAACCTCAAATGTACAAATTCCCTTGACATACCGCATTCTGAAGGACTTCAACTCTCATTCCATGCAGCTGAATTTCATGTATATTTTTAAATATTTCTATAACTTTTCTAATACCTCGCAAAAAGCCTAAATAAACCAGACAGCAAAGTACAGTCAAATTCTATGATGAGAACATCAGTGCGACGTTACAGTAAGGCTACCCTTATAAAGGGATTATAAATGGTTTATTAGCAGGTTATTAACTAGGTTGTAACGCTATATTATGTTATGAATCATTACTAGACAATTATAAACAAGTTATACCAGTTTTCTTCTTACTAATGTGTTACTACCATTTATAAGTGGCAAAGAGTAGCCTTATTGTAAAGTGGTACCACAGTCTCCGTGCCTCACTCACCAAAAATGTATCCTAGAATGCAAAGCTCATATATCTTAAAGATTAAACGTGGCAGTGGTTACACTGAATATGTCTGGCACTTGTTGGACTGTACATCCCTGTATGAAACTGTATTAACACTGGTGGCAGAAAGGCTAGGATGACTTTTATGAAGTAACGCTGCCACCTGCTGGTTGGTCACTGTCATTTCAGAACAGAGCTCCACTGAGAAAAGCATATTACATATACTGTATATTAGACAGATGTGTAGAGCCCAGATACACTGCTAGTTCGCATCCATATATCCGTAACTGCTCATCCATGTAAGGAAGAGGCTACTTATTGTTACTTAGTAATTGAGCATTTTTGTGTCTAACGGTTTCACCTGTGGGGCCACTTACAGTGTGACAATGTCCGCGTTGGCGGCATCCACTGCGATTGAGAGGGGGCTCTTCTCATCCGTGTCCACAGCATTCTGGCTGGCTCCGCGCTTCAGGAACAGGCACACCTGGCTGGGCCACGATGGACAAACACAGGATGTTATCTCACAGCAGGAAAGGGCTTGTTACACTGTTACAGTATTAAGCGCATAGTCTGTTACAATTACTATTAATCTATTAGTTCCTTACAGAGCTGCATGTTCTACACTGAGGAATGAAATGACAATCGACCAAACGGATCAAGCCAGACACTCTGACAGTGCATGATTTAATTATGAATCATCAAATCGACCATCCTGGTCCATAAAAGCTGAGGTCACAACACAAAGCGGCATGTTGCTGTTGATCATGTTTGGGGCCTGCCCACCAGGATGTGGGGCGGGGGGGAACCTTACCCGGTGTGGCCCAGGATGGTGGCATGATGGAGGGGTCCACGCCCGCGGATGTCTGGCTGGTTAACGTTGGCGGCGTTCTGGAGCAGGAACTCGCAGGTGACCAGTGACCCCTGGAATGGGTGGGGGACAAGCAGACGCAAAGATGTAGCCTTATACGATACAATATCATCCAGGATATCCACCATTAATTAGCAGGTGTAGCAAATAACCACTGAGTGCATATACTCAGACTCTCTACGATGGACTCGAGAGGTGCCCAGTGCATTGTGGGATATCCTCATAGCCTCCCTGCGCTAGATGCATGGATGAATGGCAGAGGTGGAAATTTCAGGTCCAGAAAGTACAAATCCAGACCGTGATTTAGTTTCAACCAACCAGTTGAGCATGAAGAGTCACAGTAACAGAGGTTGGTTGAAACTAAATCCTGGTCTGGATTCGTACTTTCTGGACCTGAAATTTCCACCTCTGATGAATGGTGGATCTAAGGCAACAGGGAAGGAAGAGATCTGGTAATGGCCTCGGGGAGGTGCATTTGGGGTGGGGTGCTCACCCCCTGCACAGCCTGGATGAGCGGCGTCCTGTTGTCCTCGTCGGAGTTGGCCCAGTTGACGTCGGCGCCGTAGGCCAGAGCCTCGGCCATGTCGGGAAGGCTGCACATGCGGGATGCCCAGTACAGCTGCAGGTCCGGGGAGGCCTCGCCAGGCTCCGGGAAGAGGGCAGAGCCCGAGCATGGCAGCACCAGCGTCGGGGGGGACTCCGCCGCCTCTGCAAAACGCCGTCCAGTCTGTCGGTGAAACGCTTCCCGTCTCTGAAGCGCTACCGCTAATGCTAACAGTATGAATCCTACTTAGGATGTTATGACTACCGGGGGGGCCAATCAGATTTCAGTGCCCTGAACACGCCCCCTGATGACTACGCTCCGTGAGCGACTCAGAGCCGCTACGAGCAAATCCCTCAAACATCATAATGGCCAGAGGTGTGTGCGGGAAATGCATGGCTGTCACTGTATACTGTACACCCTTTAACCCCCCCTTACGATAACGGTGATGTATGTGTAATAGTAAGAGTAATGCAACGGTAATGCATCCATCACCTGGGCACATCCAAAGGACCAGGAAAAACATGTCACTATAGGGTAGGTGTCCACTGGAATGGCAATAGAATGTGATGCTCAGAAGTCCACTGACGGGGACAAAAGCAGTGGATGAGACTCTGCTGCCACAGCGCCCACGGCTCTCACCCGCTTCACTCAACAGGCTGTTGGCAGAGGGCGTAGAAGCCAGCATCTCACGACTCCCATTGGCGGTATTCTGGAAGCCACTATCCGTACTCCGAACTACCAGAGAGGAGGGAGGAGGGTTTGAGTTGGGGGGGGGTCATTTAATCACCACACTGACAAATGTGTGCTTCAGGTTTACTTCCCATTTAGCGGAGCAGCTGTCAGTCCTTTACGCTGACAAGCATTCGGACCAATGAGGATCAGGAGGCGTGTGCCGATGAATGAGTGACAGCAAATGGGAGCCAATCAAGCGGTTTAAGAGACCTCATCAGTGAAAGGTGACAAATACAGAAAGCGCAGCCTCAGCTTGGGAACCAGAAGAAATCAGCAGTGCTGACCAATGACGCCCAAACGCAGAAAGAGGGGAACGATGGGATTGGGGCGGCAGCTTAGGT
>JAODLC010000047.1:11334965-11348780 GCA_026781145.1 Hippopotamyrus pictus
GTTCCGCAGCTTCGAGGACGTGTCAAAGTAGGAGAAGAGAGAGTCAAGCTCGTCAGGACAGAAGAGAGAGTCGCGCCTGGCCTCCCCACTGCCGGCTACCACTATACAAGGCCAGGGTTCAGGGGTCAGAGAGCCAGACGCAGAGGTTGGGTGAGGGGGATTATTAAAGATGCAGCAGGCAGGTCAAATGTATGAAGGGAAGCAGAGAGATTGATCCGCAGAGCCAGGGAGGAAAAAAGGTCTGTTAGTGTACAGGAGGAGTGCAGAGTTAGTGTCAGCAGAGGATGCGAGGCTGCTTTACCTGGTGTCACCACCAGGGGGCTCACCTGAGGCACTGGAGGCAGGCCGCAGTACGGGGGTGGCCGGGGGCGGCCGCGGGGGCAGGTGTTCCTGGCTACCACTTAGCTGGTTTTCCTGCTTGCTGAGGGCCAAGACCTTTGACCTCAGCTCGGAGGGCGCCGGCTTGCGGACGAACCTCTTGTCGACGTACTTCGCTCGGATATAAGCTTCGATCTCTTGCCTATGGGGGGACATCGGGACACTGGACGAGATGATCCAGGAGAACCAGACACACAAACACAAACACAAACACACAAACACAAACACACACACACACACACACACACACACACACACCATTAACCAAAACACCCAGAATTCTGAGCGGTACCTGGGGTCTCCTGGCTGAGGCTTCCTGGCTCCCAGATGCTCCCTGTGGGCCTCGTAGATCTGGTTCACCACCCTGTTCCCCAGCTCACACATCAGCTGCAGAGATGGAGTCAGTCTTAGGAGCAGCATTGGTCAACAGCCATGTGCTACACCAGCCATGTGCTACACCAGCCATGTGCTACACCAGCCATGTGCTACACTAGCCATGTGCTACACTATCATGTACGCTGGATGGAACTCTATCGAACACCCAGCGACAATCCCTCCTAGCATCAGTCCAAAATAATGTGCCAAAACAAAACCAACACATCCCATCATGCACTGTGATGACTTGATTTTTTTGCTTAGCAAAATTAACCTAAAATAGAACGCAGGGGTTCAGGTCGGAGCCCCCTCTTTGTGAGACTTCAAGTACGGCAAGCCATGAAAGTCAACAATGTGCTTGTTATGTTGGACAGGTCTCCCCATGACCGATAAAATACCAACATCGTGCTTTAGCTGCTGTCCGAAAAGTGTGTATTTTGTAAAGCTCTGCTTTGCCATCCCATAATCAACAGTGTGAGATGAGCGGAGTTCAGCCCTCCCTGAAGCTCAGTGCTGCTGCTCCTTTAAGCACAGACAGAGGTGGCGCTGAGGAACAGGTTATGGGAGAACATCTGGCGCCGTGTGTCTGTCTGCCAGCCAGCCCTACTACGCCACTGCTGACTGTAGAGTTAGGGATCATAGATAAATTGTTTTCTTTGAAATTAAGCATTGTTTTTTTTTTTTTTTTTACCAGGCCATTCACCGTTTTTGGTTACTCATAATTTCTCTGCCGAAAGCAGTAGTTATTAGTGTATGACATGCGAGGAATAGATACTATGCAGAACACTTTTAATGATGGTCAGCTAACCTTCAGTAGCTCTGGTTCCCAGCTATCCAAGGTGAGGGACCGGACCTTGGAAAAGTGAACACCCAGACTCCTAAGGGCACACAGGGACACGGAAAAGAGAACCGCAGACGATCTTAGTCATGTCAAAATCTATATATAAATATATTGTAAATATATTAATATCAGTGTGGTGCATGGGGGATACCTGTGTATTCCAGAACATTCTATGCAGAGCGTGATGCCGAGGTTGATGCTGGCCCAGCAGGGGTCGACCTGGCCACAGTCGCAGCAGATGCCGTTTCCGGGGATGGCCAGAACCCGCTGGAGCGCGCTGTCGCCCTTCAGGCTGCGTTCCCGCGACTCCCCGCCGGAGTCCAGGCTACCCGTGGACGTGGACGACTTCCTGTCCAGCTTCTGCACAGAAGGATTCCAACATCGGACGCCTGAGGGAAATGCACGTGCGTGCGGCCTTGCGACACAACAGTGCAATTCGCTCCGGCGAGCAAAGAGCCACACGTATACATGCGCGCACACACACACGCACACACACACACACACACACACACACACTCACGACCAGCCACATGGCCAGATACTCACGCTGGTAATTGGAATTTATTTGCAATACACGCGGAAACAAGAATTAACAGATTAACAACCTGTTTCTATCAAACACAAAAGGAAACATGTAATCACCTGCAAAGAGGCACACAAAGGAGATTATACTCTCATCTGCATGCACAGTACAAGGTAAAACTCCCCATTCATTTCTATGGGCATAACCCTAATCCCAGCAATGACAACCTTAATTAACCAGCCCTAACCTTAACCATAAGTAACCAAACAAAATACAAAACCTTTGGCATTTTTTGTTTTTTGATTGCAGTCACAGATTTTTATAAAACTGAGTTTCTCCTTGACAGCACCAAAAAAAAAAAAAAAAATGCACCCCACAATGTCAAAATAACAGGTTTTTATTTGATCCCCACAATGTAATATATGACGTCATCTGAGTGTGTCACTGACCTCAGCTTCGTCCCCCTTCTCCCGGAAGGCCGTGGCGATGCTGCTCTGGACGGCCTTGATCCAGGCCTGACGCAGCTTCTCGGAGTCAGCCTGCATCATGCAGCTCCTGCCACCGCATGACAAACGGGCTCAGTCAGCCCTCAGAGCAGCCCCCCGCCCCCACACACCGCAGTCTAGCCCTGCACTCACTTGGTCGGGGACACCACCTCGAAGCAGAAGCGCCGCTCGATGTCCTCGCAGTGCTTCACTGTGCACAAGCGTAGGTCCTCCACCACCACAGTGGGGTTGTCCTGGGAGACGGGGACCAAGCTGGGTCAGCGCCGATGCCTCGCCCCCCCCCCACATGCCCTTACTCACCCCCCATTATCAACAACCACACTTTATATCACCTAACATACAAAATCACCAAAAGAATGCGAACAAATTAAATTCAGGTCACATGATCCAGCACCACACATAGATTTAAAGCCTGTGGTCCACTTCATTTTGTAGACTTCATTTTAAATGCAACATTTAAATGGCAACCTAGCGCTGCCAGGCTGTAGTTCGGCTTTATATCCCCACTTCCCTACAGGCTGGATAAAAGGCAGCCAGACTCACCTTAAATTTCTTCTGGTAAACTAGTTGATTGTTCTGAATGGAGAACCAACGCCTACATAAACACAAGCATTAATTTTCATTCCTCTCCCCAAGGGCAACAATATTTCAAAGTAACAGAATCACAAAGAAAATGTTAAATGTAAAAAGATAATGGAGAATTTATACTTGCAGGATAAAGTTAGAGGAAAGGTAAACAGCTCCATTAGGTGCTGCAACACCGTGTCCTAATGTTAAGAGGTCTGCTTTATACAGGCCGTTAGTAAAATAAACTCTAATTGGTCAGATTATACAATATAACTGTTGATGCAGCGAATGGCCTTCAAGATTGGAGAGCTGTGACAGAAACTCCTCTCCGCAGTTACTCTGGCGGTCTCTGTTTTCGGCTGTTAGATTACAATACTCGGCTGAGGCCTGGCCTGGTGTGTCACTGGGGGGCGCTAAAGGGGCATTTCAGCTGCACGAATGCAGTGATGAAGTAAGTGATGTTCAGACAGTGTGTAATGGGACCGTAATATAGCAGTGTAAAGAGAGCGCCGAGTGTTTCAGTGAGACTATACTCCATTGGCACTTGTACGAAACGCTGTTCTTTGTTCTATGTTCATTTGAAGTTCTAGCTAAAGCACTTCTTTCCTCTGTGCAAAGAGTGGGAAGGTTTCACCAAAACCACCCATTTCAACAAAACCATCCGTTAATTCCATTAACGCTTATTAATGGCAATTATTGTGGGGCAATTATTAATGATGCAATGCTGACTAATATATGGAGTGTGATAGAAGAGGTGTGTTAAAGGTCATTACTAAACAATGGGCATGCAAGAGAAAATGAATATTACTAAGAGTACTGTATTTGGTATAGGTATGTTATAAATACATGACAAAAGAATACATTTTGATTCATACATGCTTAGGTAATAGTGGGAGGAGGGGTTTAGCGATGTTATAGTGGGCCTGGCCTATGAGACCACTCGTGTTAAACATGTGACGTGATTCAGAGTGATGATTGGCTACTGCCATCGCCACTCCGAGTCAGCTCTGGCAAAAACCAGCCCAACCCACAATGCCAGCAGACAAAGGGTGACTGTTCTGCATCTAGGTGGGTCTGTATGGGAGGAGGGGGGGGGGGGTCAAAAACCACAGAAGTTAAAAAATATATACTGGTGTACCTGGTGTGAGTGGCTTTTTTTCTGTCGTGTGACAAATAGCAGGAAGGGCCAAAACATGAAGGGCGATTCAACACACACACACATACACACAGATGACGGACAGAAGACACAAACATGGGTCAATATGTGCACAAGCGAGAAGCTGCAGAAAAAAAAGAATTAAAATAAAAATAGGTGAAATGAAGAAAAAAAAAAAGGCTTACATCAGTCAAATACAGCAATACACATGCAGCTGATGGTGATCTGGTTTAAGTGGATTAAATGGTTCTAATATGACCACAGTCACTAACTTTGTGAGTGGTGTGAATGGTTCAGGAGTCTTTACTGATAATGAAGCTAGATGAACTTGAAGAGTCACTATCCAGCAGACATCTGCTCATTGACGGTATGGCTAACCCTAATGCTAAGAAAGCTTCCATGCACCATCTTGCGGTAGAGCCACCATTAGAGGAGCTGCTTATGTTGTACAATGAGATGTTTCCATTTCGAGGACAATCCGTTGGGTGTATGGGCCCCGATGTTGCAAAATTATGTAGGAAACATTATAGAATCACAATGGGCGGCCCCCAACTTCCCCGTGCCAGCCACATGAATGTGAACAGGTGAGTGGGCAGTAGTGGAGTGACCCCAAAGATGTGATCTGAAGCCTACCTGTTCCACGTTTTGAAGGCATTGCTGGCCCTTTTGAAGAGATAGCCTTCCATGGCGATACCATTGTCCGTGTCCACGTTGTACTCCAGCTTGGTGTCGTCGTTGGAGAAGTCCTGCCAGGGAGAACGGGCAGATGAACCAAAGCCTGTGTTGACGCCGTGCAGCCACTCAGAGGCCCCTCTTCTCATGTTTCAGAGGAGATAGACCAGGCCAGAACAATGTGCCATTTATTACAGTGAACCAGTTCATTAGCCAAGTGTTTGAGGCTGATCCAATCAGCCCCCCGCTGAGGTCCGATATCAATCATCCATCCATGTTCTATCAGCTTACCCCAGTCAGCATCACAGTGCTGATGTTTATCAGAAGGCTGCTACAAGAACCATTTCAAAATGAAAAAAGGGACACAAAAATCATGACTAAAGATCAGAGGTGGGGGTGTAGGAACCAGGGAGGAAAACGAGGACGAGTCTCCCCCAGGACTTTAATTTGGCTTCGTTCTTCCCCCCAATAAACAGACCTTTGTGTCAAACTATTAAGTCATGTGCTTCCCCAATATCAAACACTTTCGTACGCCAGTGATCCAAGGTTATTAATGCTAAGAGTTAGCGGCACAGTGTTATTCATTAAGGGCAGTCAGCATGTGGCCAAGATATGCTAACGTAGCTGGGTGAGTGAATTACACTTGTAAGATAATAGCTGGGGGGGGACTTTGAAAACGAGATGTGAGACACAGAGCCCACGTGATGGCTGTGTTGAGTGCGCCCCAATAGTGACGTCCTATCAGTAAACCCCAGGCAGTAATCGGCCTCCAGCCATCAGCCCCAGGAACATGATCTAGGCCACGAGATCTACAGGATATTGCTACTCTGCTCCACTAACACCAATGTTTGTATGGTTCATCTTACCCCCCCCCCTCTGTTTGGTTACCATATACCATTCCCCCCTTAGACTGACGTAATCCAAAACTCCAAACCCAACCGAATCTCCTGAAGCTTCTAGAAATGGGTTATGACCTAAAGTGGCTCAACCAAAGATGGATCCAATCGTGCTTTCAGAGTGTTTGAGAAAGCCTGGTGTGACCATGGGTCAACTGTGTAGGCACACATTCCTCTGTAGTGTATTTAGACAACACTGTAGGGCTGATGAAGGATGCTTCTGGAAATTTAGCAGCTTCTTCTCGATGGCTCAACTTTTACAAATGCAGCGCCACCACAGAAACCTCTGAAAGTCCAAATACACAAGCTGCACAAGTGAATCCCTTGGGCAACAAAGAAAAATGTTTCATTTCAAAAACCATGAAATTTGCATCGGCTGGAACAGCCGTAAAACCCAAACATCTGCCAGAGCAGCTAAATGCTTTGATCATTCTTTAGTTCTGAGTAAAAGCCTTCTCCGTGAGCACAAAGTTCCACCACGTGGCAAGATTTTGCAAAGATCCCTGCACATGGGACTGTCAGACACGTTTCCTGAACCCCCCACCAGTCCGCTGGCATGTTGGCACACCTCCTACTGCCACGGCCTATTTTGAGGAGGCTGTTTTTAATTCTGGCTAGCTAACGGGTTCCGGGCTGCGACTCAACACTGATCGCTCCAACAGGTCTTGACAATGCTGCCGGGCCCCCACAACCACAATGCCACCACAGGGGTCCATGGAGCCATAAGATCTGAGGATGTGCTCATGTCAGATATTCCTTGCATCATTCTTCAGACACCGCTCAACTTCCTACTCGCCTCCTGGTCCCCCACATGCAAAGCTCACAAACGCAGATCTTGGGGAGAAAATGGCTCAAGATACAACTGTCAAAGGTCACTTGATACCTAAAAATCATGGGCTGATCCTAGTCGACTCATTGATGAAGACAAGCGCGTCTACCGCAATTACGCAAGAACAATAGCACAAGTCCTAAATAAAACCTCTCGGGATAACTGACAAGAACATCTGCACTCACATATTCTACTTGAATTCACTGGAGCTGCAACCTCCATCTGAACCAGGAGCCACGAGCACCTGTCAGTGAGGCTGGACACCCTTCATTGTCCAGCCTGAGCCAAGCCCTCTTTCAGAGCCGGCCAGCCTCTACCCTGTACCCAGAGATGGGAAACACTTACCAGATACCACACATAGTGGAACCGGCTGAAGATCTCCATGGCTGCTGACACGCACTAGCATTAGGGTTAGCGTTAGCCCTGTGCTGTGCCTGGCTGTCACACCATTGGCCAGGCTCTCATCTCCCGCGGTCAAGCCTCCGCCTGTCTGCTAGAGGAGGTGCGTACATGTCTGCTCACTTTGTGTATGCGTGTCGGGTGCCCGTGCGTGTGTGTCGACATTCAAGGGGTGGGGCTACAAAATTACCAGCCCACCCCCAGAACACCCCTCAAGCTCCAGCCTCACTGCCACTTCCTTGCCCCTCCCATGAGGCCAGAGATGCACCAAAGGTGACAAACGTTAGGCAGATGCCAGCTATCGCCACACGTGGAACTGCAGTGACACGTTCATCTGTATTAATGGGATTTTCATAATCGTTCCTGACCTGAAATGCGTGAAAAAGAGTCTATCCTCATTTTCACCTCTTTTAACACCAACCACTGACAAAAGGGTACAATAATAGGTGTAGACTGCATTAAAATAAGGACACAGGTTTATTTCACATACTATCAGTAAGGGAAAGTTGTTTTTCCATTATCTTTTATACATTTGGGATTCGAAATTTTAGTTGCATCAACTTAGCGAAGCCTCCCTGTAGAGCAGCAAGCTCCTGGCTCTTTCAGAGAAGCACAGGTGCAAAAAAGAGGAACTTACCTGCAGGGCGGCCTGAGAGTGCAGAGAAGAAACAGAGAGAAGCAGGTTAAACATGTATACAGAGGGAATGGGACAGCAAAGGAGGATGAGGAAGAGACAGGGGACATAAAGGCGGCAGGGGCGATAGCATGGTTGCTATCAAATACCTCGAGATCTACCACAGGGCGGATGCAATGTGTATTTGTGAAAAGAGCTTAAGGAGACCTTTACTTTCAATTCAGTGCATTTGAGACCAGTTACGCCGTCTGAAACAGATCAGGCAACAAGAGCCATCGCTTCCTACACGTCTGAATAATACATGGAGGGGGATTAGGCAGAATTGCTCTGCGATCCAGTGTTAGTTTAACAACGGCTTGTTACCCCTCTGTGAGGAGCTGGTGGCTTATTCCTGACCCACTCATAACTAATAAATCCTGTATGGTATTTACTGCCGTTTCGGAACTTTTCATAATGGAACTTTCGTATCACAAACAAGGGAAGGCCAACAGCAGCTGGCTGAGACCCATGTGCTCCGCAGAGGCCTTGTAATTCCGGAGATGGCCAGGAGGTGGCGGCGTTGTACCTTCTGCTGGATGGTGGAGTGTTTCTGCTCCATGTCCCGTTTCTCCTTGGCAGCATCTACAACCAGCTGGTCCAGCTTAAAAAAAAAAGCATCTCTTAATATTTTACCCTTTTCCCCCAGGTTCATCCTGAAACCATTGGGATGAAACGCACACAGAGTTCACACTGATTAAAGTCAGTTCATATCCGCCTGTTATTCTCACCATAATCAAAGGGCCTCAAAGATTAATTATAATTGTCAAGGCAGCATTTAACGACCTCGAGAAAAATTAAATATAGAAAAAGACTAATCATTAAATGAAACGGTCTTGCATAAGAAAGTGTCTTCAAAAAGTTCTTCAAATCTACATTATTGATAATCATAGTTTGAACAGTGAACCTTTTCAGTCAGATTTTCCTCTCTTGTAGCTCAGCCAAACACCTCTTCATGCACCAGTATCCAAAACATAGAAGTCCATCAAAATATAATCACAGAATAAAATTCCATTATCCAACTACACCTCTTTTAAACTGTTAAAATATAAGGAAATAGAAGCTTAAGTGTCATATAAAAGCATCTTCTTGGTGAAAATAAAGCTGTTTTCTGTCCATCACAATGGAGCAAGATCACACAGATAACAATAGCTAATAAGCTTTGGTACATCACAGAGTATCACAGGTGGCTAATTATGCTTTTGCAATATAGCTTGAAAATACCCATTCCGTCAGTCTACATCAAATCATGTGTTCATAAACCCTGCACATATGAATTATGTTGACTTGATCATCTCTTTTGATTAATCCACTGAGAAGCTGAGCCTATTTCAGTTCAGTGCAGACCAAATCTGCCTTCACCACAGCGCACTACAAACCAGTTCAGTCCCTGATCTTACCCTCTAACCCACAGCACATATTCCATGTCAAACTACAGCATCCAAACACTCTTTCTCCTCGTCAGAAGTTCAATTTGTCTCGCTGTCAATATCCTCCTTTGATACAGGGATTCATTTTTGTCCTCAGTATAGGACATAACGCTTTTGCTCATCTGTCTCATACTGTACATGGTACTCTAAAGTCCTGCTGTCCCTTAAAAAGGACATGTGGTGACATCACATGTGTGAGTGTGCCGTCGCCAAATTCCTCTTCCAGTCAAATCAATATTTTTATCAATATTAAAAAAATATATATTTCCCCTTGGATCTCAGAAGGACATTGTGACAGAAAAAAAGATGCTTCTGTTACACTTCTGGAGCAGACTGTGGCGTCGCTCCTTCCTGCCTCCTGTTCGGCCTACTGCTCTCATCTCCTCCAAATCCTCCCTGCTCAGTCTCTCCACAACCCGCAGCCCCAAGGTCTCTGACGGCAGACGCTCCATGACACACATTGACAAACCTCTTCTCCTACTTCCAGCATCTGGGCCCTGGGGAATGTCGGGCCTTTCCTTTGCGTGCAACCCCCTCCCCGGGCGCTGACCTCACTTCCGCTATTTGTTCAGAGAAATAGTGACATCACGGCCCCCTTTCAAGTATGCCTCAAAAATTTTGTATAAACACAGTGCCTCCCCCAAACAAAGCCCCCCCCCCACCACATACAAACATGGAAAATGCTCATTTCTCCTCATGATAAACTAATTGTGAGCAAATTTTCATTTTTCCAATATGCAGAGGAACCAAAATTAAACTACTCTAACTCCAAACCGTGAGTGTTTAAGCACTCAGTCACACTGACCTGTTTAGCTTCTGTTTTAAAAACGGATCTATCCTGACTGTAAGGAATATTTATTATACAGGGAATGCTGCCCTATTTACTCCAGGATTCCACTGTACTGTGAATAGGCACTTGGTCCTGAAATCTTTGCAGTTCCTGGTATGGCCAGGGAGAGGCAGCCTACCTGGGCCCCCAGCTCTTTCATGAGAGGCCGGAGCTCACTGAAGAGGTCGTAGCCCTGATGGAAGAAGGTCAGGTGGGCATGCATGAAGGATAGCATCTGCAAAGGAGGCACACGGTATTTCAGGTGACAGGGACAGGAACCAGAGGAAGCCTAATCATGCCCATTCTGACAGCTTCATGATCATCAAAATTATCTCCCCCCTCAGTAAACTTTCTCCCGGCGACACACACACACGTGCACGCATGCATGCAAACACACACACACACACACACACACACACACACACACACACACACACACATACAGCAAAAGCAGCCAGTCATCAAGTCACACACCCAACCACTGGGTGCTCCCTACATTTAAAGCACACGGGGTCTTAGCAACTTACCGACTTGAGGATTTCTGACCTTCTCTTGGACTGGAGGACATTTATCTGAAGAGGAAAAAACAGACAGAATGTGGGCTAAGAAACACCACTGACCTCCATCCAGCACACGGATAATCACATAGTTTACTGCCCAGATGATCTACATGAAGTCCAATCAATTCTCTCACATGATCCGATGGTTAACTATTAACGATGTTTAACAGCCAAATAAAAATAAGCTACTTATTTCTGGGGGCATGTTAATTAGAATTAGAATTTAATGATCAGTGGTCATTGTTGACACACCACAGCACACGGTGCACAACAACGAAACGTGTCCTCTGCATTTGACCCATATGTGACTTTCGTGACATAGCAGAGGGCAGCTAATTCAGCGCCCGGGGAGCAGTGCTTGGGGGGGCGGTACCTTGTTCAGGATACCTCAGTGGTGCCTTGCTGGTCGAGGATTCGAACCTGCGATCTTTCAATTACAAGTGTGCTTCCCTAACCATCAAGCCACCACTGCCCACAAGTATACACTCCCCTCCTCAGTTTCTACCTGTGTAACAATTTGTACAAAAGAACATATCTTGCGCTGCATAACCACACAAAAGACCAATCACTGCTCTCATATTATCACTAAACTCTATTGTCAAATAAACATATAAATAAACAACTGCAAGCAAGGGCAATGGTAGTTCAAGCACCATTTGATTTTGTGGAAAATCTTTTTTTCATTAAATCATTTAAAGCATTAACCATTCTAGAATAAGCATTTTCAATATTTATCACATCCATCTGATTTCTGTAACTGAACGTTACAGTGCCCCCTACTGGTACACTAATAACATAGTATACGAGAGTCTGCTGATGGGTCACAATACTCCAAGTTTTATGACATGTCATCCACTGGAAAGTCTGTCAAATAAAAAAAAAAATAAGAACGACCATAAGCTAAGTCCCCGTCTGGAGTCTGTGTGAAACCCCATCAACACCACAGAGTGCAAAGCTGAGCTGGTCAGACAGACAGACAGACAGACAGAGAGACAGAGACAGAGAGACAGAGACAGAGAGACAGAGAGACAGAGAGACAAACGATTCGGGAACTGAGGCATTTTCCACTTTCTTAACCACCATGTGAACTGGCCAGGCTGGCTGCTTCAGTCTATAGCGGGAGGCAGACTGTGTGCTTGGGATTACAGCTCTATTTCTGAAAATGTGAAAAAGACCACACCCATGGAAACAGGAAGGAACATGGCAGAGAGAGAAAGGGACATAGAGGAACTTTTGTTCTAAAGGCAGACAATCTATGTAGAAATGTTACGCATCTAAAATCCCTGTGGTTCATAATTTACAGGTTCACTGATTCAACCTTAAGAACGATAATCTAATAAAATAATGACTTTATATTTCCTATATAGACCATAGCAAACTCTATGAAAGTATTATAGGAGTCCTTTATAGGCTGGTCATGTGTCATACTGCATTCTGCATGTGGCACAGGGTGATCACTGAGGGGAATGCAGCACTGGCATAGAAACACATTGATCTTTCGGACCACTTCCAAGGTCAGGAGAAATCAGTTAGCATGTGACTCTGCACGCCATCCTGTCAGCAGTCTGTGTTTCTCACCCAGATACTACAAACTTCAGTCGGGGATACAGATTTGCAAACTTTCTTAATCTTTCGGCAAAAACCCTGATTAAAGTGGAAAAATGACGCTCCCTGCCAGTTTCTATACATGTAATAATGATGCAATTTCCTGTAAGGCAGCACTCAGATCTTAAAGGGCCAGCGTGAGGCTACCGCCCGGCCCTGTCTGTTGGAGCCCTTCAAAATGTTTGATTTACACAACATAAATGAGAAAATTTTATAGCAACCTGCAAGCAAAGCTGTCAAAAATCATCCGTAAAGAGGGAAAGTGGATGGGGGTGTAGGGCAGTCAGAGATGTGTGTGTGTCTCTGGGGGGGGTGAGGGGTGGAGTTGTTTTTACCGCATTGTGGGCACCAGATGTCCCCACAATGTGGTAAAACCAGTTACTTTTTAGCTTGTGGGGACATTTTTCAGGTCCCTACAACATAAACATGACTACAATAAAAAAAAAACTAAAAATGCCAAGTCTTGTATTCAGTTTGGTTACTTATGGTTAAGGTCAGGGCTGAGTAGGGGTTAAGGTCGTCATTGTTGGGATTAGGGTTATGCCCATAGATGAATGGAGGGTCGCCAGTACAATGGAGGGTTGTAGTCAAAGATATGAATACAAACGTGTATGTGTGTGTATGCGCGAGTGTGTATGCGCGAGTGTGTATGCGCGAGTGTGTATGCGCGAGTGTGTATGCGCGAGTGTGTATGCGCGACTGCGCAGTGTCACCGACCTGCAGCACGTAGTCCAGCGCGATGTGGCGGAAACACTTGCGTGTCGCCGTCAGCACGTTGGCCGCCTCCTCCACCTCGTGGGGTTTGTTGCGGGGAGCCTGCGCATTCTTGGCCAACGCCACCTCCTTCTCCTCGCTCACCTTGTCGAACTGCTTCTTGGCATCCTTGAACCTGCGCAGGTCCCTGGGCGGGGCGACAAAGGGCCGCTCGTCGTGTCGGGAAAAGGCAACCAGAGAAAGCGGGCGGGCCCCACCAGGACCCTGCGTCGGCTCTCACCGTAGTTACCACCGTCACGCAATCAGCGCCGTTACCCGACGGCGCTAAGATTAACCCGCGGAAGTGAATATCTGACGCATCAGAAATGCGGTTTGCCTATATTCTGCAATGGAGGAACTGCTGTCCCTCAAGAGACACGGATTTCTGCAAGGCAGGCCTTTAAGAAGGAGCTCTGAGCGACTACATAAAAAGCAAAACACCAATAAAAATAAAACACGCAAACTGTCAAAGGCTCAGCGGACATGCAGACACTTTCTGTCCCGCCGGACTGCGGCCGGTCTCAAGTAAAAGTCCATGTAACGGTTAAAATGTAACCGCAGTGCCATCTGGACACTCCCCTACCCCCCACCAGCATGTCTGGGGGGCGCCTAGCGTAGGAGAGATGCCCCATCAGCAGTACAGGTATACTCACTCCTTCACGAAGGTCTGGAGCTGAGACTTTATTGACCTCTGGGCCTGGTCAAATAAAATCTGTGAAGAGAAACGGAAAAACTAAGACTGGGGGCATTTATTATTATTATCATTATTATTATTATTATTATTATTATTATTATTATTATTAATAATAATAATAATAATAATAAT